>CALNVZ010003435.1:11881382-11968098 GCA_940671915.1 Paracentrotus lividus | reverse complement strand
TTGGACCTCATCACGGCGTAAAACAATTAGAGTGTACCCCCTTTTCTCGGCGGGCGTGTCCTGAATAAATTTCGGTCTTGTAAAAAAAAAAATTGTACAAATCTGAAATTCCAATTTTTCCCAAGTTCCCACATGAAATTATGTATCTATGCCTGGGTATTGTGGGCTTTGATGATATTAACAGAACGGAACAAAAAAAAACAACAAAAAAAATATGTAAGTAAAAAAATGTTAGTTTTGGAAAAGGGTAGTAGGTCATTCGTTTTATCAATTCCCATAAAAAAAGTGGTGTATATAATACATTGTAGCTACCCACATCTATCCCCCACACATCATGCTACTCTTGAGATAGGCCTATGCGGTCAACTAATATATGGAGAGTAGGCCTACAATTTTAGTGGCATCGATATCTCGCGATGGATGGTGGTCATACCTTTGTCTTTCCTGTCTTCTATCTATATGTTTCTTGCCTTAAAATCATACATATCACAACTTAAAAATTTCTAAAATTTCTAAAATCTTAAAAATTTCATTTTCCATAAGCATGCTTTGAGTCGATCGAAATTATATTTGGTTAAATGATTCTCAAATATTGGCCTAGTAGTTACGGGTTAAGATGGCCGGGAGAGCGTAGGTGACCCCGAGACTCAACGTTAAGAAAAAAGGAAAATACCTAAAAACGACCAAAATAGACTCAAAATGAGTGGTTACATTTAGTACCCTCTACCCCGAGCAAATAATAAAAGAAATTAAAGAAGAATTAAAAAGGAGAACAAATAGACAGAGAGAGAAAAAAAAAGAAAAAAAAAAAAAAAAAAAAAAAAAAAAAAGAAAAAGAAAGATGACCCAAATGAGCTTATTATTTTTAAAAGATTTATTTTTCAACAACGCAACCCCACCCCTTTCCACTAACAACTGTAAAATGATAACACACGGAATAAAATGGCCAAAATATAATTTCGCTGCTTGATATAATGAACTCTTATTTAGTATGAAAATGAAATATAGTGACCCTATTATCATTATTTGACAAAAGTATGTCATGATGATAAGGCCAGGATTTACCGACAAGGGGTGAGGTTAGTGCAAGCCACTTCATTTATTGATTTATTAAATCATGTTTTCAGAAGCAGACCCAAGTGGGTCGCAGGGGATGCACCCCCTCTATAATTTGAAACAAAATCGTGGAATTTCGGCTGCTCACCCCCTTAAGTTATCGGGCCTGGCGCCCCTTCTATTTCCAAATCCTTGATCTGCCTCTGTGTAATGGTAGAGAATGATGTATTCTGCGTTGACTTTACAATGTTCGCTTTGTGTATGTACAGGCGCGGGTCCAATTATGTTTTCGCATGGGCCCGATAAAAAAGGTCATTGTATGAAATCAGGCTGCGTCCGCTACTGATGTAAAGTAATGTTCCATTCTCTTTTATTTCTTCCTAGACGAACTCAAGATGTTCAATCCCGAAGGCGAACTTCAGTTTCGCTGTAAGCTTTGCCAATTTACTGGATCTGATAAAGCTGAAATCGCAGAGCACTTTCTAAGCGAACACATCGAGGTAGAATACGTCTCTCCCAAAAAGAAGCAGAAGAAAGATGAGGAGAAGAAAGATGAGGAGAAGAAACCTAAGGGCAAGAAAAATAAGACAAAGAAAGGTAAATCCACAGACGAAAATGTAAACCAGGTCGAGGATGACGGTTTTATTGAAATAAAGCCGTCGAGGAAACGCGGTCGACCCAGAGGAAAGACGCCAGTCAGCGTTAAAAGTTCCAAAGTCAAAGTTATCCCCAAGCCAGTTGATGAAACCCCAGCCGATACAGATGATCCAGAGAGCTTCGGTCGTGGAATGAGAAAGAGAAAGAAGAAAGTGGCATTACATGTAGATGAGATGAGCAGTGAAGAGGATCATGAAGATATTTTTGGCAGCGAAGAGGACGACGACAACGATAGCGAATTCGATTTTGCAGATGAAGTGGAGGAGGGATCGGAAGAGGTGGAAGGAGACTTGAAAGAAGGGCAAAGTATGGATGGGTTAAAAAAGAATCAAATTCGAATAAAACCACTCGGATTAACCAAACCGCGAGGTCGAGGCCGACCACGGAAGAACGAAAATCGATCCCATGAGAAAGGAGACCGAAACTGGAGGGCTACGGAAGATGGCAAACCTAAACGAGAAGTACCTATGAAGCTTAATCTCGTTGTCCCCATGAAGGTGTTTACATCGATCGTCCGTGATCGCGTCGACGAGTGGCAGAAAGCTTTCGATGAGAAGAACAGTTTGGGCAATATTCATTGTGACGTTGAGAGATGTAATGGAGCAGCAATGCCAGAGGTCGAGTTCGATGTTCACATGAAATGTCACGTGCCCAACTTGGAAGGATTTCGTTGTTTCATCTGTCAGTTCATGTGTCTCCACTGGCGTAACATGCGTCATCACTATCGCAAAGTCCACGACCAAATGCTCACCAAAGTCATCTGTGACTTCGCCGAATGTCAAAAGGAGTTTCAAAGATGTGGCACGCTTAGACATCATGTGACGATAACACACATCAAACCATCCATCGTGGAAAAGCTGAGCTCGAATAAATCGGATCTGTCGGAGTTCTCGTCCTACTTAGAAAATGTCAGAATCAAGAAAGTAGGCACTAAGGAAAATGTAAACGAGAACGACGATGACGACGTGGATGGGGAAGAACCAAAGAAAAAACGCGGCCGACCTCCAAAGCTTAAAAGACCCGTGGGGCGACCGTCGAAGGAAACAGATCCCCCGAGGAAGAAGCACCGTTACCAGCGGCGATTGCAGGGCGAAGATCGTGAGAAGTTCCAGCGTCGACTTGTCGCATTTGTTTGTGATGTTTGCACAGCCAAGTTCAACGACGAAGAGACTATGACGAACCACAACAGTAGGCATTATCACGATGGTAGCGACCAGATACATTGCACCGAATGCGAATCTTTCGTCACAGGCGAGGAGTCTTCACTTCGCATTCATATGGCGGATGAGCACAAGAGGATGCTGCAGCTCCATCGCTGCGACAGGTGCAACTTCTCTTCGAATAGGTACCATGATCTGAAGAAACATAATATTGTCCATTCGGGAGCGAAGAACTACATGTGTGATAAGTGTGGGAAGTGCACAACAACGCCGTACAATCTGAAGGTCCATTACAGACGAATGCATGCTTCGGATGAGGAGAAGAATATCAAGTGCATCCAATGTGACTACAAGTGTGCAGACAAGGCGGTTCTGAAGGTAACTACTTTTTATTTTGATGTGTTTCATATTCAGTTGTTACATAATATAAGTTTCAAAATCAAACGCACGTCGTATACCGGTGCGTCATCGAAGAAAACGTCAGTCCTCAAGATTGAAGATCTTCTGTTAACTATTATAAGTTGGGTCAATCTTAGAAACAAAGAGCAACTGTTCCATGATGCATAAGTTTTTAAAATGGGATAGAATGCACTGCTTGACATTAATTAAGGAAATTGAACTGTTTTTTTAAATAAATATTTTATTTTAAACCCAAAAGTATTATAACTTGCAATTAACTGTGAACGTCACCATCCGTCATAGACGTCACATATATGCACATTTTAGTCTCTGACGTTTTCTTTTTTTTACCCAATATTTTAACAGGATCACATTCGACAGAAGCATGGTCTTCTAATCAACGGCGATGAGTACACGAACCCTCGGTCCATGCTCCTCTTTCCTTGCCCACAATGCCCCTACATGGGCCGCAAACAATCCAGTTTGGACTACCATATGCGCATCCACAACGAGAACCGCCAGTACAAGTGCCACATCTGCCCCTATGCAAGCAAGACCAAGAACAATCTGGTACTGCATCTACGCACCCATGACGGGATGAGACCAGTCAAGTGTCCACACTGTGACTTCAGAGGTACGGTGTCTATGATAATCTAAATACTCCTTTCCCCATGGATTTAAAATTTTTAAATAATCAATAACTTTGTGTTTCATTTCAAAGCCTTTATGTCATGTATGTATAACTTTTGGTGTTATTTTTGTTGTGATAACTCATTAATAAATATGTGTAAAGCGATTATATCATATTAAAAACAGATGATTATGATTTCGATTAATTAAATTAATTTCCCGCCATATGGTCGTTAGTTTTAAGGTTGAGTAAAGTTGTTATGACAATCTAATATTAACAAAAGGATATTCAACCATTGTGGAAATGTAAAGGAATTAATTTACTTCCTATTTTAAAACCCATTTTCCTAATAGCAGAGCAAATTTTTTAACAGTCTTAGCCAGTGAAGGCAATTTCAAACGGAATGTCATTTCGTGTCTGTAATTTCAAGTCCGTCATATCAAGCCATTTCCCTTGCTTTCATCCCTTACAGGGGCAACTAACAAGATCATTTCCGAACATGTCATGTGCAAACATGCCAACGTCCGACCCTACCACTGCAACATATGCGGCTGGAGCACAGCCTATAGCGGCAATATGTGGAAGCACGTGGACACACACCAGAAAGAACTCAAAGACAAGATGCCAGAGTTCCCCGTCAACGTCGTCTCCACCGACGAACATTCCGTCCCGACGCCGCTCCGAGCTCCGACCGGGAAGAGGCGGGGTATGAACAAGGCGGCGAATTTCAAGCTTAAGCTGGCGAAGCCTGGGAAAGCCCGACGGCAGCAGACGCAGAAGCCACGACGAATGGAACAAACTACTACTATATCAATCCTTGAAGAGAGGAATAATGTGCAGACTATACAAGTCCAAGCGGGAGGCGACCTACCTGGAGGGGTGTTGATGCAGGTTAGACAAATACAGCCAGTAATTTTAAAAGAGGACCTTTCTGCTTCTAGGTGCTGCAAATGTAGAAAATGTATTAAACGATATTAAAGTCGAAGGGTTTTCCATTTTCAATTGTGAGGGAAATGTGATGATTGAAATAACTCAAGAACTTTGCAGAATATCAAATTCACATTATTCAATCATTTTTACAACAGAGGAAATATTTCAGCATAGCTAAAAACGTGACAATCACACTCTGACGTCAATTAAAAGCAAATGATAAAGGTATCATATTAGGGGTAGACATTTTTCTGTCGTGGGACGGAATTATAAGTAAATTTCCAGGCAACGGTGTCGATTTGTTTTGGCGATTGGGGGGATGATCGTCGATATTTCCTCTTTTCTTCAGTGTGACACATCCAATGGTATATGATCGCAGTGTCCATTGTAGGGGTGGGGAAATGCACATAAATATGGGGGGAATGTATTGCATAATGCGAGCGCGAAGCGCGAGCTGAAATTTTTCTCAATAATAGTGATAAAATGGGGCATTTGTAGCAAAATGGGAGCGTGAAGCGAGGAAGGGGCTTTAAAACGGTTGTTAAACGCCATTACGGGGACCATGATGCTTTAATGGCTACAGATAATACACACATGCATGCATGTGAGTATCTACGAGTACATCTTTTCAAATCTATTATGCGAGCGCGAAGCGCGAGCTGAACATTTTCTCAATATTAGTGACATGAAATGGGACATAATTATAGGCCTATTGTAGAATAATGCGAACGCAAAACGGGGCAGGGGCTTTTCTGGTTTATTAAAGGGGCCGTCATGATGTCATGTCTAAAGATATACATACATGCATATTATTATGCATGTGAGTACTAGTATATTTTCGGATTCATAGGGCTGTAATGCGAGCGCGAAATGCGAGCTTAAAATTTTCCCAATAATACTGAACTGAAACATGGTATTTGTAACGTTAAATGACTATAAGCGCGAAATTGATGGAGGGCTAGGGGGATTTAACTGGTGATTAGAAGCGGAACATCATGGGGTAATGCCAACAAACGCAAATCTATATTTGATTTGATTTGATTTTATTCGTCGAGTGTACATATATGAGATAGTAGAAGAAACACCGACAAGGATAGCCCATGAAGGCCGAAAAGGTTTATTTACAATGGGGTCCTTGCTATAAATATGGACAAATTCCACTTAGGGCAATATTGTGCGAGCGCGAAGCGCGAGCTGAAAAATTTCTCAATAATAGCTAGTGACCCGATTAAACAAGATATTTGAAGCCTCATGGGAGCACGAAACGGGGAGGGAGTTGGTGTTTTAAACGTACCATTGCGACGTTAACACATGCCTAAAAGACGAATAAAGTCAAGTGCAGTTTGCACTATCTTATATTATGCGAGCGCGAAGCGCGAGCTGAAAATTTTCAGGCCATTTTTAACAGTTATCTGAAATTTGAGAGCAAAGTAGCGACTAATTTGAAAAGAGGGCCGGAAATTAATAAAGGTGTATTATATAATCAATGGTCCGAGTCAAAATATGTTACCTTGTCGATGAAGAGCTGAGATAAGTGTTACAGACTCTTCAATATTCATTATTTATTTTATGAAAACCATCGTGGATTTTGGAAGGGGAATACTTATAACCTTCACTAGTTATCGAGGCACCTGTCCCCTATGCCCCTGATGATACGATTAGAATCCCCCCCCCCCACTATTGTAAATAGTGAAACATCTGCGCTTCCATTATCTTCAAGGTGTAATGTGTATTACATGATTTCTCAAGTATATCAGGCACACACGAGGAAGATTAACGAAAGAATGAGAAAATTGTGGATTTTTGAATGTCAGAAATATGCATTTTAGACTGCAAAATAATATAATAATGTCATAAAAGTGTTTTATACGATAACGGATTTGAAATGGGTAGATTTATATGCATAATATAATATTTTTTATTCTCTTGATATCAAAATATTGGGGGGATGATTGTACACACCACCCCCACCGAAATTATTGGGGGGGGGGGGGATGCATCCCCCCCCCATCCCCCCACAATCAACACCCATGTTTCCAGGACAGTAGCTGAAAGCAAGAGGATCAAAATAGGAATTACATATAGCTAAATCTCTTGGTAAAAAATGACAATGCAATACCAGCAACCTAATTATAATTTCAAATCTTCATTTGTCCTGAAGGTGCCTGTCCACACTGTCATCGATTCGAACGGTCAGATGTTGGTGACGAAGGGGTTGTCTCAAGAGGAGGCCATCGGCTCTACTGCACTCAGTAGGTTAGCCGCAGCCGTGGCATCATCTCAAGAGGTCCATATCATCCACAACAATGATGGCTTAGAGGGCGGTGTTCAACAGCAGGAGCACAGGGTTATTACAACACAGGTATTGAAATGGGTTGTTTGCGTATGAGAGAGAAAAAGGTGATTGGAATAGCAATCCGCCTCCTAATTCATATTTTAAGGACTCTTTTGTAAGAGGAACAGAGTACGGGAAAATAAGTTTACAGCCTTACTGTTTACTGTATTAAAAAGGAAACAACCAGATAGTCATAAAACAGTTCTATAATTGTTAACGCAGGACATTTCAATAAAGTAACAAATTAAAAATGTACTGTACTTGTCCCAACAGATTCTTTTTTTATCGAAACTGAACAATTTAATTGAATTATGTTTCGCCGAAATCGGTGGGCTATCTATCGCCAGGTAATGGCTTGAGAGGATGATATGAACGCTGTACAGTAAACTATTATTTTGTTTTTATTACTATTATTGCTTTGCAGCTTGATGATGGCAACATACCAACCTCCATCCATGTCGAGGCCAACAACGGAATGAACCAGCAGGAGATCATTGAATACACGACGGTGCCCACCGTCTCCCAACAGATCATCACAAGTGGTGACATAACCGAGGTGATCACCGCCGATCACCACTACCACGCCGTACAAAACTTCGCTGACCCCCAACAACTTCATCAGCAACATCACCAACACCATCAACATCAACAACAGCAGCAGCAACAGCAGCAACATGGTGGTGATAGCAGCATCCAGCAGGCAGCGATGCACGCGGGCATCCCGACGACCAGCGGTAGCGATTCGGTGCCGACCGCCATTGTTGAGCAGATCGTCCACGATACGCCGCATAGCGATGACCAGAACGTGGTCCATAACCTGGTCGCTTCTATGATTCCTCATGAAGCTGAGCTGGTGATGAGCATGATGCAGATCCAGCAAGTCCCGCAGGTCCAGCAGGTCCAGCACATACAGCAAGTGCAACAAGTTCATCATGTTCAACAGCCGAACGTTTCTCAGTAACGCGCAACTTGTTGATCAATTTGCTGTCAATTTATTGCTATTATACTGCGACATTTGGACCTACTTCTATCCTGTAAGAAAAGTATTATCATCGTAAACAGTACTTAAAAACAATGAAGTATATTATGCATTGTCTATGGTTTACTCCACCAGGCTCGCGTCCATGTAACAGGCACGTGACGCTGAGCTTTGAATGTTATCAATAGTTTTCAAAGGCATTTAATTACCTACTTCGTCCATCAGTATTGAAGTTGTATAACGAAAACAGAAATTTATATTCTACTATTTTATTTGTGTGCTCTGTAATATTTCTCGGTACGCTTTTTTTAAATTGCCTTGCCAAGATTGAACGCAAAACAGACATGACTTGTGTGTAAATTGTTACCGAAATCAAGACAGTAACAAAAGTATACCCAGTTGTTGTGTGTCCGGACGCACGAGTTTAAGGTACCATTTGAAAATGTTTACAAGCAATACTTTTGAATTTTTTTTTAGTACAGAATGTTAGAAAATAATATAGAGAACAGATAATGATTATGACAAGCACCATTCAACCTATATTTTTTGCTTATTATAGAACATCTTGTATGAGAACATTGTTCGGAGAATATAAAGAGTTGGGATATACATATTTAAAGACACAAATGCTTATACCGAGTGAGTCAGAAAAAACTAGACACCTAGGAAAATGTCAATAAAAAGAGAACCAATTTATAAACCCCAAATTATTATACATATTCCGAAAGAGTAACTCTTCCCGCATCTTTTGGTCCCGATTTTGTGTGTTATATCTTTACGCCTGTATAAACGCGACGCATTATTTGCGAACATGTCAATTTCGAATTGTGCCAGAATGGGAGTAAAATCAAAACAGCAAAAAGCTATAAAAAAAGCAACTTCATCCTGATTAAAATAGCATAACTTTTGAACGAATATGTCTTCCGCTTAATAAATTGGCAGGGGTGTTGTTACACATATTGACTATACATTTCTTGTGAAAATGAGATAGATCTGTAGAGTCAGGCATGAGTGAGCACACGTCAAATACAAAATAATCTCTTTTCAAAAGTATTAGGAGGCCTTTTTAGGTCTGCCAGTGGCAATTTACTCTTTGATGTGTACTCATTCGTGCATTACTTGACGAGTCAATCTAATTTTCATACCAAATGTAGTCAATATGTGTAACAACACCCCTGCCAAGTTATTAAGCGGAACTGACATTTTGGTTCAAAAGTTATGCTATTTCAATCAGGATGAAGTTGCTTTTTTTCTAGCTTTTTGTTGTTTTGATTTTACTCCCATTCTTGCACAATTCGAAATTGACATGTTCGCAAACAATGCGTCGCATTCATTCAAGCGTAAAGATATAACACACAAAATTGGTACCAAAAGATGCGGGGAGAGTTAATCTTTCAGAATATGTATAATAATTTGGGGTTCATTAATTTGTTTTCTTTTTATATCAGCATTTTTCCAGGTGTCTAGTTTTTTCTGACTCACCCGGTATAGCTTTAACTTCATTTACTAGCTTTTAACAGGGAGCTACTATCTCTTTGCGTTAAATGAATGAAATAAAACGTATTGTTTCAGATACAATAACACCCAAATGAGCTCAAATGATTAATTATGAAAGATAGAATGCTGATCTTTATCTTTCAGAAAGTGAATTTACCTATGAAGTTTATCTTCCATTCTTTGCATTCCATAAGTCGCTTTTCAGCTTCCTCATTGTGCCTAAGTATGTGTTATTTTCTTGTGACCTTGAAACAACTGCATGCTATACAGTCATAATTTTGTTTCGTTTGAAGAAAAACAATTACATGTATGATATTATTTTATTAGCTGATATATGAAATCTTATTCGAATTACTTTTTTTTTTCTTCAAAAAGATCAACAGTGTGGCGTGGATTTTGAAGTAAATAAAAAAATAGATTCGTGCTTTTTGTATTATGCAGTGAGCTGTATGGTATCTATATTATAATCACATGGTATCAAATAAACATATACCTTATAATTCTGGGGCCCGTTTCTCGAAATGGTCGTAAGTTCGTTGACATCGTGTCCCTATCTGCATGTGGGTTGTTTATAAAAAGAACTTAGACTTAGTCGAGAAACATTACCATATGGAGTTTATGCTTTGTCGTTCATAAGTTTTTGATGGTTTCAATGAAAAATTATGCCTTCATTTTAGCAGTTACAAAAAAGAGAGAGAAAATAGCATTGCTCCCAAAGCTTTCCAACCAATAATATTGTTATGTAACGACACAAGTGTTGTTGTGTATTCAAAACACACCTCATAATCACTATATTTAAATAAATAAAAATCTTGCTTTGCATTTCGATTCAATGTTTTATTAATGTAGTTCTTCATTCTGCAGTCAGTCACAGTGGTAGTTTGCTTCCCGATAAGGGCGCAAGAGGCGTGGCTCATTCACTTACTTGGTGGGGTTTTGGCAACGCATTTTGCCCCACCCCAGATCAATGCCGTATCCATGTCGTAGACTGGCTCCTATAGAAATGTGTCATTGTTGACTACTATAGTTGAACCTGCGTTGAAAAGTTTGAGAAGATTAACACATTTATAAGTGAATACCTTAATATAAGTAGTCCATTGTATTGTCCTCAAAAGAAAGACGGGTCCCATATACAGCCACCTCGTGGATAGTCTACAATGACTTGTATCGAGTTTTTGGTATTGTGAAGGTATATACCAGCCAGTGGTGGATTCAGGGACGCGCTCCCCTCAATAAGTTCAAAACCACTCATTTATGACTACAGTCTGTGTCAAATAAAATGGTACAAATGGAAAACATTTTTTTAAAGTATGAAGATAAATCACAACCTGGTATTGTTTGGTATTTTTATAAAGCAGGAAAATCAGACTTTCTTCTGCAATTTTTTTCACTGCATTTGGTGCTCTAATTTTTGAGATATGACTAGTTTTCTACAATCAAGAAGAATCCATTTTTTTGCACGCCGTCCAATGCCTCTGTGTAGATTTCGCATAATGGCCATGAATTCAGTGCTCCAGAACAATAGAAATGCGTAGTTTCGATTTGTTCCTCGTCGCACAAATTTTAGCATAACTTTTGTTTAACGAAAGCAAATTATACAGAACAAAGCACATCAGCAAGACAAATCTTTTGGCTTTAATTTGGTACCACATATGCACATTATATGAAACGATTTCACACCTAAAATATTTTTTCCCCGACTGTACCATTTTTTTTTACACAGACTGTACAAGTTAGAATTTGAAGAAAAAAAAAAATGGCGGCGCCCCCTATTGGGCCTGGCACCCATCCTATTCTGAAATCCAGGATCCGCCACTGTTATGGCCGCATAAACAATATTACTATCCGATTTTTAACCCGTTATCACCAATAAGCATTATTATTTCCACTTAATGGGTATATTTTGAACCAGAAAGGGCTTATTGTAAAATTAAGAGGTTTAGTTTTCAAAGTGGATTTTTTTTTTTTTTTTTTTTTTTTTTTTTTTTTTTTTTTTTTTGTATTTTATTTATTTTTTTTAATAAAAAGAAGGTATAGGCTAATATATTTGATAAATGAACAATGAATGAAGTTGCAAATTTGTGTAAGTTTTAATAAATGTTACTTGCGAGTTGCTCCGAGTTTATCATAATGTAAAGTCACAAATTCCAAATTGCCTCTTTTCATATAAGGCGAATATAAAAACATGTGCCTAATATGCACGTGACCGGATAATTTTTGAGAAAATGGCACTGTATATGATTATGGATAGGCCTAGTCTATACCATAAAAACAACTTACACGATTTATTTTGGAAATAAGTAATTCGCAACTTACTTTTTTTTTTTCATCGAAGATGCATTCGTATCCAGATCAGATCAACGGACTTTTATAGGCCTAGATATTTTCCAATGGTTTCTGTGGGTCCCATTTTCATAAACCAATCGTAAAATCCGACCTGTATATCGGCAGGCCCCCAGTCCTGCATGACCCCGGAACACTAGCGGCTGAAATCTGAGTAGATGAATGAGCCTCTTTTCTTAATGTATAAATTTTATCTCAACAGCCGGTAGGTACTACTAAGTAGTTTTGAATCAATAAATTTATATATGTAATTAGCAAATCTGTATCAAATAAAATGTAGGGGCCTACCAGTGGGAAACTTTTATCTTTTTTTAATTTTTTATAGAATGAGGATTGATAAAACTTGCTATTGTTTGGTATTTCCATAAAGCTGGAAAAACACTTTTTTTTTTTCTGCAATAATTTTTCATTGTATCTCATTTGGTGCTGTAGGTCTAGTTTTTACAATCACGAAAAATCCATTTGGCGTATAGGCCCTAATATTAAGCTTTGTGTTCGAGTTTTGAACATAATGAGCCAAAATGACCGCATTAAAAAAAAAAAAAAAAAGTTTGGTCAGTTTCGATTAGGCCTATCTCGTCGTCGCACAAAATCTAGCATAACTTTGACAAATGGTCATATTCAAACGTGAGTGACACGACGTGAACTGATAGAAGGGCGCATATCTTTGCACTTGTAGTTATGAATGGATCATGACTACCATATTGTGTATAATGTAGGAGTGGCATGTGTCATTACCAGTTGGATTTGAATTTTACGATTGGTCCTGGAAATTATGATTAAAAACAGTGTGTGAGTGACACGACCAAAAAAAAAAAATAATAAAAAATAAATAAATAAAAAGACATGGGTTTCCGACCACCATTGGTTATGGTTGGATTTGTGCCCAAGTAAATCTCTAAGGGTACCATAAGAGCTGGTATATGTACATGAATAGTGTACCTCTCTGACATAATATTGTCCTTATCAATCATTCCCTCTCTGTGGAAAATGGTCAACCTCTATGTGTCGTGAGTGACACAACATCCAAAACGTGAGTGACACGACCAGTGCCTTAAATGCAACAATTTAAGTAAATAACTAGATCGAAGTTACCTGTGTGTATATGCCATGTTAGAGTAGTCCATGAAAATTACTTTAAGAACAAAAAATTAGAAAAAAGTGACTAGATATAAGAATAAGAGGCATTTAAAGCACCATAGTCCCATATGTGCAAATTCTTGTTTGATCAATTATTCAGCGTAAGAAAACTGGATCACATAATAATGTTTGAACTTAAATAATTGGTTGTATTGTAAAGAAGCTTTTGTGTTGATTTCAGATCCTAATTTGCATTTTCAAAGGCGCAGCGCCACATTAAAATTTCAGCTAAATGTCCCACTTACATGACTTAGTCTGATTATGACCAAATGCAAATTATACAAGACAAGAAAGAAAAAAATGATACCACATATACAAATAACGTTTAAGATTTTCATACCTAATTTATCCCTGGTTGCAGGCTACCATTTTTAAATTTTTTTAAATAATTTTTTTATATTTTAAACAGTCTGTAGAAAAGCATGACATGCCATCCATAATTATTATACCCCCCCCCCTCGCTCTTTAAATGACATTGAGTTATAATTTGCTGGTAATCAAAGACAATTTACATGGCAATTAGTTAAAAACACGATGAATGATATTCCTAATAATCTGACAAGAAACCAACTGAAGTTCAGAAACAAATGCTGCAAATCCGTTTTTCGCGCCTTCTCGAGTTGCTCTGCGGCGCACGCATCCAGGATAAGAATGCCATCAATATAAACACTCAAATAACAAAAGCGTACGTCGCTCGCCGCGTCTGCGATTGAGGCTAAATGCATGTGTACGTAGTCTATATTGAATCTAAAGCGAGAGGATATCCACCTAAAACTTCAACGTATTTGGCAGATTTGCAGCGCATTTTACACGGGTAAGTGATACAAACAAAACAATAGATAGCTCATCATAATTCTAGTCTCATTCAATGTCTAATATTTTCAGAATTAGGGAGAAAATATGGGTGTTGAAATGTTGTCTTTTACTCGTGCTTTCAAAATGGCGGCTTGATTAGAGTCTATAGGGGTAGTGCATGTTCATCGTACAATGCGTAAACAATATGTAGCTTGTGCTCTCGTCTGTATTGCATATTCCCTGTGCACGAAATTCAATGAAGACTAGCATGATTGGCTGTCGATTAATTTTGTTAAATATACTGAAACACAAAGCCATTAATATAATGGTCTTGAACACACAGTAATGTTTCTCCAAATGTTATTAATGATAATGATCTCGTCATAATCTGAGACATTGTGAGATAATTATAATTGAAGATCATGCAATGACAGCAAAAATAAATTAACTGACTTGACTTGATGAAGACTTTGCAAAACATTGCATCTGCATATGCATAGTACTAGTATACACCGTGTATGGCAGCCGCATTCATCATAGTCTAGAAACAATATACTCGGGGTAGGTTCTGGTCGCAAGTATTGTTTTTACCATTATGCTTTTAATCATGTAGATATTTCGACCATGTCAGGGGCGTCACGAGAACATTTTTTATTGGGGGAGGGTAACCATCACAAACCTATATGTCGAAAAACTCATGCAGTCACATGACATAGACCCCGCCCCCAACTCAGGCTGACAACCATATATAACTTTATATATATGCTCGTTTTTTCAATTTCTCCCGAAGCAGCAGCAACGGTGTGTAGATATTTTAGGGCTCAGGTAGAGGGGGGGGGGGGGAGCCCGAAAATCATTGAAATAGGAGTCTTTGAGAAAAAAATCCTAGCCGTTACCGAATATGGTCCCAAACCTTAGGCCTTAGGCCTCAATCAGTTGCTGGTTCAACCCCCCCCCAGATCTATTAATCTTCCCCAGAAACCTGTCCCACTCAGGACAAACCGTCGCGGATCACGGTGGTAGGTACGGGGGGGGGAGGGGGGGCGAGCCAAATCATTTTTTTTGCACCTGCCCCCCCCCCCCCCCTGCTTATATCGCTCGGCCATCGTGACGTGAAAAATAAAATAAAACTGTTACGTAGTACATTTTGCTCGCCCGCATGAAAACTGGGATGCTGCAAATCTGACATTCAAATGACATTTCAAATTTTGGGCCTTCCACCTAACCCCCTTTGATGAAATTCTTGATCCGCCAGTGGCAACTACACCCTAGTACCTAACTACAATATCTTAGTCAACGGACAGTTATCTCAACTATAGTAGGGCTGTAATTTTGCGAAAAAAGGTTGTGGCTATATAGGTAGGATCAGGGACTCAAACTTGGGGGGGGAGGGGGATCGAGGGGTGCTGGCAGAAAGATAATGCAAATGAAAGTCTTGTTTACATCTAAGACTTAAACCATTTTAAATTAATTTCTTTGACGCCAATCGGCCCGATTCCTCACCCATAATGCACATTCTGGGCATTGCAGACTCATTGTAGTCTTGAATATAGCGTACTTGAATTATAACACATTAATTCACTACCACATTTATACCGCAATAATATCACTGTTTAAAGACGACTATTTATATCACCAGTCAATGGGATTGTTGGTCAGTTCGCTCTCGCTCCAGCTGCCCTGTCATGAATTGTTATAAATACGCATCAGCCATTTCCCCCCCCCAAAAAAAAAAAAAAAAAAAGTAAAAAAAAATCGGCCGGAATGAGTGAGGGCAAAAGCGAGAATAGACTATAGTGATATATTAGGGGGGGGGGGGCGATGAATTTATAGGCAAATCAGTGATTGGTCAAATAAAATTGTCCAGAAATCAGCTGTGTCGTTAAGCACTTGATAGTACAGGCCCTATGCATAAGTTTTTTGAAGTGGAACCCACCACTTGGAAAGAAATTGTCCTACATAACCGACCCTTGTGAGAAGTTTAACCAAAACAGATTTGCAGTAGCCTCCATTCATTTTATAGATTTAGATACTGACTTATATTGGGGTACATAAAATTTGTGTTTCCACATAATCATTTTTGTATACTGAACGGAAGACTAGCCCGACCTTTTTTCTGTCTGTTCGAAATTCTCAAAATCAATTGATGTGCCCCCTTTACATGTAGGACCGGTTATTTGCTTGCCTTTCCTCTGGTCGCTTCATTTTGCCCCTTAGTTTTTATCACCGATGAGGTGAACGCATTTCTTTTTAAAAAATCAATACAAAAAAAAAAATAATTAATACAAAAAAAACAAACAACAAAAAAAAAAAAAAAAAAAAAAGAGAAAAAAAAAAAGTTAAAAGGAATTAATTGGGGGGGGGGGGGGGGGGTGGTGATGTCGCACTCCACATCCCCTCTGAGAATGATATATCCTCAAAGAAATTAAATGAACGGGTTAACTTGAATTTCTTGCAGGTATCCCCGTAGGCCTATATGCTTATATGATCAGACACGGCGAAACTTTTGTGATCACAACACTTTCAAAATTTGAAAAGATTGCAACAAAGTATTTATCTACTTAAAAGAAAAATAGGATGATATGAATAATAGCTATTCCATATATATGAAAAGCAAGAACATGAATGTATCATTCATCGAATTATCGGCTGTACCTAAACCAAAGTACACTTATTTTCGCGTGACATTACTGGAGTTTACAATCTTGGATTAAAAAAAGATGAAGATCTTTTTTTTATTAAATCAATTCTCATTTTCATTTGATTTTCTTAGGTTGAAACGAGAACCCCAAAGCAATGAAGTGAACCAGAGAAGGCTGACGATTCTGCGTTCCGCTGCATGCTATGTGACTTCACAGCGACGTCGAAGAGTGAGATTGGCAATCATTCTTGACAGATCACATGGAAGCCTACGTTTCACCAGTAAAAGAAGAAGGAAGACCCTGAAAACAGCGGATTCAAAAAAGGGGTGGAGGATGACGAGAGGAGCGGAAAAGGCTGACGAAAAAAAGAAGAAAAAGTGAAAGATTCGGTCGCAGAAGTGGAGGCGAAGAAGGATAAACCAAGACCAAAGGACGACCTCCAGGACGACCTCCAGGCGACGCCACCAAAGAAGCAAAACCAGAAACCAATCAAGAAACAGAAGTACTATTACGTGGATGAAGCAGACGTCGACGTGAAGGTTGAGGACGAAGAACCCAGGAATTTGGACGAGGGATGAGGGAGGAAGAGAGCCATTCCCAGGCATATCTTGCGATACGAATTGGATGACGATGACTCCTTGGATGTGATGAGGAAGAAGATCAGCCAGAGAGCAAGAAAGTCGCACCGAAGAAAAGAATGCCACCCATAGTCATGATAGGAAGACTTCTCGTCGTGGAAGAAAGCCCAAGAGCAGTACATCAGATGGAGGAGCGCACAGTGGAGTCTCTAAGCGGTAAAATTCTACAAAAAGCTGCCTGTGGGAGTGAAATTGCCTCTTTTCGAAAAGGTGATTCAGAGATTCTGATGAAAGGGTAAATGAATGGTATTCATTCTTCAGGAGAAACATGTGGTGCCAATTCCTTGTCCGTTCAATGGATGCAAACTTGACGTCACTCAGGCTGAACTGGACGTTCACGTTCAATGTCATGCTTCTAATCTTGAGGTTTCCGGTGCCCTATTGTCGATTGCGAATTCCTCTGCCCACATTGTCTAATATGCGAGTTCACTACCGTAAAGAGCCGAACCATCGTTTTACAGATTAATCTGCGGACTTGACGGGTGTTCCATGATCTTCCGCGAATTGACAAAGAGTCCATTCAAGTAACATAATTAGGAAGCATCTTCGTCCGGAACTGCACGATGAAATGTCGAGCAAGGACTTTAACAAAGAGAAGTACGAAAAACACATTTCGTCAGTGAACGAAGAGGCTGACGGTGTGAAGCAGGAAGGTGATCAGACTGAAGGTGACGGAAGAGATGCAGACCCGTCTCTTGATCCCTCTGGCGCCGTGCAGATTGGTGTCTTGGAGGAGATCGGAGAAGATTCCGAGTTGGGTTCGGAATTTCCAAAGGTTAAGAAGCGGGGTCGACCGCGTGGATCTACCAAGGCCGCCAAACTGGCTAGAATCGCTGCAGGGGAGATATTTGAAAAGAAAGGAAAACGAGACAAGAAAGGAAAGGGCAAACGCACGTTTCAGCGAGTCATGAACAACGTCTCTTTCTTCTGTGACGTATGTGGCGGAAAATTCAAATCTGAGCAGGCTGTGTTTGATCACAAAGCCCTCCACTATCGTGATGAGAACTGTAACATGCTCCGCTGCACAGAATGTACAGACTATTGCACCGAGGATTCTTCTAATTTGAGGGAGCATGTAGCTGCTAGTCATAAGAGCCTCTTGCATCTGCATCGCTGTGATGAGTGTCACTTCTCAACCAACCGTTTCCATGATCTCAAGAAGCATGTACTGGTCCATTCTGGCAGCAAGGACTACATGTGCGACAAGTGCGGTACTTGTACTACTACAGCTTATAATCTCCGAGTCCACTGGCGTCGCTACCACGCCCCAGAATCGGAAAGGAATATCTCCTGCTTCGTGTGTGACTACACGTGTGCCGATAATGGCATTTTAAAGGTAATTGCTTTATCTTATGCTCTATTTATCGGCACATGTAATGAATAGTTTGATAGTATTGACAATGAAGAGAACAAAAACATGAAAAGGGTAGGTAACACTGGTATACAACAACACTGAAGAGGCAGAAACTGCCAAGTGTCCCGCCTTCAAATTTATAGGCCCTACTGTTGATCAAAAGTAAACATAATTACATGTCTTTGTATTTCATTAAAAATCTGACTCTTGATAAATTTCACAAGAAGTATTCTGTCTCAGGTTTCGAATTGCTTTTTCTATTATTTGTATGTTTTCATCGGAAATGGTAATAGTATTCTCAACGATTAAAAAAATTTGAAAAAATACAAAAAATACAAAAAAACAAAAACCAATTTGAGTAAACGATCGTTTTATTCTGACACTATTCTTCTTTACATGTCCATCTTTACAGGAACATATTCGATCCAAACATGGTCTGATGGTTTACGGCAAGGACTTCAACAACGCTCGTCCTCTGCCTACCTATTCATGTCCGCAGTGCGACTACGTTGGCCGCAAAAAATCCAGCCTGGCCTACCACATGCGCATCCACACAGAGAACCGTCAGTATAAGTGCCACATCTGCCCCTATGCCAGCAAGACCAAGAACAACCTCCTGCTTCATATCCGCACACATGAAGGGTTGCAGCCGCTCAAGTGCCCCGAATGTGATTTCAGAGGTAAGTTTTTAATCATCTTTTTATTAGGGTTCAGACTATTTTTATTTCATGGACTCTTGCAAGCAAATTGAGCTCGTCTGCTTAAATCAGTTTGCTTAATTTAGCATTTTTATACTTAGTGAGACATTAAAGATGGTCTCAGTTCCATTTGGGATTAAACAAGTACGTAGAGGATCAAGCACACGTACCCTTGTTGAACAAATTCTTAAAAATTAGAATTGCGCTTCAAATGACTCGTATAACTAATGCGAATAATAGTTGTAAAGTGTAAGGCATTTCTCATACTAATTTCATATCATGATGTTTCTTTCCAGGTGCAACTAATAAGATCATCTCGGAGCATGTGATGTGTAAGCACGCCCGCGTTCGCCCTTACACCTGCAAAATCTGCGGCTGGACCTCGTCGTATCACGGAAACATGTGGAAACACGTGGAGACCCATCGCCGAGAGCTTGGCGACGAAATGCCAGAAGAACCGGTCAGCGTGATCTCAACGGAAGGACACATGGTGGCCGCACCACTCAAGGCACCGACACTGAAGAAGCGAGGTGGAGGTGGATCCCCGTCAGGTTCGGGAAAGACGCCCAAGAAGAGGGGCAACCGAACTCGCCCTCGCTATGAGGAGATGGAAGTGACGGTTGAGACCCAGGTGCAGGACGACAGCATGAAGGAAGGGGTAGTTATTCAGGTAGAGAATATAGCTTTTTTTTCATAAGAATACATACATTCCGTTGTCAACTTCTAACTTAACTGAGAAGAGAATATTTTATCAGTCGCGTTTACGTCACAGTATGGATGATCACAATCACAGGGATGTCTCTTCACAATCTGATATTTCATGACGAGGGGGTTATTTTGATTGTTCATAATGTTGACCTTTCTTTGGATAAGTGGTGATGTCTGATTTATAAAGGGGAGAAATGTGATATAAATTAACCCTTTCAAATAATTAATTTATATCACAATCTTGAAATATATAGCAGACTTGAAATTACGTTCCTTTTGGTTTTAGATGTATTGTTCCTTTTCAGCATAAAACAATTAAAAAAGAAAGAAAAAAAGAGTAAAAATCAGCGTATACAATCCCTTTACATTTAATCCTTTCTTTTATAGCTACCCGTATCAACCGTTTTGGACGGCCAGACAATCACCCTTGCCGAAGGAATCAGCGAGGAGGCCGCGATGGGTGCATCTGCTCTGAGTCGCCTATCTCAAGGCGGTGAGATCACCGTACGCGAGGTTCATTTCTTACAAAGTGGGGACAACCAGCAACACCATCACGAGATGATCACCTACAACGTACCCCCAGTCGCCGTCACCCAGCAGATCATCGCCGGTGGAGACATGGCCCATGTCATCAGTGAGCAACACTACCAACAGCATCACCAACAACATGATCATCAGCAGCATCAGCAGGAGCATGAAGGCGACCAACAACATCAATACGTCGAGGCTATCCAGGTCGTGACTTCGCGGGAGAATGGTGGTGTCCCCATCGGCGTGACTGAGCAGGTCGTTCATGCCATGCCTCATCACCAAGAACATCATCAGGAACATCACCAGGATAACCAGAACAACGATGAACCGGTTGTACATCAGCTCATTCCCATGACCCTGCCACACGAAGCAGAGCTGGTCATGAGTATGATGCAGGCACACCAAGCCAGTATCTCCCAAGCGCAGTGAGATAAATGCCATGAGAAAGCCAAAGCAGTCGCGGATCTAGATGATGTCATGTAAAGTGCTCTCTCTCTTTTAAAATCTTGCATTCTTCCTACTAAACGAACAATCAAATAAAACTTTGAAATTATCGAGCAAGTAAGAATTTGAGTTTTATGTACAATACTCATTGAATGAATTTTCATGAAAAAGATGGTTTTGAAAAAGCTGCCAATCGCACTGTGTACTCGTACATCATGGACACATTAAAATACACCTTATTTCTCTAGCAAGGGCAAACACTTCTGGCAATTAAGGAAGGCTGCTGATTTTTATTTTATGATATTTAATGAGGCAAGACAGGGGCCGCGGAGCGTTTTTTTTTTTAATTGGAGAGGCTGAGCCGAAAGTGGAGGGGCTGAACAAGCTGAAAATCACACATCTATGGTCATTTTCTCATTTTTGTACACGCTTGCTGCATAAAGTGGAGGGGCTGAAGCCCCCCTAGCCCCCGCAGCTTCGCGGCCCCTGCAAGACGAAACCCGCAGTTGAATTTAGCGAAAAGCATTAGCTCTTGTACAAATGTAAAGTTCAATCAATCTTTCATTTTGTAACAATCAAGACTGCCCTGTTATAACATAAAAGATATGATCAATCTTACGATCATTGATATCAATCGTAAGTCTATGGCAAACCGTGTACTAAGACAGAAATACAATTGATCGGATCTCTTTTACGCCCGCCTCACACTGCGATTTGCTGCGATGCGATTTTGCAGGAAAGTGTTATAATGTTTGATAAGAACATTCAAACAATGAAATTCATGCTGTCCAAAGTTCTGGGTATTCCTCTGAATACTAAAATTAAAATTAACGGCGATTGCGAACCCCCTTCTCAGTATAAAATCAAATTGTTTCCATATCGAAATGACGTCACAGCGATCTTGCGATTTTCAGCTAAATTGAATTTTACTCCAAATTAGAGGCTCGAATTGGAACAAAATTTCGATTACAGTGTTCCTGTACGACTTTTGCCTCTCAGAAGATACTTTCCATGTTTCAAAATGTCACATTTAATACAAACTGCCATTTGTTCTAAAAATCGCATCGCAACAAATCGCACAGTGTGAGGCGGGCTTTATGTTACAGGGCACGAAAGTGAGTTCCGTGAACGAAAGAGAGGGAGTAGTTTTGTTTATGAGAATGCACCTGTGCATGCTTTGGAACTACAAGGAAATTTACATTTCATATCTTTTTGGCTAATTTCTATAAAGATCTCGCTTTTATGTTTGGCATGGAGCAAATCATCTAGTCATATACAAGTCTCACTTTTTGTCCTTTTAGTTGTTGTGTTTTGTTGTTGTTGATTTTTTTTCTAGCTGCAGGGCACTTACCTTTATTTTATAGCATGTGCCATTTTTCTTAGCACAGTTTTTACTCCTGTCTATTTATTTTCGATTCCAATCATTTCGAAGGTAAATTCATCTTTAATTGTGCGTTTTTTATATTTCTGTATTATGCTATGTCGATTGAGACTTCAGGAGAGAGATGAAACAGAAATATGTACGTAAAAAATTCAGCTGCACCTGCGAAAAATGAAACTGTAGAAATAACATTAAAAATAATCTACCAAACTCTTCCAATTTCAGTATTTTCCTAAGATTTGTACAGTCTGTCAGTTACTTGAAAATGTTAGTTGATTATTGTATCAGTTAAATGAATTTAATAACGATTTGACTTTCTTAAATCCATCTAAAGATTGTTTGACAAAAATTGTGAAAGAATGATTTTGTGTAAATATGTTACTAGTATGTTGTTGTTTTTTTCCCCTGCAATTTATACAAACTGTATTCTGCCAAGTGTTAGTGGATAGACCACCTTTTTTCCCCTTTCAGATACCAACTTCATTAAAATTACACAATAAACGCCCTTTCCAATTACGTCAATCTTCTCGATGTACAATAATTGTGAGGTGTTTTGCAATGAAATGTGAGGAGATTGCTGAAGGTAAGCAACAATGAATAATAAAGTCAGTGATTGATTGGGTCATGTTTGCGTTGACTGTACACGATTTTATTGATTTAGTGAAGGCCGAATGAGTGAATAATAAGCATGATTATTACTATAAACAAAAATGTTTAAGTTTATTCTTTAAGTAAAGAGCGATTGATTGTTTGAATGACTGCTTCAGGCAAATTCATGTGTTTCAATTGGTGGATCTAAGTCCACGTAGGTCGGCTCAATTTATTTCCTGGTCGGTTGTATAGTTATTTTCTGTATTAATTATCTCAATAAAGAGTCTTGTGCTTCCATTTTACAAGGGAAAGGTACTTCATATTGTTTATAGATAGCAATACTTAGGAAATTGTGCTGTGCCCCGGTCGCCCCACCCCTCCATTTTGAAATGCGGTAAGGCTGAAGGCGCCTTGGCTTCCTCGGTAAATTAAAAGGGCCCCTAAAAGCCGAGTAAAAATGCAAAAAATTCGGCATTGAGAGGGTTGTCAAACACTTTTTTTTTCCAAGTGGACTCTGAGGGAAGGGATAGAGGAAAAAATCTGAAGATGGTCGTCTGAACCTCACCGGACCGTGTATACTAATCTTGATTGGGATAGGCGCATTGACGAAATAAGTACCAGAGCAAAATGATGCTGCTATGCTACAGAACAAAATAAAATACCTTTATGACGGAGATCAGCTGAAGACGCTATGATTCTGAAATAGGGGAGGGGAGGGGGTAGTTGGAAACAGAAATCATATATAGGTATCAGGCGCGGATCCTTTTAAAACCACAAATTTTCTGCTCGCACTTTGCGCTCGCTGATAGTAAATCATAATGCACAAATAACTACACTTTTTATATCAAAATTTTCGGCTCGCACTTTGAGCTCGCAGATCCCAATTTATATAATGCACAATTAACTTAAAAATTTTACTTCAATTTTTTTTTTATACTAAAAAGTGCCCCTTTATATATTTCATATATCTTTTAAAACCCAAAATTTTCGGCTCGCGCTTCGCGCTCGCTGATACTAAATTATAATGTAGGGCCTACAAATAAATCCAATTTTTACCTCAAAATTTTCAGCTCGCGCTTCGCGCTCGCGGATACTAAATAGGGCTATAATACACGTTATTTTTTTTTATATATTAGAAAGTGCCCCTTTATTTATTACACGTATCTTTTAAAACCCCAAATTTTTAGCTTGCGCTTCGCGCTCGCTGATACTAAATAATATTGCACAAATAACTCCAATTTTTACCCCAAAATTTTCAGCTCGCGGATACTAATATAGGGTCTATAATACACAATTATCTCAAATTCTTAGCTAAAAATTTTGGGCTCGCGCTTCGCGCTCGCTTTGCTCTTTTTCATAAAGGAAATACAAAACACCTTCTTAAAAGCGTAAATTAAAATGCAAATTTTGGGGTGCACCCCCTATTCATCCGACTACATCACTACATTCCTCTTCATGCCTCTGGTCTCAATTGCCCCCTATTCAGGAAAATTGGCCCTTTTCAATCGTGAACCCACTTTTAAATTCGTTCCATTTCCTCTGGCATTACAATGCCGTTCTTCCAGGTAATTAAATGGCAAATTTTGCGCTCGCAACGTATGATGTGAATATAATGGGGCTAAATCGTATTCATGGTGGCAATTTAAAATAGGGGAGACCGGGTTGGACGTTACAAAATTCACATTTTGGGCCAGATAATTCTAATGAAAGTCATCACACACTTCATTTTGGGTCTGTAGTTAGCCTATTATGTTGGCTAAAACCTGAGGCACATAAAACTTGAAAACATGTAAACACTAATTAACTACAGCTTAATTAATGAAGACATTTTTTTTAACAACCTACCCCGTATACGGGGTAGGTTGTTACACCATACGGGTAAATTGTTACTATGTAAACATACGGGGTAATTTGTTAAAATGTGTAAATCTCTTATACCATACTTTGTTTCAACTTCCCAGTTTCTTGGTATCGTTAACAATAGATCAAGTAGACGCTCTAGCATAGACTAAAGTAATAATAGAAATATCAAATATTAACCCCTGAAAATTGAAACTAAATTACTTTACATGTGTACTGTAATTGGGGTAGGTTGTTACATCGACATGAGGTAGGTTGTTGTAACAACCATACCCATGGGTGATTTTACAAATAAAATCAACTGTACAAAGCCATTAGGCAGAATTACAGGGCAGGGCTCAGGGGTATATAAGTGACATACATGTACTATATTCACAATACCAGACTATCATCATGTGCCTTCAGTTGTAAGAACTATTACAAATTTAAATTTTTGTCAAAAATTCACTTGGAACTGTAAAAAATGGTTTATGTTGATTTACTTTTAATAAAACAACGGAGAAATCGACGAGGCAATTCATACAGCTATGTGTAGGCTGTATATAGATGCCAGTTAGCACGAACTCTCTTGTTCCAACTTAGCACACTGAGAACTGTAACAACTGACCCGTGTAACTTCCATACCCGGTCTCCCCTACATATTCAAACCACTAAAAAAAATTTAAAATATTTTTTTTGTTTTTTTGTTGCTTGTATATATTATTATTGTGTTTTCATAGGAGTAAAAAAAAAAAAAAAATTTAATTCTACCTTTTAGGTCAGATAGGCCTATATATTGGGGAATGCTTTAAACTCGCGCTTTGCGCTCGTTTGCTCGCTCCGCTCTCAAGATTTTTTTTCAAAGTTGGGCCCCCCCCCTCTGGAAATCCTGGATCCGCGCCTGGTATCATGTATAACCAGGACTGGAGGGGATATACCCATTGTGAACTAAGCCTCCTTTTATTATAACCATCACGAGCAGTAGTCATATGATTAAAATACATATCTTATAGGTGGGCCTATTTCAATACAAAAGTTACATTTTAGAAAGTATCACGTACATTGTAGAAAGGAAATTACTGAGATTTCGAATGGCATACAAAATTAGGTTGGGTAGGCCTAATAACGAGAAGTGCCACACGCTTTGAGCAAGGGAATTTTCAGGGCCCAAATTAATTTTTCAATGTAAACCCACGGGTGGCCATATCTTTCCTCTCTTTGACCTCAATATATTGAATTGTTATCAGCTTTTCAGAAATCAGAAAATTACAGTATTAATAGACCGTGAGGGGGTTTCTCTTTTTGATCGCTGCCCTCTTTGCGCCCACCTTCGTCATTTTCCTCAAGTGTAGGCCCATTCTTTCATCTAATTACACCAAATTCCACATTCATGCTTATCGGAGAAAATTATGCTCAACATAAAAAATTGTTTGACTTAAAGGGAAGTTCACCCTGGAATTTTATTGGTCTTAAAAAATGAAGAAAAATAATTTAAAAATATTAGTGAAAGTTTGGAGAAAATCGACCAAAAATAGCGAAGTTATGATTATGTAAGTTTTGATTCTGTGACGTCACGTGCGAGCAGCTCTCCATTGGTTATGTATGTAAATTCCATAAATTTGTCTTTTTGTCATGGTTCTTGATAAAGGAATGGGTCAATTTGAATAGTCATGTATATGAACATATGTTTGATGGTATATCGACCGCACAGGTGACATAATTTTTTTCTTCTGAAAAAAAATGACATTTTATGGAATTTACACTGCATAACGCATAGGAGATCTGCTCGCATGTGACGTCACAGAATCAAAATTTGAATATTCATAACTTCATCATATTTGTGGTCGATTTTCCCAAACCTTCACTAATATTTTTCTTTTATTTTTCTGCATTTTTAAGACCAATAAATTTCCAGGTGAACTTCCCCTTTAAAGGGATTAAGTAGCTTTCAAAAACAAGAGCATTATACCAAGATTAATAGAATTATATTGCTCCAACAGTAAAAACAAACTACTGAAAGTTTCAGATCAAATGGAAATCATTTACAGTGTAACAAACAATGCCCAGCATATCAGCCGAACACCAGTACCTCATGCTGAGGCTAACCAGGCCGCTAGAGAAGGGGAATTTACAACAGGAAATGGGTGTGTGGAAAAGCACATGGTTTTATAAACCATCCGGTGTTGTTTATAAATTTTGAGTATGAAATCATTGATATCTCGAAGGTAAAGCAAGCAATTAGCTTGCAATTTGCAAGATTACAGCTCACTAGTGTTTATAATTATGTTGGCAAAATAAGCTAAATCGAATAAATGTGATTTGAATATCATTCAATGTTACTGCATCCCTTTAACATGCAAAATCCTCGGTTGTTTTTGAACTTTTTGGGTTGGGGTCCTTTTACAAACTCTTCATAATCATACATTGTAAAAAAACAGCCGATTAGAGCATAATTGTTCTTTTTTTTTCACTGAAGCAAAAGAATACCAATTAGTTCAAATATAGTCTGCGTATACTGACATTTGGAGAATGGACAATTTTTAATCGCAAATGGTGGAAAACGTAAGAAATAATTAGTCTTCGTTGAAAACCTTCTTTTGCACGCCGCGCGCACACAAGGGTGGTTCCGCGCATGCGCACTGATTGGAGTTGTGTCGGATTTCACGATTAGCATTTTGAGCGTGTGAGGTCTCAGAAAGAGTCTAGCAAATGGCGTCGTAGTCTAAAAACTGTGACGGACTGATGAAAGTTAGACAGCCATAATCAACTTCTGTGACAATTTGAACTTTATTTTCTAGAAGGTAAGCTACAATGGAACTTATAGAACATTTATATTAATGATAATGAGATAAAATTAGCTGATCAAGGTGTGTTTTCGGTGTTTTTTGAACGATGATTGGGTTGTGATTGTCGGCGGTTGCAGTGGATTTGACTCGAGATTACACTACAGTGTATTGTGTGGAGAGCTCGTAGCATCCTATTCACGCCGTGTACAAGTTACACGGCGTGCATGTCCCAAATCGACCGAGTGTGTGTGTCATATTCACGTCTGTACCATTATGTGTGTGTAGACTAAGCACACTGGCAAAGGCCATGGATCGTACTCCACCCGGCGAAGGCCAAGGCAAAGCGACGATGATGATGACGTGAACAGTGAAATGAAGGTTCAATTCATGACTGCATGCTGGAAGCAATAAATTCCTCCTAGCAAAAAAAGAAAAAACATAAAAACATTTATCTCTTGAGCTGATTGCCTCTTTTAGTCTTCTCACAAGTCACAGTGACAGTGAATGAGTGATCTAAAAATAGTCTTGTTGAACCCCGTCAGAATATTAGAAAGGAGACAAAAAGTTTGGAGCAGAATGCCAGAAGAAGGAGGGGGGGGGGGGGGGAATACAAATAATCAAATATTTTGAAAGATGATAGGAGAAATCAAAGAAATGGAACAGGGCAATTCCACGGTTAGTCGAATTACACTTTTAGGTGCCAATTTACAAGAATGGGTCTTTCTTAAAAGTTTATGTACTTTCTCTGATTTACCTGAGTGAGAATGATGATCTAGATCTAACTTACTAACTTTAGAGCTTTAAATTTAAAATAACAATATAAGAAATGTTGCAGGCTTTGTCCTGCGAACGTCACAACAGGGTAAAAATCGGTTAGTCGCATTACACAAAATGGACAAGGAAAAAAAATTAACTTGTTAATGATTAAAAAAAAATATTTTGATCAAATCATCTACATTTGCCAGTTTTATTCCTTGCACCACCTAACCAACATATTTAAGTCTCAAGACAGCTATTCAGAATTGGTAAACAATGTAAAGTATTCTTTAAGGATAGAAAATTGTCAGTTAGTCGCATTACATTAGTTTTGGTGTGACTTTTTGGGTTATTTCACCCCTTTGTCATGAATTAAATGTCATTATTGTCCCTTAAATACAGAAATATATCCACCCTTCTTCATTTAGTGAAAGTTTCAAGAAAAAATATCAAAAGAATCTTATGCAATTTGAATTTTAGTGATTTTTTTTTTTCATTTAGTCCCATACATTGAATGAAGGTGGTTCTAGATCTCAAAGAAATGAATGAAATTGGAAAATATATTTTTTTATTGATTTTGAAAGACTTTTATGATTCATTAACACTCATGGCATTAGATAAGTGATAGGTCATAGAATAAACATCTGAGAGACATTTTAAATTTTAGATGAATGTCCTAGTTGGCATGGAAATGTCCAACAACAAAAAATAATGGAAGATGAGAACAAAAGAATCTTAAGCAAAGAAATACAGAATAATCAATAGAAGAGAAGATGGAAACAGAACAAAAAAAAAAAAAAAAAAAAAAAAAAAAAAAAAAAAAAAAGGATGAAAGCAGGAGAAAAATCTTGTGGAAGATAAAAAAATAAAATATCAAAAAAGGAGAACATAGAAAAAATAATGCATTACACCTTAAATTTAAAAAAAGCAACGTGATACAAAAATATAATGATTAAGAACTTTTGAAATAAAAGAATTTACATGTAGGGCAATCTGTTTAAATACCAAACCTGTATTTCAGTAGATCAACTCCACTTCTTTTTTCGTTTTGTTTGACTGTCAATTTTCTTTGATCTCCAATTTAAATATTTAGTGGAAATAAGAAATATTGACCTGTTCATTAAAAACTGAAAGGAAATGGAAATTGAAAGATAAACACGAAATTTTTATCCTATCCCCCTGAGAAAAAAAAAAAAAAAAAAAACCCACAAGTTTGGTAAAAAAAAGTGTAATAAAGACAGGTGAGAATATATCATGCATTAATCTGAACTACCGACTTTATTATTCAAGCAATATGTGATTCTATTAAGTTTTCATTTATATATGAAAGAAGACTGAGTGAATGCTGACCCTGCTTCCCAGAGCATTGAATAGGATTGCGTGCGGTGATATGTGACTCATGTGAAAGCATCCACTCTGTCTTCTTTCATTTCCTTAAAACTTGGAAAAAAATGATTCTGTACCGTAATTCCATTTGGAATTTACTCACTTATACTTTATATTTATGATTCAAGAAAGGTGGAGAGTTCATGTTCAATTATATGTAACATATGAACAGCAAAAACAAATGAGCTTGGAATGTGGGCCCTCTAAAAATGGATTACCTTTTTTCTGAAACGCACTGTATATCGCAAGTGATGCCAAATGAAAAAAAAAAATATTCATAAATTTGTCTTTATCCTCTTGATGGATTTTCTGAATTCCACCATAGACTTCCCCTTTAATTTCATGAAGCCAAAAATACAAAATGTTCATGTAGGCTTGGGGATCAAAGCAGAAAATTCTTTACAAAGGCAGTTTTATCATACAATACTACCTCTTATCCTAATTATTTGTCCTTTTATTTATTTATTTATTTTTTATTCATTCTACTAGGATCAAGACCTCTTCAAAATGAGCACAAGTACTGATGATACACAGTTCAACTGCAGGCTCTGCAACTTTGTGGGCACCAGTAAGACACAGATCGCAGAGCATTTCCTGACGGAACACATAGAACAATATGTCTCACTCAGCAAGGCAACTCCCACAAAATCTTCCAAAACTGAGCCTGAAGAAAAAACAGAAGCCAAAGAGAAAGAAAAAGAGGCACAGGAGCCCGAAGAATCAGAAGATACTGAAGCTTTGACCAGTGAGGACCAGGCTAAAGATGAGGAGAAGAAGACCAAGACCTTGGATGAAATTCTTAAAAAGAAGTTGGAGAAAGACTCCACTCTTGGGTTCGGCAGAGGAATGCGGAGAAGAAAGAAGAATACTCCAATCAAATATTCAATGGATGATGATGAAGAAGAAGATGAGTGGCTACCCAAGAAAGAGCCTGAAGCCTCCAAAGTCATCTATGTCCGACAACCTTCCATATTGAATAAAGGACGTGGAAGGCCTCGCAGAAAAGGGAAGCGTGGGCGTAGGCCTGGTATTGGAGTGAAAAAATCAAAGCCCAAGAGCGCTCCCGCACCTCCACCACCAACGAGACAACAGCCGCCGAAGACAAAGATCGAAATTAGAAAAAGATCAGAGGAGAAGAATCTGCCAATTCCATACTATGTGTTTAATAGAATCTTAGACGACAGAGTGGACTCATGGTTCAAGAACTACAAAGAGAAGCGGGATGCGATAGAAATGGTGCGCTGTCCAAACGATAGATGTGCCAATGTGATGAGTGTTGATGAGATGGCTGTCCATGAGAAGTGTCATGTTCCTAACCTAGATGGATTCCGTTGCTGCGAATGTGGCTTCATCAGCCTTCACTGGGCCAAAATGAGGGTTCACTATCGATCTGATCACAATCCGAAGCTGAATGCTGCCATGTGTGACTTTGAAGGCTGTGAGAAGATATTCCCATGCATTGGTACCAAGCTCTTGCAGAGTCATGCCATCAAAGCCCACTTCAAGCCACAGCTGCTAGCAAGACTGAAGAGCACAGACTTTGATCCAGCAGAGTATGAAAGGTTCATGCAAACACCTGAAACCGAGGCTGATAGGCAATCAATTGCAAGGAAACGGGGAAGCAAGCGTGCTTCTTCAGAAGTTGAAGAGGAGGAGGAGGAAGAGGAAGAAGAAGAAGTAGTAGAGAGCGAAGTAGACGGGAAGGGCAATGTAAAAAAGGGAAAGGGAAAGAGAAAGAAGTTCAAACGCTACAAGGTCCACGTCTGCAACGTCTGCTTTGCTCGGTTCAAGGACGAAGGAGAAATGGAGTCTCATAAGGATGGGCATTACAAGGATGACGAGAAGGAGGTCATCTACTGTACCGAATGCACAGAATTCAATACAGACGAGGAAGAAAAGATGCGTAATCACTTATCCACTGCCCACAAGAGGATGCTGCATTTGCATCGCTGTGATGAGTGCAACAACTTCTCAACCAATCACTACCATGACTTGAAGAAACATCTTGTCACCCACACAGGGGCCAAGAACTACATGTGTGAGCTCTGCGGAAGGCGCACTACCACACCCTTCAATCTGCGTATACACTACAGACGTATCCATGCTTCAGAAGAGGAGAAGAAGCACCAGTGCATGTCCTGTGAATATAAGTGTGCTGACAAAGGCATTCTTAAGGTGAGTCTATCATCTTATCCAATAAGGGCTTCCATTAGATTTAGATTGTAAGAGTATGATTTAATGAAAATAATGAGGAACTAGCTTAAAGGTAAAAAAACATTTCTCTATCACAAAGAATTAATTTTCAATGATCAGAGTTTTAATATGAATTCATATATATTCTTGTAGAAGGAAAAACAAAACAAACAAAAATAAAACAACATGTACATTGTTATGTAACCCTATCATTGGTGGGGGGGGGGGAGGCTGGAGGTCCTCCTAATAGCCCTCTTTATAAAATATATATATTCTGTATAATCATAATCAAAATTATCCTTTCTGTTTGTTTTATTAAAATTTTCTGCAGGAACACATCAAACACAAGCATGGTCTGTTGCTAAATAAGGACAGCTATGGCAGACCTAAGCCAACGCCCACCTACGCCTGCCCACTGTGCGACTACATCGGCAGGAAACCTAAGAGCTTGGAATACCACATGCGCATTCACAAAGAGAATCGTCAGTTCAAATGCCACCTCTGCCCCTATGCAAGCAAGACAAAGAACAACCTGGTACTTCATGTCCGAACCCATGAGGGGCTGCAGCCCAATAAATGTCCTCACTGTGATTTCAGAGGTAAGGTTTCATGAATGACTGCATCCTTTAGGAGTATTTTGCAATTCATTACAAAAATATATATAAAAAGCTCCACCACATGAGTAAGATGGGATAATAATGGGTTGGCAAAAATGCATACAAGTAATGGTTTAGATTCCAATCTACTCCAGTGATAATGAGTATTGTGCCATTCATTCCCAAAAAAAAATCTCCACAACTCCACTATATGAATATATGTAACATGGGATAATGATATTGAGCTAATAAAAATACATAATGGTTTGGTTTTCAGTCTACTCCAGTAACAATGAATATTTTTGCCATCATAACTCCACTACATAAGTGACATGGGGGTAATAATTTGGTTGATAAAATGCACATTGGTTAAGTCTGCAGTCAACTTCAGTTATAACAAGGTGATTTGGATTAAGCTAATTATCTGGTAATAATTGATTAAAGTTATACTGAACACATATGTTTGTATCATGCTTGTTATAATGGGAGTGGATTGTATTTATAAGCATTTTTTTTCCTTTTTTCTTCTTTTTTTTTCTGTAATCCTTTTTGGGGCAACCCCTATGCTGAAAAAATTATAGACCACTTCCCTGTACACATCATTTGGTTAAAATTTATCTTCGAATGATTTTTGTGAATATCTATTCTTAGCCTGTGCCATCAATCGATAAACCAGAGTTTTCTGTCAGTAATGCCCCATGCAAGAAGAAATCGGAAAGCTTCAAACGTTATATTTTTTCTTTCTTTAATATGTTCAGGTGCGACTAATAAGATTGTGTCGGAGCATATCATGAGCAAGCATGCCAAGGTTCGACCGTACCGCTGCAACGTGTGTGGCTGGACAGCAGCTTACAATGGAAATATGTGGAAGCACGTGGAGAACCACCAAAAGATTCTGGGGGACCAGATGCCAGAGTTTCCTGTCAGCGTCCTGTCTAACATCGATGACCTCAACATGCCAACGCCTCTTCGAGCTCCTTCAGGCAAGAAGCGCGGCCAAGGGAAATCCCCCACGTCTCCATCGTCCCCGACGTCCAGGCCCAAAGCCAAGAGGAGTCGCCCCAAGTATGCAGAGCCACCGAGCGGTGTGATCCTTGCCAATAGGTCTGTTGTACAGGAGGTGCCAGTCACGGTGACAGTGACTCCTCAAGAAGAACAACCCCAAGCTCATTCTCAACCTCAACCTCATCCACAGCCTTTGCCAACAGTCATCAACCCTGAGGGAATGATCATTCAGGTAATGATAATGATGCTTTAAATTTTGGATTCCAAGTATATGTACATGTACCTTGTAAAATCATTCCACTGCAAACATCAATTTTTTTTTAATTTCATTTTTTCAAAGTGTACAAATAATTTTTGGGGACACTGTACCTTGTAAAATCATTCCACTGCAAAAACCAAGTGTTTTAATTTCTAAAGAAGAGCAGGGGACACTGTACCTTGCAAAATCATTCCACTGCAAAACCCAAGTGTTTTAATTTCTAAAGAAGAGCAGGGGACACTCTACCTTGCAAAATCATTCCACTGCAAAAACCAAGTGTTTTAATTTCTAAAGAAGAGCAGGGGACACTGTACCTTGTAAAATCATTCCACTGCAAACACCAAGGCCCGAATTCACAAAGGAGGATTTTGCAAAACCCACGGATCCGTGGATCCATGGGTTTTTTAATTGACGGCTCCACGGATCAGCCAGTTTATGATTCACCAACAGTAGACCCAAATTATGACGTGTTATGACGCTGTGGATCTGTGGATTCAGTGAGTCCACCTATGTGAATACCACATTAGAAATCCTAGGTCCAACCCTAGGTTAAACCCAGGGTTGAAACCATGGATTTTGCAGAATCCACCTTTGTGAATTCGGGCCCAAGTGTTTTAATTTCTAAAGAAAGCAGTGGACAGGGATAAAAGGACAAACTGAAAACTTTATTAATCGCATTTTCTTTCTGATAAGCAATCCAGTTTTATTGACTGGCAGAGATTTTCTGGAAAGGTGAGCAGTCAAAAGTAACAAAGTATACATGGCCAAATCTCATCTGAAATTTTTAAAGAAAGAAGTAGTTTTTATAAATATGCAATGTCAAAGGATAAAGTTGATCACTTTGATATATTCTGAGATATATTGCAAGTTTACTTCCCTATTATTGCATCCCAAGGCAGTGTATCAGACGATAATTTAAATTCAATAAGGTTATGTCATTCAGATAATTTAACCTGCAAATAATATGAAGTCAATTTGAAATCTTGTACTTAATTTCGCAGTCCGCAATTTCGCACCTTACAATGTACCCAAGGCCCACATAATGATAAAAAAGGTGTGGCCGTTTTGTGCTCAATTATGACATAACAAAATATACATGTTGTATTTTGTATGATTTAAAAAAAAAAAAGTGAATTGGTAGTTAAATATACTATGTAATTTCATTTTTCTATTTACAGATGGTGAATGTAGAACCAGCCCATGAGGTACAGCCACACCATATAAAAGTCAGTTCTGACAACCAGATAATCCGTCACCACCCCATGATAGAGTACAGCAGCGTGCCACCAGTGTCTGTCACCCAACAGATCATCGCTGCAGGCAACGACATGGCTCAGGTCATATCAGAGCAACAATACCATCAACTTCAGCAACAGCAGCAACAACAGCAGCAGCAACAACAACAACAACAGCAGCAACAACAACAACAACAACAACAGCAGCAACAACAACAACAACAACATCAGCAACAAGCCAACCATGGCCATCCGCCACAGTCGCACACACCCCTTGCGCCGCCTCCTACGCTGCATATACAACAGCCAAAGCCACCCCTGCACCCAGTGCCTCTGGAGATCCATACTGTACCCATGCATCCTCCGCATACCACACACAGTAATATCCCTACACCTGTTGTTGAGCAAATAGTTCGTGATACTGACCATGCCGTCCACCATTTGGTGGCTGCTATGATGCCCAGATGGTAAGGCATGATATCACACCGCCATTCCCCACAATCAAATGTGAGACGTTTCTCCAAAGCTGGAAACACACATTGACTACCTCTTTCCTGTGAAGTAGATCCTTGACTCATCGTCGTGACACAGAGCTTGAAATCATGCTGATATTGCTTGATTTGCTTTCTTTCTTTCTTCCTGTGAATACTTCTAAATATTGTATTTTGCCCTCTTTGTTTCTCTCTTTATCATGAAATATTTTTAGCTTGTTTCTGACAATACATAGGTTATCATTAATATTCATTTATTTTCAGTCATAGATGTTGAGCTTAAGAGGAACAGGTGAGGGTGCGATGAACACAAATTGGACAAATACTGGTGTAATTAACATATAATCAATGAGCGTCATTAAAGTTTTCATGTGCACAAACCACTGCTCATTGGAAAATTCATTAGCTGCTGGTTGGTGCAGCTGTGCATAATAATGAACTACAATGTATGCACTATTGAAAAATAAAATTAACAAAAATTGTTGCATCAAGTCTGCATGCATTTTGAAAATGGGATCTTAAAATAGCTGCCCCCTTTTTAAAATCTTGAATTGTAAATAATGTAAATATACAATGTACAACCGTAGTAAGACATATTTCATACATTTTTCTTCTTCATTGATTATCAATAGTGTCAATCATGCAGTTATTTAATTTCTCTTGTGGATTATGGCTCTGTAGGGTATTACACATAGGGCTATACATGTTAAAGTTCACTGAGCTGTTCTGCATGCAGGTACATGTATTGTACGAGACAATTTAAAATTGTATAAAATATGTAACATCAATGACAATAAAGAAATCTGGACCTTTTATCAATGGTGCCATGACATACTGTCAAAACGGAATGTTTCATGCCGCATAAATAGCAGGTACATGGTCTATAAGCAAATTTGAAAGTTTTAGGTTTTACAGTGCAAAATAAATCATGAGCACCATTATCAGATATTATCAGATATGTCTTCTGAAGTGCTCAGGCAAAAGGGGCAAGTGGAACAAGCATTCATTGTTTGAATTCATTTTGATGGAAAGACCAACTTCCTTCATTGTGCAAACATGAGAAGGAAATACATCATCATGATCATGTAGTACGTTTTTTTAAAAAATTACTTTTCTTTTGTTACTGTAAATAATGTATGATTTGTAAAAAGTAAATAGCAAATGTGTAGGCATGAAGTGATCAAAATAAATAAATTGTGTTGTATAGTTATCATATTAAGCTGAAATGATCTTCCATCCTAAAATTGAGTAATAAATTATAGATTTTAGTAACTGTGAATATGATGAACCTAGGTTTGATTAGTACTTGAATGAATTTGTGTACAACAAAAGCAAATAAATACTGCATACTGATTTAGATAAAATAATGTTCATACCTATACATGTATTTGTAATATGAGTGGTTGTAAAACAATACCATGAATTTTAACCAACCAGCATTTTTCTTCTTGTCCGCAGTAAATGTGATATTACCTGTTTTTGTTGCTATTTGTATATAAATCTTTTGCATGCTTTTTGGCATATTATAATTGTAGTATATTTTCAGCCTCTATTCATATTTTGATTAGATTTTAGTACTCTGTAAGATCTAGATAATTTAACTTACTTGACTATCCTTTGCAATGATACAGGCAAACTGCAGGTAAATGTTCTATAGACTGCTAAATACTTCATCTTGGTATATATTGATATATTCTCTACTTTGAACCTAAGTCATGTATCACTTCAAGGCCTGTACAGTATCTAAAACCAGCTCTTGGCTGTTTTTTTTTATGGTGCCGTTGCATTCGAAAATAGACATATGTAACAGCCGTTTTTACATGGCATACAGGCCCTGGAGTGTCTGTGAACTTTGGTTTTAGAATTATTTCTATGCTATGCAAAAGCCTTCCCAAATTACAATTCCTAATCCTATTCATTTTCTATGTATTTCTTTCGAATTTGCTGAATTTTATGTTTCATGTCACAATATTGAATCTTTATTTTTAAAACATTGAGATTTATTGAATGCCGAAATATTTTTTTCACCAAAGAAATATTCATCTATAAATGGAAAATGCTGAACACTTTCAGGACATGTATTTATGACACATTGAGTAAAGTAAAAAAAATCTATTGATATGGCGTTTTCACATGTACAATGTACCCAGGAGTTAAAATTTCCACTGCCTTCGTAAGCATTTACAGCCCTGAATTTGCATCTTAATGAATTTGAAGTAAAGATAAAGTAAATGATATAATAACCCTAAAACTCGTTCCCTTTATCATATCATGTATTTTATTATATTTATCTGTTCAATATGGGGAGAAAAACCCAAATAATTCAGACTGCAAGTTGTACTTTTCATAAATTCAGTGAACTGTTTTGATCTTACACAAATGTGTCTTGAATTTGGCATGAAATTGTAATCTAACTGTTTTCTACACAGAAAATTTTCATTATAAAATATGCATGGAGCTCATTTTTTATGATTCCAAATGGGATACACAAGCTGCTATATAAAAACTTACCATTTAATATGACTGTCTTTTATTCAGGAAAAAAAGTTACCATAACAAATATGTAGAGAATCAAAATTAAAAACTTTTGCATAAAATATTATGATCAATGTACATTAAGCCATGAAAGATAGCGATACTGTATAGTATTATTTTATGATAGTTTAAGCAAAATTGGTACTGAATACCTTATATACTAGTAGTTTGTGAACCATTTTAGAACTGGTATAAACGCCAGATTGCTGATATGTTTGTTTTTGTTTTTTATCCATTCAGTCGAAAAAGGGAAACGTTCAGATAATGTTTAATGGAAAATCAGATTTTACATGAAATTGTGTTGAAAATCCAGGCCAGACATTTCTAGAAAATTAATTTTGTTGTGTACACTAAGTTTGCTGCTTACCAATAATTTACCCAACTATGTTATGATATTCGTCTGCAAATAAATCCAACCCTTACCCACTCAAATCATGATTGATGTATTTTCATATTTGCAAGCCGTTTCGAAGTTTATTATTAGATCGATCCTGTGAGTTATAACCTAGTATGAAAACACTTGCTATACTTTTGTTTTCGAACAGAAGTGTGTGTGAAAGGGAGGATGTTTGTGCGATAATGAAAGTTTAGGAGAAGGTGTAGGCAGAGAGTAAATAAAATTTTCAACAGGAGGGAAGAGATTGATGATGGAAACGGAACTACTCATGTGAAAGAGAAATTGAGGTAGTGAGAAATAGACAAATGTTGATTGTGTCATTTTTTCAGAGGGGCCATTTTTTTGGGGGGGGGGGGAAACACAATATTTGTCCCCAACTTAAAATATGTGTTGGGGAGAAGGAAATTACCACCTACTCCTCCCCCAATTCCGGCGCCCTTGCACGTTAATAAAACCAAGAAATCGTATAGAATCGTTTGCTCTTAAAGGTGGTATCTCATTTCGCAGAGACGTCTCGGGACTCGGACACTCATAGACGTTTCCGATAATGAAATCAAAGGTATAAAAATTTTCCCGCGGACGTCGCGGAAACCCTGAGACGTTCCCGAGACGTCTCCGCGATTAATATCAAACCAGTCTCAAATCTGTCTCAAACCCGTCCCAAACTACAAGTGAGATACCACCATAATTTATGCAGGGAGAGGGAGATCTAAATCCATGGATGAAAACCTATTACCCTCGAGTGTGCCTTTAAAGTCGTTATGTATCGTGTCATTCGTCTTGAATCAAAACTGAAAGTTGAAAGCTTGGTAATATATTATTATTTTCAAGTCAAAGATACACAAAGAATAGAATATAAATGACCTATATGTACGTTATTTTTGTTATGCTCGTATTATTAAATCCGGAAACGTTAAGGTTTGATATAATATCGCATGACACATGATTTGGTAACTTGAATGATGAGATGCACACGTATTGGGACATGAATCCTTTTCTTGTGGATCATGCTATTTGTACCATGTCCATACATCGTTTTGTTTCTTTGTGAGAATGTTAATAATACAATTTTAGTGCTTGACACGTAAGTTCCGAAACAGCAACATGGATGAAGAAGGTGCCAAAATTGTTCTACTGGGAGTAAGTTTCTCAATCTATTTTGTCTATGAACTTACAATAATACAGTCAAACGCTTGGGGGGGGGGGAGGAATGTAGTAATAATTTCACGTAGAGCTTGAAAACGCAAGTTATTTTAAAGATTACTGTGTTATGAAAAATATCTTTAATACTATTTTTTGGTGTAAATAACTTAACAGTAGGCCTAGGTGTCCATAATTTTCATTTCCAGAAGCGTATCAGGGCATAGCATAAAAAAATATAAATGTTGTGATATTTTTTTAAGGAAACCATGCACCAAAGAACTTACACCATTCCTGCAAAGTCTCACATCTGTGCCCTCTGCCCATTTTTTTCCTTTTTCTCAAATCGACTGCGCTCCTTTCCATTCGATTTTGTAAAAACATCTCAGACATACTATAATTTAGGGCAATTATATCTGGCAAATGAAATGCACTCCGTTCATTATGCACTTTGACTTGTATCGATATTTTTTAAAATCAGGAGCTGAACGTCGGGAAATCGAGCATCGCGGGAAGATTACAAAGTGATCAATTCAACGATAAATATCAGGCAACTATAGGGTGAGGATAAAGAACATCTACATTATTACATTTTATAACTAAAATTTGATATAATTTTGAATAACCCTTATAATTAAATTTCCAATGTAATGTTGATAATAAAGTCAATAACATTTTAGTGTAGGTATCATTTTTTTGCCAGATGAATAAATTACTTGTATTATGGTACTACCGCTTTTCGAAACCGACGGAGGCGTAGAGTTTATTAAAGTCATAAACCATGGAATATAATTTACTCATAACACTAAAAAAAATTACATGCAGATCAAAATATTTGTCGTCCTCCCCATGCACTCTTGGGTCTCTTGACATGCATAAAAAACAGCATAATATCATTTCCTTCTTGGACTCGACAGAAGAATGAAACAGGTTAGCATAATCTGTGTGAAGAAAATCAATTGCAAAATTTGAAGGAAATAAAATTAATGTATACACAATAGCTGATCGGGAAACATGTGATAATTCAGATCTTTGTTCACATGGGCAGTTATAAATAAAAGGTAATCCATTTTTGGATGGTCCATATTCCCAGCTCATCTATTTTTGATAATTATTTATTTTATATAATGGGAGATAAATTCCTCAGCTTTACAATGATACCTTTCTTGAATCATAAATGTAACGCATAACCGAATAAATTGCGAATGAGGGAGGCAGGCACAACATCCATTTTCCAAGTTTTTGTTAAGGATGAAAGACTGAGTGGATGCTTTCAAATAAAGGAGTCACACATCGCTGCACGCAATCCTATTCAGCATTCACTCAGTTTTCTTTCATTTTCTTACAACTTGGAAGAAATGGATTCTGTACTGCCATTTTTCATTTGCAATTTACTCAGTTATGCTTTACATTATTTTATGATTCAAGAAAGGTACCATTGGAAAGGTGGAGAGATCATTTTTAAATTATGTTACATTATGATCAGCAAAAACAAATGAGCTTGGAATATGGGCCCTCTAGAAATGGATTATACCTTTTTTCTGAAGGGCTACTTATTCGAATTAGTCTCTACTTTCATTTTGTAATTGCTGGTAATGAAAGACCATAAAGCATAATTAACACGTAATTTATACTCTGTAAGCTTCTAATCACTAGTTCAGTAGAGGACCAGCCGGGGGTGGGGGCACAAGGGGCAAGTGCCCTCGGTCAAAAAACAAAAACAGAAAAAACATACTTGTAAAAAAAAAAGAGAGGACATAATTTTTATGGGGCATGGTGCCCTCCGGAGAAATCAAAAGTCGTTAAAATTAATCGTCGACCCGAGTGGGAGGACTTACCTTCAGCATGTTCAGTGTAAGTAAGTTTAATTAATTAAAAATATTTGACGCCCCCGTCCCCGGCGTGATGTGAACAATTTTGGGTGTAAAATAATATGAATCCAAGTTTGTGCCCCTCCCCCGCTCACGAAAATCTAGATCCGCCTCTGAATTTCGTTGTCACATTGCCAGACATGATTATTTTATGTCCAACATGACTTGTGGCTGTCATTCATATTTAGAATTAACATGAAGATTGATGCTTTATTTAAGTTCAAGCTGTACATGAATCTCTGGGATTCATTTTCTATTCCTATTATATAATTATGCTCATAAAGAACTATATATATAACTATATAAATGCTATAACTTTATGTGTCACACTATTCGTCACCATAGTGCAACCTTTACAACGAAACAAATCGAGGATGGTGACAGGGAATACACATTTTTCATTTGGGACACCGCTGGAAAAGAAAGGGCAAGTTAACGAAATGATTTATTTTATATTGATTTATACTTTCCACTTGACATGATATGACCAAGAGGTGTATAAAAGTATGGTTTTATTTTCTCTCTGTCATTTGAGTCCCCATGTTTTGAAATCCATGATCAATCACATTATACAATACTTTGATCTGATACTTTGAAGGAAAAGAATACTCAAGAAATGTGGATGGAATTTGCATATACTACACCGTAGTGGCGGATCCAGAAGGGGCGCAAAAGGTGCTCTTTTTAATTGAAAATAGTGTCTCCGTCCTACTATTTTTTTAAAACCATTATACGCCCGTTACACTTATCAAGATACAGTACCAGATCATATTCTGCATTAATAGGAAACGATGAAAGAATAGGCATAATGAATAAAAACAAAATGAAAGAAAAAATATATATATTTTTTTCCTCCATCAGTTCAGGGCACTTGCTCCATTATACTACAGAGGAGCTACGGCGGCTATTCTGGTCTATGATATCACATGCAAGGTGAGTAGAGGCTTAGAAAGTAAATAGGAAGAGTGATAAGAATTATATTCTATAATTATAAAGAATTAAAGTTACGTCTGAAATTCTTGATGTGTTCCATTATTATTCTCAGTCGATTCATTTTCACGACTCGTGAAAGGGGAGGGGGGTGGGGGTCGAAGCCTCAGCGAAAGGGCGTATTGTATACGTCCCCGAAAGTTAACTGATATTTTTTTGTATGTTTCTATAATTCATCTCAGAGTTCCTTTGATTGCATCCCATATTGGATCTCTGAGCTAAGAAAGCACGGTCCACCTGACATCATCATCGTCCTTGTCGGAAACAAATGCGACTGCAACGACGACATCCGACAAATCCCGAAGAGGTTCTCGGCAAGCTACGCTGCGGAGAAAGATATTTCATTCTTCGAGGCTAGCGCCAAGACAGGAGAGAACATACGAGAAGTGCTACTGGATATAGGTAGGCCTTTATTCAACTCCAGGGGCGACTTCAGGATCAACCCCACCCCCTCCCTCCTCAGAACAATGCAGTGATAATTGCGATGGCCGAAAAGAAAAGAGAATATCTGACGTTTAGAACGATGTTATATTAGGTCAATTAATGAAGCATTTTAACAACAGCGGTGGTATAAGATTAAATTTATAGTTTTTTTTTTCAATGAGTGTCCCCCCTCCCCCCCCCCCAAAAAAAGGGGGAAGGGCTCATTTGTCGTACTCGCTGATAATGCCACTAAAAATGTACAATTTAAATGATCAACCATAAAGTACAACACGATTGGGGAATTACGGTACACTTGCAGTATACCCTGGCACTCAACGCAAATTGTCGCTATAAAAATAAAAGTTGTATAGATCACTTTTGTAATTATGTTTCTCTTTTCTGGCTTATCTTATCGAATTTAAAATCTGATTCTCCCCCCCCCCCAAGTGACTTTCTCCAACTTTCTATCAATATTTATATTCCTTCTCTCCTTATCTTTAACATCTTAGGACGAAAGCTGCCAGAAATATTGTGTTCATCAAGTCAGAGACGACAAGCCTCTTCCATTCGAGATCGAGGAGAGCTGACCAGCCACCACCATCTAGCTGCTGTCTCTGCTCTTGTGAAGTCTGATAAAACAGGACACCAACTAATCCGACCGATCGACACCTTGCAGATAGCCATTAAAGGAGGACTCCTGGTTAAAATTCAGATGGTTTGAAATGTATATAGAGTAAAATATAACAAATACATCACTGAAAAAAAAAATCATCAAAGTCGGCTGAAAAATGACAAAGTTATGATTTTTTTTTTAAAGTTTTGTATTTTCGATAAAACAGTTCTATTCATAGTGTACATAGAGCAAGAGCAAAGAGCAAGGCGATGATGTTAACACCTTTTCTTTTTGTACCGTAATATATAAAATAACAAATATTTAAATTTTCTGCTCCAAGAATAATAAGAAAAAGAAAACTCATTATGGAATGTTTGAGATCATCATTGCTGTAACTTATGTCAATAGAGGGAATCGATTTTTTAAATATTTTTTTACACATGATTGTATGAGAAAATGAAATAAATATTTATTATAATAAAATACAAAAGAAATAGTGGGTCTATGACATCATCAACGTTCTCATTGAATATGCATGAGACTATATATGCACAGAACTCTTTTATCGAAAACGAATCAAAACTCAGAAAATCATAACTTGTTATTCATCCGACTTTGATGTAATTTTTAATGTTGTACTTTTTATATTTTACTGTACATTCCAAACCATCTGAATTTCAGCATGGGGCCCTCCATTATTAACCCGAACCCCGGGGGGGGGGGGGGGTCACTCACCACATGATGTACTACGCATGCGTGTCCCCAAAAAGCGTCGAAAAGGGTCTGTTTTCAGCCTTTTGCCGGCGTCGACGCTTAGATAGCCGGTGTTTTTTAATTTCAATCGCCATTTTCCTAAAAATAGGGGTGTTTTCAATGGAAATTGCTGTTTTGGGGGTCAAAATTTCACGATGCTTGCCATTTAGGGTATGTTTTTCCCACTCTAACGACGAAAAGAGGTGCAAATTTGACTTCATGCAATTATGAGACGTAGGGTCCATTTTCAGGGTGCGGGGAGAAGCACGGGTAGCACTTTTTTCTTTGAGTGACCCCCGGGAACCCGAGTGGCCAAGATTTGTCGACTTCTTTCGGTTTATCGATTCTACATTCGGGGGATATTATCATAAAAACAAACAAACAAACAAACAAACATGCAGGCCACTAATGAGCCACGATACCCCGGCCGCGCGCACCCTGGCCCATCCATGATTTCACCAATGAGATATCGCCTTTGTATAAGTTGTCCCTCGTCTAAAGAGGACGTCCTTGTGGTTTTGGGGAGAACTTTCGAGCTTACATCATAGGTACCTAGTTTACCTTTACCAAATACTGGCCTGTATTTATGCAGAATGACTAGCACAAAATGTTTAGGTGAACATAATATAAACTTAAACCAACTTTACAGTAACCTTAAAAAGTTCTCAAAGTGCATGGCATTAAAGGTCAAATCTTGTCGGACCTTATAAATAAACTCTAAAATTGATTCATGGCGTGTAAATACTTTCTTGAAGACCCCTGGAAAAAAAATATTTATTTCAAATGTATATAAATAAGTTATACCCAATTATTCATTCAATCTGAATTCATATCTATATCTTGATTAAATGATTAATGTCGTATAGACTAAATTAGATTTATTATTTAGGCATATAGTTCTACAATGTATTTGTTTAACATGCAAATCACAAACACAGGAACGAAATATCCCCTGTAAAATATACTGTATAATAAGTCATATTTTGTGGTTAAATGTATATTAAGTGGATTAATTTTAAACATCATGATAAAAATGAATGTTAATCATTTTGGATGTTATATTGCTTTAGATCAATGACTAACAGCTACTAACCTTGTGAAAATTTGTACAATAAAAAAATAATTGAAAACAAAATTTCGAAATGAATTGAGTGTAAGTTAATTTTGTTTTGTTGTTTTTATTATACATGTATATTTTTTATTCAGTTCCGTACTAAAGTACCAAATACAGTGTAACGTTTAAATTACCTATATTCCATCTGAACGATCAAATTTAGTATAAAATGGAAACGAACAAATCGGACCAACCGTCATAATTATTGAAATCATTAATTTATTGCTCCATATTCATGATGTTGTAATCTTTATTAATTCTATCTTTCAATATAGACCGGTTCATGAAATTCATGCATGACTTTACTAAAACAAAGGTTGTTCCTGACCATATAGTTGCTCAAGGTTTTCCCGGTAATGCAACACTCAATCAATGACTGGATAAGCCGTTTGTAGTTCATTCTTTATTAATACGTTGTTTGAATACCCCGTCTCTTTTTTAGTGCCTATACCCATAGTAAAGAAACATCCATAAATAATTGTGAAGCGGTCTTTTCGATGTTTGTTCGACTTGTAGATCAAGGATTGGAGGGGGGGGGGGGGGGGGGTGCACGACCGCCGATTACCTGATCATTATCTGCAGGCATACAGTGTGTTTATAGATCTATAGATTTTTAATCAGACAGCTCACCTTTCAAGCAGTTTATTACATGCACAAAACACACCCCAAAATGAATAAATAAATCAATAAATCACTAAATAAATAGAATAAAATAATAATAATAATGAAATAGAGCAAATTGTACAACTTTTACATCAAAATTCATATGCATGCAAAAACTATAAACCAATCAGTAGGGTACGATTGAAGCGTTTTCTTGAGTGATTCTCCAATGAGATGCAAGAATGAATTCACTTGTCATCATGCGCTCGTGATTTGGCCTACCAAAAGCTCCAATTGTTTTTTGACTGAGCTGGTAGCGGTAGGCCTAATGAAAATAATAGAAATTGCAAGTTTTTTCAGAGGACATAATGATATCATACTTTGTATAACCTCGTCATTGATTCGCGCACAAAGAGAATTCAAACTCATGATGACGTAAAATCCAATTACTCATAATTCAGGAAAATAGGGTAACAAGTGCCGCGTGATGTCTCCTCCCCAAAACTTATTTCTTATTTCTCTCTCGATCTCTCTTTCTATGGAGCTCTAAATTTAGACTTGAAAACCAGCGGATGTGAAAGACACATTTCCTGCTCTTCCTGATAGTTCAAGCGCGAGACACTAGGCAAAATGCACAAAAAGTCCTGGTAACGTAGTCTACACACACTTCTTGATAACAGTATGGAGTCTTCTTGGATCGCTACGCAATTTTGCTCTTAAAATGGTCTCATTTTCACCACTTCTAAGGATAATGTAAGCGATATTTACAATGGCGATGCGAGAAATAAAGTTGTGTCTCCTAGGAGTAAGTATATATTTTCTGTTTAGTGAATTGTTATAGATTTTTGGACGTTTCCTTTGCAGATCTTGTATAGTGCAGATTCTTGATGCAGCAATTGCAGCAGTCCGTGAGACGACGGTAGGCGTTTGTGGTGAGAAATGCTCGGGGGAGTTCCCCGTGCACAACGGTCAAGCGGATGGATCTTAAGTTTTTTAATAGTTTAAAGTTACAAGCAGTAAACTTGTTATTAAGTCAAATAGCAATATATTACTGGCAATAAAAATGGCAACCATTTACAAGATCGCAGTGACCCAATAAGATTAACATGCCAAATACTGTATTTGCTGTTATTTTCGCGCGATTAATTTTTCGCGCTGAGCGGCCTCGGAGAATGTTCACAGGTTCTTGAATTCGCGCTGCTTTTTAGTGAGCTCGCAATTGAATGCACCCAATACATGCATAAAAAAGCAAGCTCATATATTCGCGCGTTTTTAAATTCGCGCCTGCAGATCTTTGCGCGAAATCCGCGAAAATTAATGTATGGTGGTGTGACCATAATTCGCGCAGAACCTTAGTTCACGCACGACGAAAATTTCAAAAAGTAATAAATATCGTGAAAATCTGATAGCACCATCAGAAAGAGGGACCAAAAATTGCTTAAGATCCAAACTTTCGTCACGGTATGGTGTATCGAATTGTGAAATTATTGACCAAACATTGGAATATTGCGTGTCCGTTGCGAAAATTCCAAGATTTTTGACAAGGGTCTGGAAATCATCATTTTCCGAGTTAATTGTGAGATGATATTAATATCATCTTATTCTATGAAATTTTGACTTACATTTACTGTTATTCCCTTTCCTTCGACTGATGGAATTTCTTGATAAATCTTTGTCAAACGCCCGTGCGGGAATTAAGGTCACACTGTTTTGTTGACTTTTTCAGCAGAATGCGCGATCGTTCGATCGACATAGAATTTTGAAATCGCGATATCGTCGAAACCCTTTGACCTAGTTCACTTCTTTGTTCGGCGATTCGGAGTTTAGAATATTGCCGTTTATTTGGTATTTATAGTTTTCGTTGATTTTGTGTAAAACCTGAAATATTGTTGATTGAATGTCACATTTTGTATAATTTTTGAAATTTGCGCGAACTATGGTCTCCCCATCATACCGCCAATATTTCCACGATTACAGTAATGAGTCTTTTCATGAATTAGAGACCCCCCCTCGGCCTCGGCCCTCGTCATGGCCCCTGCCCCCGGTTGAAGAACAATTAACATAGGCAACAATGAATGCCATGTTATGCGTGTCTTGGCCAAATTGAATTTTTAACTCCACAAATATGCATGACGCTCGAGTGATCACGTTAGCATATGAAATACACTAGCATTGCATTGTGCCTTCGAATGAACAATAGTCACAATGAAATTTAGACTTGTCACTTATTTTTTTTGGTTAGTCCTCATTTTTTGCTATGTTTTATTTCCATCCACAGAATGCATCATTCGATTTGTTGAAGTTCCTATACATGTGTATATATTTCTCTTCTTTATACTAAAAAGTATTGTAACAACAGCTTACCATGGTTTTTGTGAAGTCGAGTCTTGCAGTTTTTCTTGCGAAATGGTCCACGTTGGTTATGATTGACAGCGCGTGATAAAAGCGTTCTTTCGGGAAACAGCTGAATCGCGTAGTTCTGTTACGGTCAACGCACTTCAGTCTTCGCAACCAGGAGGCGGAGCTTCACGCGATAGCTAATCAGAGCGCTGTACGTACGTGCTTGTAGACATTTCTTTGTGTTGGCCACAGCATGGCTACATCTGCGAGCTTCCCAATTTACAGCCAAACACCAATTTTTTTAATGTTATCTCCTTGTAGAATTAATTTTTACCCAGCTTTACCTTTACCCAATGTTCTGGAAACGTACTGTAGTTGCAGCTGTCAGGCTTCCAGTTCCATTTCCTCCAAGGACAGAGGTTGTATCACTCTCTGTCCTCTGTCTTCAGAGGAGGTTGTCGACAGGAGAGAAGACATAGATTTTTGGACTACTTTAATCCTTCCTCAATGCAGAAGGGCCTTTTTAAATGGTACATGTATTCCAGAATGATATCTGGGCCAAATCTGGAATTAAATAGACCAGCTACTGTTCATTCTCCCGTACTTTTCCCCCAATTTAACTCTTAACGTGCCATATTAATTTACAGCCAAAAAAGTAGACTTTTTGAAATCTTTTAAAATGATATAAAATATACTTGCTTGGTGTAAATGACTGGAAATCGATCCACAGACACAATACAATCAACTATGCTATTTGCAAAGCCTATACTGCAAGCTATCAAGAGAAAATGAATTATTACGATTTTATAGATAATAAGTACAATTGCACGAAAACGTGTCAGTAGCACGCTAAGGGTTAAGCAAACACATTGCATGTCGCATTGTGATCACAATAATTGAAAAGAAAACATCAGAGAATTAAAATGAATTAAAAAGCTACATATAGGGCCTATACCAATGTGAGATTTAAAAAATCTTGTCTTTTATGTTCATGTACAATGATGCACAGCATTAATGACAATAAATTGCAACCCTATAATAGTATAAAGGAACATTTACCACAACCATTGACTACATGTATATTATCTCTCCCTCTTTTTTATGTTTAAACGTAATGTACATGTGAATCTGTTCTTTTTGGTTTGAAGGTGTTTTAAGAAAAAGTCATTGTGTGGCTATAGCTGTCATGTCTTGTCTTCTTAGCCATTTAACCAGCATGCCAATCATTTTAACTCTATTGCTTTGTTAAATGGTCTCTCACTATCTGATCCCGTAAATGTAGTGAGTGAAAAAAAAAAAATTCTGTGAGTGTCACAACCCATTTTATGAAATTTAAAATGGAGGCCTAGTATGTTGATGTATCATTTTATACCAGCGAGGTCATGTGGGACACCAAAATTGTTCAAGATGGATTTTTTTTGGTTGTAGATTGTATACATTGTTGAGGTACAATGTAGGTGCCATGCCAGGTACATGTAAGTGCAAAGAGATGTCATGGGTCCCCAAGTTTGGAGTCCAATAGAGTCCCAAAGTTAGTAAACTTAAACGTGCCAGGATTTGTATAATTTATGAATTAGAATAAAATGTAAAGTCTCTATAGGTGTATGACAAGTTACTGTTCAGAGATTGTAACATTTGGCATTCCACTAGTGTACATGTTGATCACTTCACAGTGTAATCTAATCATCTTGAATATCATTGATTTTGACTATTTTGTCATTTTGTTATTGCCTGTTTGTACTTGGTCTATGTCAGTGGTTAGAGCTAATTTTCTATACTCTGCATGCTTTCTGAGTTTTAATTTCAGCATCCTGCTATGACAACTATGTTGTAAATTGCTGATTTCAATTCATTAATGTTTATTCTGTTATTGTGCCAAGTCTGAAAGTTAATTGACAACTGTTCAGTCGTTCAGTGCAACCCCCTACCCGCCCCCATGATAGTACAATTGTCAAAAGTGTGTTTGCAAAACTTGCTAGTACAAACGATGGAAAGAGCATTTGAAGAAATTATATCAACCTTGAAATATTCGTGTTATAATCTGACTTTGTAGAATCACTGAGATGTGACCTGACCAACGTCAACACTGTATACAGTAGAAGAATCAATTCTTGGAAGATTTCAAGCAAATGACAATGAAAATGTCAAGAAAATTCCAAGGGATTTATGATTGTAAGTACTACACTATGCACATGTACATGTATGTTGGTTAACACAGATTAAAAATGGAAAAAAACCAACAAGGTAAGGGAGCAAAGAATAAAAAAGTAAGGAAGAGAAAGAGAGCGAGAAAGACAGGAAGATAGAAAACAAGAGACAGAGGAGTGAAAGTGATTTAGACATCAAATAAAGATAAACTAAAGCAACCACATACAGATAAAAAGGGAAGAGGAAATGAGAATATTCATGGGATTGATGTCTACTAAATTAAACCAATACCACTCTTCGACTTTGGTTTTCAATGTTGGCTCAACTCCATGGACCACAACTGTCTGAGGCTTTAGGCAGTTCTTGGGATGTGTAGTGTATAATGCTCTAATCAAACAGAACAAATTGGACCTGAATATATTCTGATGAAATCAAAATAAGCAATTCAAGCAACGACCACTGGGTGAATGAAAGGAAGTACTGGTCAATTACTATATATATTGGCTTTATGTATAGTTTCCTGCTGTGTAACACGCAAACTAGATTCTATCATACACAACGCTTTTTAAGTTTACAATACTGTATTTCATATGCACTGGTTTGCTATTTATCAGATTTGTAAATTTCAGAAAATGGATCTTTGTCTAGCAACAGAAATCAATGATTATAAGGACAAACATTTGACTTATTTACATACAATGTACAGGAAAATATCTTTTCAAGGTATGTAATTGCATTGTGAAAGAAATGTATGGCGATGCATATTGGATAAAAAATTTAACTCCAGGGAGCCCAGAACCCCCTCCCCCCCCCCCATTTCACAAACTTATAAAGGGACAAAGAAAACGGGTACTATATGAATTCATATACACGTGTATGCTGCAAAGTCCAAAGAATAATGCAATTTAAAACTGTTCAAAGGTATCATGTAGGCAATTCAATTACTGGATCATCCACAAGCAAACTGATAGATAATTGACAGGATAAGGTGTGAAGAAAGAAGACGAGCGGCTAGAATGTTTTGTGACATTGGTTTGGTGGTCAGCGGGATGTGGTAGACAGCTAGGGACAGGTTGGTGATGATATGACATGATTATATGATAGAGGAAAACTTTGTTCAGTAGGTGAATCCCCTGAATTTGTTAGACCAGTGCTGGTCCTTTGACAAACCAATTTCCTGGCTTCCCAGAAGAGGTGACACAGGGAAACTGGATGTTCATGATCATTTTCATTTATTATGAAAAAAAAGTGAAGGGTACTGAAGCTATTATGTCTAATTTAATACACAGAGAATTATTATTTTTCTTCATTTCTGCTATTGGTGTAGCCCTGTTGTTCGATTTTGTCGAATATGTACAATGTATTCATTAAGAAGGAAACTGTCCCAATCTATGATCAATATGGTGATAACAGAAAAAAAGATTGCTCAGTTATACAGTTGTACTTAAAAAATTCATTTACATTTTGAGCTGAAAATGATAATTAGATAAATTGTGAAAATTGTATGTTGTATATTTTGATTTGATTTAATACTGGTTTCCATCTGATAACAATCAGACCAATAAACACATACTTAACCCAAAATCTTTTAAAAAAAATTCCTTTAGTTTTGGCATTCTATCTACAATGTTTTTGTCATGTCACAAGCAATTTTTATGTTCATTGCATTACAAAATTTTATTTTTTTATTGTCCACTTAGTTTCATTATTGAATACAGCATAATTAGATCCACATTAGGGGCATTATTTTCAAGCACATCATGAGCGTATTAAAGGTGGTGTATAGTTTCGGGAGAAAGAAAAATCAATTTTGATTCACATTAAAGATAAATTATGAAAGAGTGAATCCAAGAACTATAATAAACCAAATTATAGTACTTTAAATCTTGTTTTAGTGTCTTTATTTCATAATATAAGGATAAAAAAGATAAGTCGGGGACCCGTCTCAGGTTAGCGCTCACGTGGAAACCAATGGGGATTCTCTTGTGTGGGTGTTACACACAGATCGTTCGCACTAATTCACGCCATAACCTCCGGCGTGCGAATCTGTCAGCAGAGGTCTAAACGGCAGTTAATTACGCCTTATTCAAACAATTTCAATAAAATTAATCGGAAATAATGAAAGGAATGTCACAAGATCTCTTTCACAAATCTTTTTTAGTGCAATGTACATGTAGACAACATGTAACTACATTTGATCGGTTTTGTTCCAATTCCTTTTTTGTTCCCAAAACTATACACCAGGTTTAAAGTTGTTTAAATTGTATGTAAGTGTTTTTCTTTGTGCTGTCTGATCCTTGTCATTATAATAAAATCTAGGCCCCTCATGAACAAACTTATTAGTTCAGACAACTTATCAAGTAGCTACAAATCCTCATCAATGTCTAGTGACGTACTATTAGATTGTTTAATGTGACACATGCTCAATACTAAATGAGTTAGGAATTCCCTTTGTTTCACCAGCCCATCTTTCCACAAAGAACTTGGGTTAATCAGAGACTAGAAGTCAATTAGATCCAACTTCTAGCGGGGGTGGCCAGGGGGTATAATTTGCTCGATGAATGAGTCTAACAAGTTTTTCATTTGACGTCAATGCAGATAGATGACAAGTTAGTTTGGACAATCTTGGAGTCGAGGGCACGTTGCCGAAATGGGTCTGTGCTTAGATGCAGTAGTGGGCCAAATGAGTCATAGATTTGCCATAAAAAGGAGCAATTAGTCGAGGACGTCATAGTCGACTGGTAATGAAATGTGACGCAAAACGTCAACTTGCTGGTCACAAGGGAAGCATGAGAGTTTGTCATTTTTGTCTTCATTTCGTTTTTATAAAAGTCAACCTTACCTGCAATTGTTGTGAAGGTGTTAGGATGTCCCTTATCTGTCATCTCATATAGTCTATTTTTAAACTGGCATTGCTGGGATGTTGCAGTATGGAGGTCTTTGTTTGTAGTTGAGGTTTATTTTGAGCGTATTTTGTGGCTTTTTATTTGTTGTTCCTTGGGGTTTTTATAATATATTCAGACATCTGTAATTGTGATAGTTTCAGCTAGTTGCCTGCTGTTGCACAAAGGCTCTGAATTTCTGAGTAGAGAGGTTTATCTCCTTAACATAGTCTGTCAGATAAATTTTCTTGTCACTTAGGAAAGCCTTCATGTGTTTGTTTAAATGTTTATTTCTGTAAATTTGGAATATTAATATACCCAATTGGGAGCATAAAAAGCCACAAATTGAACTTGTCATCATATTTCTAAAGTACAACTTAGTTAGCTTGGGAGATGTTATCAGAAGTCATTTACATCTATGTGTAGATACACAGATCAAGGAATTCTTGGAAGTCATTTTAAAGAAAGAATGTACTAAATTTACTTCCAGGGCAAAACAATTTTCTTGCCAAAATCTCAATTTCTTGGGCCGCTGTTTAAATGTTTTAATTGTAGATTTTTGTTGTTTTAATTGTTTTGTTGTTGTACTTGTTGTTGTTGTTGTTGTTGTGTTTTTTTTTTTTTTGGGGGGGGGGAAGGGGGCTCATGAGTTTCAATTTATGGGCTTATACATGTATGTATGCCCGCTATTATTGAGCCTTTATCTTACATTGTATCTGAAATTTGGGTTCAGATAATATTTAGATATATAGGGGCGTAGGGGGGGGAGGGGGGGGGGCCCAAAGAGGGAAAAAAAAAGGGCGACATTGACCCACATTTACTATACCCCACTAGTGTCCATACTTGCCTCTCATCTTTGTTTTGTTCTTAATATCATCCATACAATTTTCTATACACCTGCACGAAGATTGAAGAAGGAACTTTATGGAAGAGACATGGAGACGATGCTTCCTGTATATACTTGGCACAGCACTACAAGTATTGATGATGTCCATATGAAAGTAGTGTGTAACAACGTGTTACTCAAGATGTGCTAAGTAAGATGCCTTATTGCCAACTCAGAACGCGTTACTGTTGTTGATTCTCATTTCCCAAGCCAAAGTAGGGGAAACCCCTTTTCTTGGGTATTGAACAAAATTGAATATTTCAACGTTTAGGTCCATGAAATTTTTTTGATCATTATTTTAAAAAAACTGCAATGTGCATCATAAAATGTCCATTTTGGGCTTTTAAACTATTGTACATGAATTATGCCCATGGTTATTTAGTCATCCTTTTACAAACAATGCAAAGGGCAAATAATGTACACTTAAATGAAAATTGAGTAATTCTTCTTGGACCTAGTACACTAACTTGTCACCATGCATCCAAATTCTTCTCATATGTGCATGTATGTACAACACAGTGAAATAGCTGTTGGCAATTAAGCATGGTTGACTCATTAAGCAATTAAGGGGCTTCCTAATGTTCTTGTACTTGAGGTACATGTATATCATCCTGAGGTTTGAGGCACACTTAAAAAGTCTATCATTCAGAGAAAGAAAAGGAGGGGAAGACGGAGAGAAAGAGAGATGCAGACAGTGAGATGACGGGAAGGAGGATTAAGCAGTGGCGGATCCAGGATTTTAGGATAGGATAGGGGGTGGGGCGCCAGGCCCGATGTGGGGGGGGGGGGGGGGGGGGGGGGGGGGCGCCGACGAAATTGTCTGATTTTAACATGTACAGTCAATGAACGGTTTTCAAATTATAGGGGGAGGGGGCGCGTGTCTTCTGCGTCCCCCCCTGGATCCGCCACTGTTAGGGAAGATGGAAAGAGAGAGAGCAGATCTATGTTTTTTTTTACAAGTGTATTAAATTCTATGGTTTAAGGCACACTTGCAATCTTGAGCGTGATGGAGTCGAAGACGAGAGAGAGAGAGGGAGAGAGAAAGAATAAGAGAGAGAGAGAGAGAGAGAAAGAGAGAGAGGGAGAGAGAGAGAGCAAGACGATACAACCTACATGTACATGTTCTGTGCACTTCTATTTTTCCCCTGACAACTTTTTCTTTGTTTCTTTTTTCTCTTTTTTGTCATGGGGGGGGGGGGCGGGTGAAATAGAAAATTAAAAGAAGAGAGAGAGAGAGAAAGAGAGAGAGATACATGTGTAAGAGAGTGGCTTTTATGTTCAGGTTGCCCCCCCCCCCCCACCTCATTTTATGTACCCTAATGATTTTTAAGAAATACTGTCACCTATGTACTTGTAGGCATGTAAGACAACTCTCTTTGTACACATTAAAAAAATAATCACTCATTTTATTTTCAGAATACCAAATTATGCACACTGAGCATAAGTGTATGCACTGTACACATCATATTTTTACTCCCTGATTCATGTTTGTAGTGATTTTAAATAGACCAAAGCTTAATTATGAATGAGTACTACATGTAGTATGCAGGTAATTAATCACGGGCAGAAATAAAACTAAAGAGTTGGTTCAGGAGAAGTGATCTATGCAAGCTAATATGAAAGTAATTTAAAAACACTTCTTTCAGTTTCACTGAGTTTATAGGTGGATGAAGCTATTATAATAGCTATTAAGTGATTAACAAATATACTGGTTCAATGGAATTGGCTATCAAAATTGTTATATTGAATAACAATGTCAATAATAAGGACAGCTTCTTAGCTTTGTTCTTTCTGAATATTTTTTACCCCACCTAAAGATAAGATAAAATAATAATAGTGATACATTCTGAGAAAGCATATTGGTCAAGAAGTGATTGAATTCATTCTGGCCATCAGAATTTCAGGTGTAATAATTGGAAGGTTTAGCCATGTTTGTTTATTCAATATTTTCTTTCTTTGTCTCTTTCTAGGATTCTGGAGTTGGTAAATCCAGTATAGTTCAAAGATTTGTGAGTGATACATACTATGAATCCATCCCTCCAACTATAGGGTGAGTTCCTTTTATAACATTTTATATTTCAGGTCTACAGTGACAGAGCATTAGTTTATGAATTATAAGCTAACATTTGTTTATATGTTAAAAGAGAAATACTACAGTCAGAGGTTTGGAAAACACACAGATAATTGGATTTGTCATCTATATTTTTTCTCAACTTTTTTTTCCTTAATTTTTAACAAAATTTTGCAATGCTAACAGGACATTACAAGTATGCATACTTGTAGTTAGTCATTATATAATTATTTGTTCATGCACAATTAAAACACTGTGAATCTTCAAAGTATTCTTGAAATGTTAATGGATAACTTAAATACAAGTATATATATATATATATATATATATATATTTGTGAGTGATACACACAGGTTTGACTAAAGACAGTCAAACCTGTCTATAGTGGCCACTGTCTATAGTGGTCACCTGTCTTTAGTGGTCACCTACATGTATATTGATTCCCTTTAGATAGAAATGTGTGCTTTAGAACCTGTCTATAGAGGTCACCTGTCTACAATGGTCACTTTTTATGTCTCCCTTGGGGTGGCCACTATAGACAGGTTTGACTGTATATATATATATAATATACTTGCTGAGTACTTATAGCTTGCATACTCTGCATAGTACACAGTACATGTAGGCCTAAACCATGTACACATGTATGTGTTAATGTATTGACCCATACAAGGCGATCACTTTGAGCCAGGATGATTATCAGTTATCAACACTTAATCATCAGAAGTGTTAAGTCATTAGCATATTACAGTTTTCCTTTTTATTTAGCTTAGTTAATTATTTAATTATGCATTCTATACTTGTGTCTCACCACAACCTTACAATGTACATGTACATGGTACAGTGAAACTAATAGTACTAGTGTTCTTAAAAAACTATTTTTTTAGATCACAAATACATGTGTACTGACACTTGTACCACAATTAAGAAATGGAACACCAGAGATACAACGTTTTAATTGTTTTCATAAAAATTGAATGAGCTGTAATAGGGGTTTGTGAATATTTGTTCTATTTGTTTTTTTACCATGAAGTAAATGTTGTTTACTCAGAAAAAAAAATATAACCATTCACAGGCCCACACACAGCATATGTAGAAAAATATGGTTTTGATAAGCTTCTGTCTTGTAGAAAAATATGTTTCTATTTGTATTAAACTTATGTTTTATAAAAGTTATCTGAACAATGAAGCGTAACAGCCCACATGTAGAATTTCTGCATGATTCATATTTTCATATAACTTTGTCAATTGCAAAAAAGCTGCACAGTACTTCATCAAATTTTATATTTTTGTAAATATCTGTATTGTACTTCAATGTAGGTTTATTGAAATTTACATATTAATAATAATAATAATGGTCATTTATAATCGCGCTATACACGAAAAAGTATCACAGCGCTTACAATATCATTATACAATACATAGATAATTCACCTAAATCTTAAGTTACAAAAAATATAAATTAAACAATTGCTTCAACTATTAGCTTTCTCAGCCGCACCAGGTGAGGCCTGGTGGCCTCTTGCTTGCTGCTCCGTTCACCAACAATTTAAGGGACAAGCCCAGTCAGCACATTATTCACAGAAGCTCTAGTATAGCACTCGGGGCCACCAGGTACCTTTTACACTGAATTTATATGATGTTTATATTATGTTCTTGTCTCCTACAGTGCCTCATTTATGTCAAAGACATTAGCGGTCGATGAAAAGATGTATAAATTTCAAATCTGGGATACGGCAGGACAAGAAAAGGTAAAGTATTCTTTATGAAATAAGTGTTGGGGAAAGTCAATTAGTTACTGATATCATTAACTAAACTTATAGTCCGTCTCTCAATTAATATTCTTAGAAATGAAATGTTTCTCTAATAATAATTGAAATGGTTTTCTTTCCATTTGTTACCCCCTGACATTCCTGCCACCTATGAACTTAGGATTTGTGTTAGTGTTACATTTTGTAGGTTTAGGGTTAAGGTGCCAGGGTCAACGAGTGGAAACCCTCAAATGAATAAGCATGGACCATATACATGTACCTCTAGCTCCATGGTATATGAAAATGCATTAAAAGCATCTGATAGTTGTATTATTTTCCATTTATAAAAAGAGGTGCTCTTTCTATCTACATGTAGAAGTCATTTGTTCATAATCTAGGGAAATTAGTTATTCTTCCATTCATGATTATGCTGATTTACACATTTCTTTTACTTTTATCATAAATAATACTATTATAATGTGCTTTTCATATACAGTGTGTGTCTAAAAAAAGGTAATCGAAGTTCAAAGGTCAGTCATTTCAAAAGAACATGGTTTATTTTTGTGATTTGATTACTAAAATACTAAGTAACTCATCAGCTTTAATTTGAGCCATTGCTTACGTCCAAACTGTAATGGGTCACAGATTTAGGGTCCTTTGAAGGTGATAGGTACAAAACCCATTTTTTCCAGGTTTTTCGTTTTTAGGGTATGAAACCAACTTTTTATAAAATTTTGGTTTCATAGTTTTGTGGGTGTTGTCACATAAAGTTTCAATGAAATGCAATCTCATTTGTCAAAGGACCTATCTCACTGACAATGACATGGGTTCTCGATTATGCATGAGTCTCTGGAGACTCGGAGAGGTCGCTGCGACGTCTATTGATTCTGCAAGAAGTCTCAAGAAAAATCAAGCAAATGTGAAACATGTCCAATCTTTTAGTGGACTGCTTTAATACGTGATCAAGTCTCTGTGACATCTTTGCGGACGGTTGCCGCGATGTCCCTTAAGTATCCATGACGTCGCAGAGACGTTGTCGGAACTTGCTAACGATTAAAAGAAATCGAACGGGCTTATAATTTTTCTTGCTGGCGTCTTAAAGAAGTCTACTAAAAGATTGAATATGTTTGACTTTTGTTCCATTTTCCCTCGACGCCCTGAAGTCTCAGGAGATGTCACCATGATGTCTCCACGACTAAAGAGACTCATACATGTAATTGTGAACCCCTCTCATTGCCATTGAGATAGGTCCTTTGACAAATGAAATTGCATTTCATTGAAACTTTATGTGTCAAAACCCCCAAAACTATGAAACCAAAATTTTATAAAAAGTTGCTTTCATACCCTAAAAACGAAAAACTTGGAAAAAATGGGTTTTGTACCTATCATCTTCAAAGGACCCAAAATCTGTGACCCATTACAGTTTGGACGTAAGCAATGGCTCAAATTAAAGCTGATGAGTTACTTCGTATTTTAGTAAACAGATCACAAAAATAAACAATACACTTTTGAAATGACTGACCTTTGATCTTCGATTACCTTTTTTTAGGAACACACGGTAGTGTCCCAAAAGCACGTAAAAGAACAAAACAAACATGCAGAAAGTTGTAGTTTGCAAGTACACAATCAACATTAGTAGGACAAGGCTGACTGGATAGTCATTTTAGTTCTATATTTTTGTTTTGTTTGTCCCTGCAGTATCGAGGTCTAGCACCCATGTATTACAGAGGAGCTGCAGCAGCTATAGTAGTCTATGACATCACAAGTCAGGTAACTCATTCTGTTATCACTAGTATTAAAGGTGGAGTCCAACTTGGTATTTAATTGTTAAAAAAAATAAATAGATAAAAGGAAAATATGAGTTATAAGAAGAAAGTTTTTGGGATGTAAATTCCATAAATTTGTCTTCTTCAGTTTTTGGATAACTACCCCCGAGACAAAAATCTACCACCTAACTCTACACGTACAACTAACCCTAATTCTAGGGGGTAGATTGTCCTGGGGGGTAATTTTCCAGGGGTAGTTGTCCTGATATGCTCTTTTCATTGTTCTTAATGAGGAAACAAAGATCTATTTCATAGATGCATATACTGTATAAGCCAATATATTAGCGTACAGATATTTCCGCGATTTTGGACTAGTTGGGGAAATTCGCGTGAGCAAAATTTTGCGATTTTGGTGATGACTTAATTACTACAAATAGCCTTGTACTGAAGTGGAAATTTTCACGATGACCGGATCGTGAAATTCGCGAAAATAAAGTCACTGCAAAAATAACCACTTATACTGTATACAAACATAGGTTTGATGATATATTGACCGCATACATGTAGGTGGAATAATTGTCCTCTGATAATTTAAGTTTTAATAATTCACAATAACTTTATTGTCCTTTGATGGATTTTCTTCATATCTTCACTTTACATTTCCTTTCATTTTTCTTTGTTTTAAAAACGCAATTAAATTCCAGGGAGGACTTTCCCTTTAATATCCATATCACCCCATCAGGTCCAGTACCAGACCAACTCTAGACAATTGTATGACATTGGCTCCAGCTACAATTTTCCCTGTAATCAATCCTTAGCACTATTAGAATGACTAACTGCAGCCCTAGAATACTCACTATACCTATTAAAAAGCCTATACATGTACATGTACATACAATTCTATTGCAACCTTAAAACCCTACGTCTCAGATGTAATAAATCCCGAACAATTGTCACAAGAGAAAATATAAGTGCTCCCACTAGATAGAACAACAACTTTGAGTATAATATGGAGCTCTCTGGTAATGCCAGAATATTCATAATTACAAAATCAAACAGCATTTAAATTGGATATTCAAAAGTCATAAATGACAACTGTCATATGATTTTGATAAGCCATGCGGTTTGTGTGTTGAAAATGAGAGTTGTGGTTTTCAATAAACATGGCTGCCAGAAAATTTTTACGAACATCTTTATAGTGTTTTTTTATTAAAGAGCAATCAATCTGTATGATAAGCACTTTTAATCAATTTCAGCGGTTTGTCCTGGATAAGCTTTTGAAGTAACCCTGGATTGCCAATTTGTTGATCTGATAGGGGTTTGTTTTTCAGTGTGACTTGTTTATTATGTCAATAGTCTTTCAGGATGTCAAGTTTATATTCATGAAAAAGCACACCCCCAAAAAAGACAAAACAAAAAACAAAAAAACCGAGTGGCAATAAGTTACAACTCTGATTTTATCATTCATCAAATTCCTCCCCTCAATCAGTTTAATTATTCCTGTTAGTTCCGAATGATAGTTTATGCTTTTATTCAGAACAGTTTAATGTTTAATTGAGTGGAGTATCAGATTTTGCTGATGAATATTGTTTACACCCTCCTACAATCTACATATATATTAAAATTGTTTCCTTGTTGAATTTTTGTGCAGTAAATGATATTAAGAAAATATGGTTTTGTGGGTAGTATGGGCCTCGTATCATACATTGAAAACAGGATTCATTAGTATTTCCTCATTATTGTGAAATAATGATTGATTATTATATATTATTACACATTTAAGTCTCTTTTTCGATACATTAAAACCATGTATTAATACTCTTCCAGATGTTTGTTTGTCGGCGTTCAATATTGTTAGCATAATGTATGTCCTATGTATTCTGCATTACCTGTATCAATGGAGAAAAGGAGTGCATTATTGTTACAATATTGCACTCCGCGATGCCAGTAAAATGCTGCGCGCAACAGCTTATAACAATGGATACGCGGAGCAACAATTTACGTCATAATAGCACAACAGCTTTTAACAATGGATACGCGGAGCATCAATTTACGTCATAATAGATTGGTCATTTGAATTTTGTGAGATTCTCGGATCAGGCAGATTTGATACAGGTGAGTAAACCTCTTTCTTGTTTAAACTGGTAGCGTTGCTGTTGCCATGGAAAATGGTTTGTATGTATAATAATAATAATATTGGATTTCTTTCGTGCAATATGAGATATATTCCATTCATCAGTATGAATATTGCACTCGTCTTCGACTCTTGCAATATTCATACTGATGAATGGAATATATCTCATATTGCACTCAAGTGCATCCAATATTATATAATTATTAAATAATAATGATTCCTCATTATTTTGAAAATTCTAGCTATTGAAAGAGAATTGACTGAATGATATGTACACTATATTTCGAAATACATTTGAGGAATTTCCCAATTTTCTCTGTCTCTCTTTAATTCCACAAAGCTAAAAAAAATTATTTCTATATTGGTACCATCATATTATAATATTTGAAAAAAAAAATGTGTTGTAAGGAAAGATTGAGTAAGAAATTAAAATACACCTTTGACTACATGTATGATGGACATGAAAACACTTTCGGGTTGTTTTACGATCAGAGTACACCGTCAAAAAATGGCCTTCTGCGCACCATAAAAAGAAATATAGGTACTGTAATTTCAACTCTATGATAGAAGCTATTGGGCACTGTTAGAACAACCAGCAAGAGAAAAATACATTATTGAAATACAAATTTACTTCCAAAAAATTGACCATATCTGGCATTTTCGGGCAAAATTAGTGTCTCATTTTATTTTTTAATAATTTTTAGCCTGCGCATCTTTATTATTAGCAATCATTAGGCTTGTTTTTTCAATCAGAATTGACTACTGAAATGCGCTTGTTTGAAAACTAAAAACCACAGAGGCTACGTTTGATTTCATTTTTTGTGACCATTAACCAAAAATAGGGTGCCAATTCTGTCAAAAAATGTCCTCTTGTTTTTATGTATAGTTAGACATAACTTGATAAACACTGTTTTTGTCTGTAAGAACGCATATATATGCAACAAACTTATGTTTACTTCGCCCCCATCCACTTATTTTTTCAGACAGTGCACAATACAATGTTGTCTAACACTATGTTAACTTTACCATGTTTCATATTCATGTACTTTTGATCTATTCTGTAGTTTAGTATCTCATGTATATCATTTTATTATTCACTACGGGGCCCCACTCACAAGCCTAGCTTCTAAAGGGGTCCTAAAACCAAATCATATACGTTGTAATCTAACTGATGTGTTATTGTACTCACTATATATTTATATATGTATATTAATGTGATTATATTGTGATGATTTTGGTTTTGAATAAATAAACTTGAAATCACGTTCCGTCAAAAAGCGTCCTCTCCGAAAAATGAAGCAATTGACTTTACGTGTAATAAACAAATTGAACCCGCTATAGAAAAATAAGTTGGTGACCTCATGCCTCAAAATATAAAAGCAATATAATTTCACTTGTCTAGAACACATACACAAAAATTGAGAAAAAAAACAAAGCAACTTTTTTTTTGGTCCAGTGAGACAAATGGGTGTACCCTGATCGTAAAGCAACCCTTGCAGTAAATGTATTTTAAAGTTGGAATTTGAACTCTCACCCTGTGTGATATTAGTCATTTCCATAGTGAGAGTATTCCAAAAGCCTTCTAGTCTAGTATTACTGTGTCAATGGAGTAGCTAGGGGAAAACACACTGTAATTTTATTTGTCCATGATGAGCCTCATGGGTAAAGTGTAATGTTGAATTCCTTGTACAATAAATGAAACTGTACGGAATGTGTGCTGGCATCCATGCCAACATTTTCCTTTCCTTCACTCTCTCGATAGCTCTCTCTCACTCTCTGAGCAGTAACGATAACTTTCCGATGAATCTATGCAACTGATACCGTGTTTATACTGTGACTCGTCTCCCATGTTGAATCCTCAGGAAGGTTTAACACTGCAAAGAATGAACCTGTGATCGTGTTTATACACAACCAAAAAGGCGAGTTCAATACGACTCTCAGATCATGGCCTGAAGTAACGGGACGTCATGAATGTGTGCGATGATATAGCCAAATTCCACCACTGACGTCGACGACCTCAAGGTCATCGAGTTTGACACAGCTTTCTGTTTACACACAAAAAAATTGCCGCGTCAAACCTGCCTCCCGGATCAAAACCTATGATTCTGGCGGAGCAAAAAAGGCGTGATGAAATCGGGTCGCGCATCACACTGATCCTGTTTACATTCCATAAAATTGCTGTGTTGAACACGATTGCTGTGTCGAACCCCGAGCCGAGTCGCAGTGTAAACATGGTATGATGCAGTAGTAATGAGTCATGCATTGTTTCCTGATATAGGTTGCACTAGCCCCGTAGCAATGGAGCCGAAAGTACAGTCCAAAGGAAATATGCTCCTGGTTACTGATCAAGTAGCATTGCATGCTCATTACGCTTTACTGTGATTACTGGATTTTTGTCAAGAATGGTATGATAGTATCTAGGGTCAGACAAGAGTTGCTATAGGCTGGAGGCGTAGGCAGGATTTGAATTACAACCATAAGACAGAGATAAGTCCGAAAATCTCTATTTGTAAGTGATGGATGAATGGATGAATGAAGTTTAGAAGTAATATTAATAGATAGGAAACCTGACATTGTTGCCAGAAATATACAGCCACCAAGAAAGAAGTGTAACTTTGGCTAATTGCAGGTGATAGCACATTTAGACATGGCAAATGCATAACTCGAGGCAGTGATTAATCTTGATTATTAAACAGAGCGTGAAGATGTTTCGATTTGTTCATGCAAAAAAAGACATTTAATGTAAAAATAGTAAATTACATAGTCAGCAAACATCAGGAAACTGAAACTTACTCTGTTAATAAACAATTATTTGCAAAGTGTGAATATCTAATCAAAAATGCAATATGATCCCCTTTAGAGAAACTCCTAAAATTCAACAGGTACCTCTTTATTTTCATTTCCTATTACTCTATTTGTTAACCAAAATTGTTCAGCATTTTACAAGATCTCATTCATTCATTTGTTTATTTGATTGTCTTTTTTTTTTTGGTACATGGTTGCTCCATCATTGGGTAAAACATTACAAATGTGTTTTCCGTGGAAGCTAAAATATCAAGTTATGTGTTATAACATGGTAATTGGCTGTGTCTGCAGCATCTTGTTATAACAGGGATGGACTGCTATATAGATTTTGTATCTTTGAGGTTAAGTCCCCTTTAACTTTATACCCATGCAGGACATAGAAGCTAGTTTACATCTTCATAGCCAGCCTGTATGGCAATGAATAGGGGTGAATCAATGGACTATTTATAATCAACCGTGACCAAATTATCACATGATAGCCGAGAGGGGAATGACATAACCTTATAGCTTGTGATCATTATACCAGATAACTGGTCCATACTCCTATACAATATCCAATATAGTCTATTGAATGCCATGTGACGGTGTAATTATAGGGCTATTTATCAGGGTTTGATGTACATGTAAGTGTAGACATCTTCAAATTTCAAATAATTTTGGGAGTTTTCATGGACTCCTTTTTCTTTTTAAAAAAAAACATTTTTCTGCAAACATTATGCCCATGTAAGCTTTAAACAAAAGGTGAATGATGGCTGCATAATTATTGTCCATTTATACTAGTATTGAGGAATAGTTCACTGTGGTCAGTTCCCTTTACAAGCTGATTATAAGCACTTTGTTTCTGTAATAGATTATAAATGATGAAATAATAAATGCTTAACAATTCTATAAAACATACATTTTAGCGATACACCCTTAAAGTCTTCCTAAATTAGATTTTGAAGATTGTATATTTTATCGTCAATGAAATGTAGATGTTCATGCAGTATGTAAATCAATGTAGATTTTAAATACATTATATATAATAAATAGTGGTAGAAAAATATGAGTTGTTATTGGCTAGATCAGTATCACATGACCTACCTTCAATTTGTTATATTGTACATATGTACAATATAACAATCGTTTTTTTGGAGGGTAAAGCCCGTGTTAAATGGATGGGGAGAGTATCGATTCTATCGATTGCCTTAGTGCGCTAGCGCATTTAAGTAAAATGGTGTGCACAAAAGTTGATAACAATGGATACGCGGAGCAACAATATACATCACAATAGCTTAATTAGCACCAAAATTTTGGAAAAGATAAAACCAGATCTTGAGGTCTATTTACTACATGTATATTTAGTGAACGTTCCGTCATACAATATAATTACTGGCCTATATGAACTCCACATACTATATTATCCCTCATGCAAATCTATTTCACCTCGGCCTGCGGCCTTGATGCACTCAGGATAATTTAGTATGTGTTGTACATATAATCCAGTATATTGTATTCTAGAGTGTCCACTATTTATGGGCAGTTCCAAGGTAACGGAGTGACATTCAGAAGCAACATTTCCGCATTCAAACTAGTTTATCATCCATACTTTAATCTTTATGTTATTGTACAAAGAAATGGTTCATGACAAAAGCTGATGATACCCTCTTTTCAAAATGATAATTTTTTTTTATAGTGATGCTCTTAATTAATGAGATATGAATATTCATAATCATGGTTACAGAGTGACGCAAAATGGACATGCATATTTGAGCAGAAAACATTTTGCTTAAACTCTGTGAAATTTAAATGGCTATCACAATTTTGAGTTATTGATTGGATTCTATGTTATTCTAGGTATAATATGCCACCTTGCATAAAAAAATTGGTTTAATATTTTGTTAATTATGACATAAAACTTGAACCCATGTCCGGTTACGGAATGACATCTGGTTTCCTGGTCTTTTTCGTGAGGAAAAATGCATTGTAAAGAAATATTAATACCAAAGTTTGTTGGAGTAGTCCATGATAATTACATTAAGCCAAAAAAAAATCAGCAAAAAGTGCCTAAATATAAGAATAAGAGGCATTTAAAGCCCCAGAGTCCCATATGTGCAAATTTGGGTTTGATCAATTATTCAGCGCAAGAATACTGAATCGCAAATTTTTTAAACTTAAATGATTGGTTGTATTGTAAAGCAGCTTTTGTGGTAATTTCAAATCCTAATTTGCATTTTCAAAGGCACAGCGCCACATTAAAATTTCAGCTCTATGTCCTGTTTTGCTTGGAATTGCCCTTATATAGCAAACTTATTTAATATTTGACAAAGATACAATGTACGTATCCAACTATTTGTCAATCCTGTAATGAATAGTTGTATTTCTGACTACAAATGAGTCTGAATCATTGTAAATATTCAAACCGACACTGTGTATAGTTTGCAAGGTCAATCTGTTGTGAATTTCCGTAGATATTTTCCCATCGTCTTAAACTTTTGAAAAAGCCAGGAAGCCTGTGTGGCAATCACAGCTCACTAAATTCCTTTCTTACTTTATGACTGCAATTGAGCACTTCCTTCCCCCTCTAAATCCTTTCGCTTTCCGTCTACCTTCAGTCACGTTTACACTTTCAATCACGTATTTAGTACGTACATGTAGTATTACATTTATATACAAATGTACATTACATGTAATGAACATTCACCATATAGTGCAGGTTTTGTTAATGAAGTCCCCTTTTGCAGTCATGACAAGAATTTTTCAACAGATCTAACATGGGAATGTGTATTTATTTTGACATATCATTCATTTGTTTTTTTGGCAATTGATAATTCTAAGATATAGCCTATGTATTTATTATCCAAGTAAATGTTAATGTCTCCTTGTCTTTCAAGAGACACAGACTTATATTGTATTTGCAACTTCCATATTGTATGTTATAAAGGGGCATTTTTTCCTCCAAATTGCAAGGAGGAATATGATCCGAGGCAAAATGGCCCATAATTAGTAACTCAAAGATTCTTGAAAACTCAGGAGTAACTGGCCTACTTTTTCTTTGTATTAATTTCATATCTGAAAACAAAATATGATGCACTTTTGGTACCCTGGGGTACCAAAAAATAAATCACCGTCTGTTGAATTATTTTTTTTTTTTTTAGCTCTGTATCCTGGTTTCCCAAAATTTAAAAAAAAAAATTAAATTTGAGTAAAAACAAAATAAAAAATAATTCTTGTTGTTAAATGCATGCAATTTATCAATCTTTGTATCTGTTAAAGTTGTTAATATTGAATGAGATTTGAATTAAATTTTTCATTATCCAAGACAGTGTCAGGCTTATATTTTTTCTTTAATGTTCTTGTATGGAGTGAATGAATGATAGTGTGTTTGGTAATAGCACAAACAAATCTTACATTCAAGGAAGAAACACAATCATGTTACTGAATTATTTAGAATTAAAGCATTGTTATTATGAAAGTAACGCGAAATCAAGTGAGTGGGGACGCGTGGCATTCGTATACGCTCGAAAAGACTATACTAATAATGGGTACGAGATGGCGCTACAACGTTAGCGCTATCGCGATACCGGCGACGAATCTAGAAGACTACATAATAATGGGCACGAGGTGGCGCTACACAACGAGGAACCCGGGTACAACGGTACCCCGGGTACGGCGTGGGCATCATAATGTACCTCTAAAAATTTTCTACACCTGCAATTATAATTTAAAATTCATACATGTATATATATGAAATTTAAGCATTAATAAATCAAATTATGTGTCTGGGATAAACCAGGTTTTTATATCGTAAGTTTATTGTGTTTATATCCTTACAAATAAGATTACTATGAAAATAAAGAAAAAAAAAGATGACTCACCATTGTTTTTTTTTAAAGTTATTTTAGGGAAGTTAACAGTGAAGTCGTCATTTCCACCTGCCGTTGTTTAAAATAGTTTGAAAGTTATTGTATGGAAATGATCGTAATTTTCACCGTTTTTGTTGATTTTATTCAGGCATACTCATTGTCTAATGATTTTGTGTATAAGCATCAAAAACAAAACCCAGCATACAATGTAGGTTTATGATGTTAAGGTTACAATGCTGAAAAAAACAAAGCATTATAGATTCAGATTATTTAAGTATTTGTTTTTTTTTCTAATTACATATTTTCATTATGAACTCGGGTTAGTTATCCATCTTTGGTTATTTATTCTTTTCTGTCTATTCCTTATGTATTTAATATCCCTTTTATTCCATATATCTCCCCCAAGCAGATCTTTATTGTTTTCCCATTCATGTTCAATTATCTTATGATTTTCAAGTAAATGATATTAAAATGATTTGACCTTCCTTATTTTCTACCATTACAGGCATCATTCAGCAAAGTACGGGACTGGATCAGAGAGTTAAGACAACACGGCCCAGAGAACATAGTTATATCAATAGCTGGAAACAAATGTGATTTAGATGATTTAAGAGAGATCCCTGTCAAGATAGCAGCAGAGTACGCTGAGGAGGTGGGGGCGGTGTTCACGGAAACAAGCGCCAAGACGGCAGCAAATATCAAAGAATTATTCATTGCAATTAGTGAGTATGGGTTAATATTGTGTGATAAATTATCTGTGTTCGGGATTAAAAGGGCCTCTGAGATAGAAAACAAAATAATAATAATAATGGTACGGTTCTTTATAGTAAACGCATAACACCATACTGTCTCTATGCGTAGAGAATGTTTTAACACATTATTACCCTGGTCGTGAGCTGAGCCGCCAAGTATGTACAGTAGTACTCAAGCATATCGGGTACCCATATACACCTGGGTTGGGAGGAGCATTGTAGACAAAACGCCCATGCCCTAGGGCGTAAGTATCATGCCGGGGATCGAACCCACGGTCCTTGCTTTCTCAGTCACGTGATACGACCACTAGACTATGACACTTCTACAAAAGTTGTGTACAAATTGAAACCACTAGATTGTTAGTTAAAGTAATTTGGAGTTAATTTATAGTGTTCTAGCTGTACAAGTTACTAGAAATTACATTTATTGAAATAGTCCTTTATCTTTGACATGTTTATTACACACACGAGTCAGGACTACTCCAGTCCTCATATTTTGTTTGATGTCATAAGATATGATATATAATTATATTTTGTCATCAAAAGAAGACCTCAATGGGATAAAATACAAACCCTCAAATTGCCTCATGTTGATGAATACAATTAATTGTTACAATCTACACGTCTAAATATCTGCTTGTACAAATATCTTGTTTAATAACACTTGGGTGGTGATAAAAGTCTTAGGATTATGCCTTTTGTGGATTTAAGTTTCTGTACTAGTTGGTTTTAAATCTTACCTAAGGGAAATTCCCCCAAAATAAAACTGTTTTTAAAGGGTCCAATATTTATCTGATGTTGATGGATTCAAAGATACAAAACAAATACAGTAAACCTTGCTTGCATAAGATAAATCTGTTAGAACTGAATAAATAGCTTCGACTTTTTTGACCTATGAAAAGTTCAACTTAAGCAAGGACGTCTGATTGTTAAAAAAAAGAAGAAAAAAGACTTAATTTTAGGGAGTATACACTTCTAGTATTTGTTTTCCTCCATCCATTCAATTTTGTTTAATGATTACAATCTGAAGATGAGAATGCATTCCATGGTTACGTCACTTGGTGAATCTGACTTGGGGAATTCCCAATAAAGAACACTGTCTTTATTAAAGGGAATCGCATTTATCTGATGTTTGTCCACCACCATTAAATGACAAGATGTCAGTCAAGAAATATTAGTTTTAACTCTTTATTTTAATACCACTGCAGTAGGTAGATTGGGAAAATACAGAAGTTTATAGTATACATTGACAATGCCTATGGTAACTGGATGGTTCTTGCATTAAGCCTACATTTAGATGAGAATGAAAAAAATTACTATACTATTCAACAGGTTAAATAACCAATTTCAAACTTGAAGAAATGACTTTTTATACCATGTACATGAACCTGACTTGAAATTCAGAGAGAGGGCAGTATATAAAGTTTATTATACATTCATTTGATTTTAGAGAACTCCAACATGGGGTCATTATATGTTTCTCTCTTTTCTACCTTTTAAATCAACAAATTCATTACTTTATAATAAAATCTACCCCCATCAACTAGGTTAAGTTAGATTTGGACAACTGCTATTAAAAGTTAGGCCTGTTCACTCAGGTATTCTGAAAAAGTTAGGGTGATCAATTTTTAATGTCTAACCTTTGTTTTCCTTTTTTCCCTTTCCTCTAACTCTGTCCAGGTAAAAAACTTCCTCCGGAAGTCTTAGTACCAAGTTACGGCACGGACACAATCAACTTGAGGAACCAGGAAAAGAAAAAGAAGAAAGGACGATGCTGCTGACCCTAACCAAAGGGTCAACAGGGGTCATAGGTCAACTCTTAGCCAGCCAACCACATTCTTTTGATCATCTAATACACTTGGAAAGTCCATATCCATGTTGCTGCCGTCATATCATATGTTTCTTTATGAATGAGGGCTCTCTACAAGAACCTAAGCTAAGCTAGACACTCACAAAATTATGCTAGGCTCCAGGTGTTCCTGGAGTTATGAGTGTCAAACTAAAGTATGTGCCTTCAGACTGGTATTCTCTTTCCATGCTGTGAATATGAGGTATAGAGTCCAGTGGATAAATTGACTCAGCAGATTTGTCTTTCGCCCATATGGTACCACCTTGTCTAATCCATTTTCATCCACAAGCAGTTCAGCTACTAGGTATGTTGTCTAATTGCCACCAAGACCATTTTCCATTTTTGTCTATTTTCCAGTTAGGCTGTACCTTTCATGGATTGCTCAGTTTTAATAATATGACTGGGGGAGAATGTTAAAGAAAGGACAGTGAGCTGAACCTGGGACCATTTTGAGTGAAAATAACACGGCTCTTCGAGCCCAGGTTATGCTATCCTCCTTAGAAACTTCTCTTCATGTCACTGTTAAGGCATGATTTGAAGATTGGTAATGGAAATATATGCTGTGATAATCGAATGAAAGTTAAACTGCATTGGTGATAAATCCACAAAATCCACAAAAATATGCTGTGATGTTGCATCAATAATTCTATTTCCCTTTCCCTTCATAGAGATATATTTATCCTAACTGTGTATGGGGTATACTGTCTGTGTCAAATAAAATGATACAAGTGGAAAACATTTTTTTATATTATGAAGATTAATCACAACCTGTTATTGTTTGGTATTTTCTTAAAGCAATCAGACTTTATTCTGCAATTTTTTTTCATCACCTTTGGTGCTGTAATATTTTAGATATGACCAGTCTTCTACAATCAAGAAAAATCAATTTTTCGCACGACGTCCTATGCCTTAGTGTAGGCTCCGCATAATGGCCATGAATACAGCATTCTAGAACAATAGAAGTGCTTAATTTCGATTTGTTCCTTGGCTCACAAGATTTAGCATAACTTCTGTTTTACGAAAGCAAATTATACAGAACAAAGTGCATCTGCAAGGAAAATCTTTTGGCTTTAATTTGGTTCCACCTACACACATTATTTGAAAGATTTCACACCTAAATTTTTTTTCCCCCCGACTGTACTATTTTTTTTGACACAGACTGTAGATAGCAATGAGGGTGGTCTGTAAGAAATATTGTGTGACGAAGGATTACAGATGCTGTGTTAATTTGCAATTTAATGGGCTGGAGTTTTACAGCAGGAATTAGGTTATTAGATGATCAGGAGAAAAGGGTTTGAATTTCTTTCTTTGTCTTCCTCGTGCCATGTACATAGTATTACAAAAATCTTTATATAATTATATATATAAAACATTTGTATCTATTTTCAAATTGTATATTGCAATTATGTGCTTGATTATGCACATTTTCATGAAATGGTTGAATGTGAAGTACATACAAACAAACAATAATAATACATACTTAATTCAGTAACTTCCCAAAATAAGTGTGAGAGGGACTGAAATTAGTAAAATCTTTTTGCTCTGACTATAAAAGCAAACTACTGAAAATTTCAGAGCAAATGGAAGTCATTTAGTATTTTAAAATAGTGAAAACAAACGAGGCTTGGACTACGGCCTTGCGCAATCAAATCACCAATGCTCTGTCGCGAGCATCAGTGACATCCTGCCCACCAGGCTGTGTGTGGGGACTAAATAACCCAAAATACGCTCTACGTTCTGAGCCGTGTTGGAAGGATACCGTTTCAAAAGCGTCTGGTTACGGGTTTGAAAATTAGGATATAAAATAGTAGATATCTGAATAGTAAAGGATGCAATTGACTTGTAAATTTCAAGGGACTCCATACTTACCTATGTGTTTATAATCATGTTGGCAAAATGAGCTATTTCAATAAATTACGATTTAACTTCTTGTTTAATGTTACTGCATTCCTTTAAAAATAATGTTTGCAGTAAATGGATTTAACCCTTTGATTACTGAATCCTCTTAATACTGGAGCCACACAGTTTCTGTATGCAATGGGATTTTAAAATGTAAATATTTATTTTGATCAAGGGGTCTAGAAAAAGAGTTCGAATTGTCAGTGCATATGAAAATGCATTTAATGTCAATTTTGCCTCTCTCAACTCGTGCATTGAATCAATATGTCAGTAGAATATAATCCTTCTAAGGTGGTCTGAGACGATTTCTAGATCTTGAGTGAACTAACTTCCATAGACCATAATTACAATCAGTATTATTTCTTAAACAATCATGTTTATGTCTGGGACTGCAATATCTGATGTATCAATCAATATCAAGACGTTCTGTTAACAAGTTTCTTTTATTATCGGACACCCTGTGGCATAGTTGGAAGAACCTAGGGATAAAAGAGGTAGTCATTTTCTCTTGTATATATATGAAATTACCCTTACCCATGTTACAAATATCCAGCTGCAAATAATTGTTTTTGAAGCCCCTCACTCACTGTTCAATTATTAACAAGTGCATAGATAATGTGTTGTAATATAATTTTCTTTGATTGCTGCGATTGATACGTTATGATGTGTTGATATCATTGTATTGTTTTTAATGACAAGTTGTTGAAATTATTTTTGACAATATCTAAACAAATTTATTTCCCAGTGAAAATCATGAGCTACAGGAAAATGTAGGATAGTACCAGATAAGTCGATGAAATTATGGGGAACTTGGACAAGACAATAATTTCCAATTTCATTGTGCCTTTTTTCTCAGGAAATAATATAGTATTGATCAAAATTTGCAGATATTTTAAATACTTGTTTATTTTTGTGTTTGGTAATTGTGATCGAACAAACATTTCTACAAATTTTGTATGAATGTATGCTCAGAGGAATTTTAATTGAGACTACTTAAGTTTAAGGGATCAGGAGTTGGTCATATGATGACCCTTGTTATTGGCTATCTTCATATTGGCTTAAAAAAACTGTCTCTCAGAAGACCCAGGTTCCAATCTCAGTCGCGTCTTTCAGATGGTGACATTAAAGGTCTTTCCTAGACGTAAATATTCATATCTGGTCTATAAACGTCTGTCAAAATCCTATCAACCAAATTAATTAAGAAAACAAAATTTGCTGACACACCTATAATAATTTCCTTCACCTGTGCTTTCTAGATAAGATTGTGTATATTTACTTGTATATTTTATTATAAATGTATTCAAATTAGGAATAAAAATGCGAAATGGCATTTTGTATTGTGCAAATATATTTAATTTGTATATTGTGTAAAAAGGCTGTATGATCAATGCCGTTCATTTGTATCTAATCAAAAAGAAAATGAAGTCCATGTCAAATTTATATGTTGCTTACAGCAGTAGTATTTATTTTACTGTCATCTGTATTGAATGATAAGTGCATTTTATCTTGTTTTAGATGTTGAATCATTGCATCTTTTCCAAACTATTTTGATTTGAAGATTAAGCACTTAACATCATTTTTGCTTGCAGCAAGGTTCCATGATTGTGTGCTTTGTTCTATAAATTAGCTTTAAATTATACCTTTGTAGACATTTAAACATCGATTACAATTTCATTCTAAATAAAGGTAATGTAATGATTTGTAAACAGTTGATGTGCATGTTTACACAATTTTATTTCTCTTTATTACCATCAATTAACTCAGAAATGGCTTTGGCTGGTCTAAAGCTTGTATTAAGTGGAACATCATAAATTAAGAATGTCACATATTTTAAATTTTGGGAATGTGGGTTACCTGGGTGCTTGTAACAGAAAATAATAATACCTAAATCACTGGGGTCCAATTGGCTATTAAAAAGCGGATTGCCAAAACATTTGCTTATCAATGTTAATACTTTTTCTTTTGCCTGTAACATGTATCATGAAAATGCATTTTTACAACCAACAGAACGACGTTGAATTCTAGGGATAAGCAATAGGATAAGCGGGACTACTATACTTTAAAAAATTTAATAGCTTATGGAAGCTAGAACAGACCCTAGTATAGTGACATTTCTTTTAGGGTGATCGAAAACGGCGTTTCATACTGTGTTCATTTAATGAATTCAGTGAACGTGAAACAAACTAAATCATGATTTCAATACATTATTGCAGTAGATAAATCTGGAACAACTATTATTCCCCCCCCCCAAAAAAAAAGGAAGAGTAGCCTATGTGAGTTGCTTGAGGGAAAAGTGAAAAACAATACAGAGAAGACCAGGGGGGCATTTCATCAAAGGACTTAATAAGAGCTGTGATTTAACCTAAATTTATTGTAGGACAATCAAATTGAAAAAAGAAAAAAAAAAATATATATATATATAAGATGAAGAAGAGTTTTCTTGTGCTTTGCGATTCAATCCTTGTGTACTCTATCTCACACTTTCTTGTGATTTAAGTAACTGGATATGCAATGAAGTATCAGATACATGTCATTAACTATTGCGAATCATATTTTAAATATTAACATTTTCAAACAATGCTTCATTATAGTAGCTCAACTTTTTAATCTCCACAATATAGCTATTGAATTTCCAAAGTCATGCAATAGAATTACTTAATAGTTTCCTTTGGTTACCCACAAATATATCTGCATTTATGTTTATAAAGCTTTTATAAAGCTTTTGGATTGAAACTCAAATTAAGTAATCAGTGTATACCATTAAAAAAATATTTAGAGACTAAAGACTGCCTTTACTACTATTAAACTCTCAAGTGATTTCCAATTGATTAATCAGTAGTGCAAACAATTGTTTTTGTTTGTTTGTTTTTTTTAAATCTGTATTGTATAAAATGCTCCTTAATTTTGATTTATTTGAAATGCTGATGTAAACGTGAATTTTAGATAATTTGGAGTGAATTTTGTTATTTTTGATCAGTAAATTGTGGTTAATATTGTGAATTCACCTCGCAGAAATAAATAACAAAGGTTAATTCTTGGTAACATGATATATTAAAAGTGCTGCTGTTTGTTTTTCATCGACCCCGAATGTATATATTTTAATGTTTGTTGTAAGAGAGAGGGGAGAATTAGTGTGACAGTGAAAGGCAAGCTGAGAGAAAGAGAAAGAGAGAGAGAAAGAGAGAGAGAGAGAGAGAGAGAGAGGGGGGGAGGGTGGGGGGGGGGGGGGAGACTTCACCGGCAAACTTTTAACTGAAAAGTTTGCCAGGTGCAAAATTGTTTTTAAAAGTATGTATCAAAAATCTATTTATTGGCGTTTAATTGTCCATTTGATCATCTTTTTGTAAGGTTATGGAATCTAGTGATTGTGCTGTACTATTAAATTCGAGACTGAAACCTTTAAAGACGTTGACGGAGTAAATACAACCTTACATCGATTGAAAGCTAAGTAGGCGTATAACATAAATACCCCCAAAATAAATTAAATTTTCATAACAGTATTCATAAAAGATGATCGAACCGCAAGCAGGCCATCCTCCCAAATACTCGAAAAGTTACCCCTATTTTAATGGCGCGGTTGATGACGTAAAGAAGTTAAAGGGAATGCTACTGCCAGGCATGATTGGGTTTCGCCTTTAGAAAACACGTTTGTATTGCTATGTCAGAACAATAGACCCCATGTGTGCTAGAATTCTATTGTTATGATGAAAGGGCAAATTCATTCAGCATTTAGCAATGAGCATTCCGTTAACATTTTTTGACGTCATCAGCCGCGCCACTATAATAGGGGTACATTTTCGAGTACTTGGGAGGGATGGCCTGGTTGAGGTCGATCACCTTTTTAATGAAATACTTTTTAGATGGAAGATAAAAATGCTTAAATTGGGAATTGTTGTATTATGAGGAAATATTATTAGCTTTCGTTTTATATGTAATTTTGGTTTTCATTTCTCGGTCCGGTCTGGGACTTACGAAACTTCCATTCAACTTTTACAATTTTCATCTGTAAGCTGGCGCAAATATTTGTATGGAATTCACAACGAATATCATTTAATTCATGACAATGTCGTGAAAACCACGATGAACAATCGCCAAGTTTTCGACAGAAATTGACAAATCTCTAGGCGATCGTGATCGTACTACCGGTACGGTACTACCTTTGTTTACATTTTCACTTTGTTTACATATGGTGGAAGGAAGTTCATCGAACTTTTGAAATTTTGTGACGAGATCTTTCTTTTTGTTACGTCACAATGGTATATAAATAGGCTATACGCTATAAAGGCTGTACGCGCACCTACGAGTCCAATCATTGGTCCATATAAGCGCATGCTATTACATATGCGCGTACCACCACGCGCCATATGATTTGTGTATATACGTATACCGAAATTGCTCTTTTATTGCTATTTTTTGAGCAATATCACTCAGATTTTTTATCGAATTTCATCTTAAACTGCATAATTGGCAAATTGGCATCAGGAAAATAGCTAGACTACAACTCACTCTACATCTACCGTAGATCTACATCAGATATTTAATGCTTCAAGTGGGCTAGCTTCTGAAGGAATAAGTTCGGGGGTTGCACTTGTCTTCGGAAATTGAACCTGGGCGGGGGGCCTGGGCTAATCCTGAGACCCAGTGCCGGGTGACTTCCCCGTGCAGGAGAGAGGATCCGAAGGAGGTGAGATGGAGCTAAACCCAACCATGGATGCACGAATTGTGCATTCCGTGGGCGTCAGCAACAAGAAAGAGTTATCAACGCTACACCACAAAGAAAGGTTAGTCAATGACATGTAGACCCGCTTGATGCCTGATGGGATAGATTTAAGCTTCTAACGTTAGGCCTAGATCTAACACGTTACGTTACTCGTTAGATCTACCTGAAGTTCATAAGACATAACCGTTAAAAAAGTTCGCAAACCGAATTTGTTTGAGAATGAATGGGCCTAACATAAGTCATAAGTTTTACCCCCCCCCCCCCCTTAAAAAAACAAACAACTTGAGTCTTGGCCGAGGAGGGGCGGCTGCTTTTCATCTTATGACATCTAACTTATATCTAATTAGATCCAGCCCTTAATCATTTTTATTAGACCTAACGTTAGGGGCCTAACTGTTAATTTCATACCAATTCGAGTAGATCCTTCATTTTATTGATGCACTAGCCTAACGTTAGGGCCAGGCCTAGAATAGATCTAGTTTTAGATCTAGGATAATGTCATGTTTGAAATAAACCCCTGAACATTGTGGAATGGGGAAGTCGGCAAATCTCCTATCTGAAAGTGAAGAAGCTGCAAATTGATTTTATTTGAAATGCCCAAGTGATTATCGTCATATATTATCAGGGCTAAATGAAGTTGCCCCCCTTTTTTTAAAGCACGTGAGTGTCTATTAAAAATTGCTTGATGTTAAAATGGTGAAGAATGCATGTTCTGTTTACAAAATGAAATGTTTGATGATTCGGAATGGCTTCAACTGCAATTTGTTGCGCCCAGCAGGGCCAGGCAGGGAACCTAGATCTAGATCTAAATGTCAATTTGATCTCATTGACGCTGGTAGGCCTATCATGATGTAAAGGGGTCTAGATCTACATGTTGTATGTCTGGTAGGGTTCACACCTACTGCTAAGTAATATAACTTGTTGTTAACAATGATGCTTTTACAAACTCTTAGATCACTTAAAAGCGCCAAGGATGTTCAGGAACATATCCACAGAAGAGAGGAGAAGGAACTTATACGCCAACTTACAAAACTACAAGATGAGAAGACCAGACGACATCCAGACATGCTAAATTCCCGCTCTCATTCTCATTCAAGAACCAATTCTCGTTTATCATGTGGCTCGCATAACGACAGTAAAACTAATATGGTAAGATCAAATGTGGTAGATCTACTTCATTAATTATTAAATGCAATTTGACGAAAATCTATTCATTAGCCTTTAATTGTCCATTTGATCATCTTTTTGTATAATTAGGAATTCTAATGATAGTCGATACCTTTGAGACTTTTGAGAAAATGCATTTAAAATTAACAAAATTCTAGAACCAAATCTCGTTTATCATCTGGCTCGCATAACGACAGTAATATAGTAAAACTAATATGGTAAGATCAAATGTGGTACTTCATTAATTATTAAATGAAATTCGACCACTACTTTATCCTAGGCGAATCAAATACAGAGAAAATAAACAAAGAGGAAACAAACTTAAAATAGAAATAAAATATCTTACCAATTTACAAGATAAAATGGGTATCATTTGTGTCATGGTCACAACTTAGTCGTCCATGTTTTTACAAAGTGTGGTTCCCACCATGTTATTATAATTCAGCCGTCAGTAAAAGTAGCGCCCCTTTTGTTATGATCGCGTTAATATTTAATGGGTCATTAGAGTACTCTATCTTTAAAAATAGACGATCATCATGGTCATAGATTTAATCATTTAATTGGATAATGGTTTTCTAACTAAAACCGTTTCCCATTGAGGGTCATTAATTGAAATAATGTCTATTGCTTAAACTTATGAATAGAATGTAAAAAAAACAAACAAACAAACAAACAAACATGACCATTATTCATTTGCTTTGATTCAACAGATCCTACAGGTTAATCACACAAAAGGTCAGTTGCCGGGTGGTGGAAAGTTGGCAGGGGGTAAATCTATCCACAATGCAACCATAGGCTCCCGGTCGCACCTCGCTGGACCAGAGCCTCCTACCCAGCCAGGAATGCAGAGAGGAAGATCAAGTCACCAGGCTCTAATAAACAGGCGCCAATCTACGGACATCATGCAGGGTGGCATCGGACACGTTCCTAGCTCCTCCGGACAGTACACGTCAGTCTCGGATCTGGTACGCGGACACGTTGGGGTACCAGGAGTGGGATCGAGGCATACAAGTATTGGAGTGAGCCCTCAACAATCGAGTCTCGTCTACGAGATGAACCAAGGACCACCTCCAGTCCATCAGCCTGCTGGCTACGGACATACCATCAAGGAACATTGTGTAAGGGAAGGACTTAACAAAAAGAGACCACATCACAGGTTAGTGTAATTTGACCTCAAGTAAAATTTGACAATATGGGCCGGTATTCTCGAAGAATATCGTCCAAAGTCTTTACCATTTCAGTATTCCTATAAGTAATTGCCGCGTTTATTTTCCTAAGCTATAGAAGCCAGTTGCATATCAATAAACCCCTAAACACATAAGAGTGTGTAGATCATTTTCCTTTTCAGGATATACTAGTAGTGCACATATTTAGCACTCTTAAGTATTTACAGCGTCCTCTAAATAATTTTATGTATCGAATTTCTTATTCCCAGTTACATGGACCCTAAAGGTGGCTCAATGCATCGCCGCATCAGTTCTATCAATGCCATTTCTATGGAAGATCGGATGAAAGGATCTCATCAAATGCTCGCCAGGCCGCTTGGTGCGGACACGGGCAGTCGTTTCTCGCTCAACACCACTGTCCTCAGTCAGCATCAGGGTCCCAGGGCATCTAGTCATACCCTCGCTGGTGGCGGACCTCGTTCCAGAGAATCGGGCCATATGCTAGCTGCAGGACGGGGACCCACTTCCTCTCACGGTATGTCCATCCCAAGTCGATTCCTCATCAGCAGACTTTTCAGTGGACAAGCCGTTCTGGAGGAGGAGAACCCAGACCAGGAAAGCCAAGAGAGCAAACGACGCCCTCACCGATCGTCCAGCGACCATTCCAGCAGCGATTCAGGGCAATCGGAGACAGTTCTCAAGACGGAATGTCATGATGACTTAGAGGAAGATGGTGAAGAGAACAGTTCGGGAAGTGATCATAAAGTACATTTCAAGGAAGAGAAAAAGGAGAAAGAGGGAAAGGAGGAAAAGAAAGCTGCCACCACGACTAGGAAAGAGGGTGGGGGTGGTAAAAGTGACCACGTTGTTGCAGCGCGGCAAACATCAGCCAGCAAAGCTCAAGAAGAAAAGAAGAAGTCCAACCGTAAGTTCATTGGTATTCTTTATTATTCACTTTTTTAGCCATCCAATCTTTTAAAAGAACGCCCAAAACGGGTGACTCGCAGTGCTTTTCAATAAAATATAATAAAGACGACATGAATGATAATCATGATGAATCAAACTTACAAAATAAACAAAAGAAAGAAATTCTAATGTTGCATTGCATTCGATGTCGAAAGTGAGCAAGAACGGAATTTCCAAATACATCCAAATACAATTTCGGACAAATGTGTATTTCATTATTTAACAGAAACACACGGACATTGTTAAAAGTTTTATGAAATACATTTTCTTTGATATTCTATAAATAAACGAGACTTGCAATCGATTGTGATGCAATAGCTAAACCAATCGTATTAATCAGGATGCCACTGACATTTTTCAATTAAGAATGTAATTCTATCAACTTATCTTACATAATGATGAATACACGTGCATATTAAAAATGTAGGTGGATATACTAGGAAGACATCAGAGAAAAAAGAGCAATCATTGCATCAACCTACCCAACCAAAAGGCAAGAAGACTATGAGTAAGAGTTCTCATGTGGTAAAACTAAGCAACGGGTCAAAAGAATCTAAGCACGATACAACTACAGAGGATCACGGCTCAAGACGAGAACATTTCAAGAAAGCAAAATCTAAAGGTAATGTTCGGATGTTTATTATTCGGACAATCCAAACAATTACACAATTTTGGGGTTTGTGCTTTTGCTCGAGCTTTTATCGTTATTTTGTCTATTTCACCAAGGAGCTTCAAACACATGGAGAAACAACGTAGCTTACTCTTTTGATGGGACTGTGATGCCGCAGGGAAAAAATATGCCAGACATGAGTTTCATTTGAATTTTCTCGCAGATTGTAGACAAAAGATTTCTGCCTAACTACAGACTTTCTGGCCAGTTACAAAACGAAATATGCTTTTGTAATGATGATTACTTTTCGCTGCCTCTGGTCGGATAGTATGAACAGACATATCGCTCACTTTCACAGGTTGCAATATTTCTTGAAATATGACTTGAAATTACTCGACTGGCCGCATGTGGCCGCATATGTGACACATAACACCGCAAATGAATATATTCCAACAAACAAATCAGACATTTTTGTACTGTGGATGTTTGTGGAAATTTGTAAAATGTTGATTTAAAAATTGTCGAATTCTGAGGTATTTCATATTTTATAACTACTATCATACAATATTTCACCCAATTTTAGGACATAATATGTCTTCGATATTATATTCCGTCATGTGTTTAATATCCATGTTCTGAGATCAAATAAAATGGAAAATATTCCCAATTATTTATTTTCAACACGAATTACTTTTCAACCATCCTATGAAACTGGCGGCATCTCGGGTCGCCACCAAAGGCTACAGTACACCTGTGTATTCTTTTGCATTTCTTTAAAAATTGCAAGCGTCATGAATTAATTTGCATTTCGTTGTCACTCCATGTGTTTGAAGCTCCTTGGTGTGACTGACTGTAGCCCATATATTATCCATCACTGGCAAACATGGCAACACAGAATTTTTTGTTTTTTGCGTATGCTTATTTTAACTCTTCTCGTTATTTTCACGAGCGTGATTGTGGTTGGTTGAAAAGTTTTGAAAGTGATTGATCTTTTGAAGATTTTGTTCTATGTCTGTTCAACTTCATGAAGTATCTTTACAAATGTATTGCTTCTGCCACAACAGGTACTTCGCACAGTCACATCCATATTCCAGCTGAGGTCCTAAACGATCTCCATTCGGCTCTTTACACCACCATCAAGAACGATAGCGGCGGGGCTAACATTGACGAACTCCTCGCCGGGAACATCGGCAGCTCTTCGGCATACGACCCATCCAGCAACTCCATGCATAACCGACAATTCCGCGCTAAACTACGAGCTCTGCAGTTCGTCAACACGCACATGGCGGCGCAAAGACAACAGCTCGAAGCTGACCCCTCGAACTTTGACCCACTTCAAGTTCTGCGATGTCGCTACTTGCGCCTCTCCCAGTCCAACATCGATTCGTTGACGGAGATGTGCCGCGAATCGGGGATCGAGGTCGGGATTCATCCTCACATGAACATCGAAGACATTGGGAATTATGTTTTTGGGAACCATGAGAAGAAACCAAAGTCAGGGAACTCAAGCTCTAGTAGTCTCAGTATCAAGCAAGTTCTTGTATGATAACTGCAATTCTTGTATGTATTTTTTCTCTCTCTCTCTTATACCGTTTTAAAATTATTTTGTCTAACTAAACAAGTACATTAGTGAACTCTGATGGAGAAAAAATATTTTGATTTTAATTGGCATTATTGGAGATTTATTTAATGCCGTTGTACATTTAAGCTGTAAATTCACAGAATCCATTTTCTATGTAGTGTAAGCAAATATCTGAAAGATCCTTCCATTTTGAGTAACATATCTCGAGGAAAAGATACCATTTTAATAAATACAAATAAATAAAAAGAGATTAACGTGACTATATTGAGTGATTTATTGCGTTATAAAATCTAAAATTCACCAAGTATTTATGATGTATCAATCTTCTAGGTTATCGATGAGTTGTAACATTATACACTAAACACAAAACAAAACTTTCAAGATTTTTTTCAAGACCACTAATTATGATTATTAACATCAATGAAAATCACTTATAATTTTAATGTAGGCCTAACCCTTTTTTTGGCATAGGCCTACAAATGAGTCCTCTTTGGCACAAATTGACACGCTTGCTAATGTATTCAAACTGGCAAGCAATTGCTTTTATGAATTCTTTTCGAGCTTTTTACCACCCCAAGAGCTTGACAGATGTTGCAATTATGCGATTATGTTCTATCAAATGTTCTGTTCTAAAAGCTAAAATATCCTGTTACCTACGGTCTTGGAAGGAACATCCATAATTTCGAAAATGATAATTTACACAAGGTTATTACAAAAAACATAGCAAAAATAATTCAGTTTCGTCACCAATTTACATGTTTATAAGATCATCAACCAAATCTAAAGCAAAAGTTTTACATTCAAGTAAAATTCGATTTTTCATATTTTTTTTCTTCTATCATCAGCTTCAACTGGTTTAAAAAGGTTGAAGTTGAAACGACGTCGTCTACATACAATTTAAATCATAATGCAGTAGTCCCTGGAAGTACACTTGGTAAACACGATGAGCTTTCTTAGCATTTTGTAATCAAGTTGGCCTGTTTTCCTACATGATGCACGTCCCGACATCGTTTGTATGTCCCTTTCTTTAAATTATTCATTCTCGTTAGTCCGAACGTTCCTTCGTCCCGAAGTCCAAATAATCCGAAATTGAAAAAGCCTCAACATTATAACCTTCATATAAACGAACGCTTTTCCAATTTTGGAAAATCGAACCTTCGGCTGTTTAGAACAATGAACCTTTTGGCTTTTGCTTCAAACAAACCTTATTTTATTTTCGGACCTAACGGCTTTTAGGTACTTGTACATACCGTATGCAAAGAACTGGTGTGTTCGGACTAACAAACCTTATTTCACTTTTGAACAAACGAATCTTTAGAACATCGAGTAACCCCTTTGAAATATTCTATTGTAACTAAATTTTGTTTATCTCCATTACAATACAATGAAGTTACAATAATATTTTATTACTTTGGGTCTTGTTTCATTTTGAAATAATTAATTTTTAATTTTGTTCTCTGAAATGCTAATCCCAACTGTTTTTCCTCCATGCTTGCCAAACCTCAATCATTTCCCCTATCTCTAGATCAAACACAATATAAATGTATGAAAGATATTTCAATGATTCTTGTGTTTTAATGAGGCCTGAGCCTAAATTACCGTTTTTTATATTCCATACGCCATATCGGAGGTTGTCGATATTATGAAGGGTTATGTTGAAGTGTTCGGCACATATCCCGATAAAGATATCCTCCCATGGAAATATCTGTATCGATTGTGAGTATTCATATATCTTCATCGCAACGTCCATGGAAATGATATATATTTTCCCTTCAGGATAAGGAGGATATGTGGCATTTGGGTAGAGTTCTTCAGGTGTGTACCATTTCTCTTCCGGGTTGCGAAAAACTTTTGCACCGATATGCACCATGCCACCGATGTAGTTTGTGGAACGAGGGACAAAATACTCCAGGTAGCCTGTAAAGTTTCCTATGTTTACGACAACGTCGTCATCGAGTTTCACGAAGAACTGAGCTCCGCGGCAGAACTGGGTGGCCCACTTGAGGGCGCCAATGGTCTTGACCGTCAGGTTCAGGTAAGAATCCACAAAGGCTTCCTGGATGATATCATCATAGAGAAGAGCTTCTTGTTTGATCTTACTGTAGATAGACCGATCAGAGGTCATGCCTAACATAAACATGACCTTGATAGAATACTTTCTTTCGGTGGCATGTCGAATCCATGTCATTCTCATCGCGTTTCTTCGATCAAAGTTCTCCGGAGCCGAAGCAACGATTGCAATCACTGTTAACTTTTGGTAAAGCTTCGAGGCTTTGTTGAGGCATTTCAAGCGAGAACTCGACAGATAGGGGTAGTCGTGCTTGGCTGAAAAGGGTGTCCATGACTGCTTAGCAAGGACACCAATATTCTTCCCTTTGCTCTCCTCGCCTCTTGACCTAACTCCTGCATTTTCATGCGATAATATTGCAGGTTTCCCTAGAAGGTTACCCTTTTTAAAATGTACAGTTTCTCCATGGCTTTCACGGTTCATGAAGAACTTGAGGTTGAATGCAAACCAGAAAAGGCTGAAAACCCCACCCAGGAGACTCGTATAACGGAATAATCTGGAGACATTCATCCTCATGTTAGCATCCGATTGTAGTGTAACCTGGTAGGATATTCGGACTCCTGTAAAGTAAGCACAGCGTTTTGCGATTACAGAGCACGCGGTTACCATTCGGCACATTAGAAAACTAGGATATAAACAAAACGTCAAATTTGAACCAATATACGTATGTAACAGGGGCCGCGGAGCCGGGGGGGGGGGCTGGGGGGGGGGCTGCAGCCCCCCCCCACTTTTTTCAGCCAACGTGTACAAAAATGCAAAAATGACCATACTTTGTTATTTTTAGCCTGTTCAGCCCCCCCCCCCACTTTCGCTCAGCCCCTCCACTTTCAAAAGCGCTCCGCGGCCCCTGTGTAAATATAATTATACATATTTTATTCAAAAGTTTTAAAAATCAATTTGCAGAGTATGGGAAACGTGATGACATTATGCCAATAATCGGGTGAAACTCCTATGTAAATATTCCAAACAATAACAATTTGTACAAAAATGTATTTTGAAACACTCGATAAAATAAATTGTTCAATTAGAACTTATCACGTTTGTCATATAACATGATGTTTATCATGATCAGTAACTCGTCACACAAGATCCAAATATAAAAGATTGAAAATACTGAAGTACATAATTATACACACCTTGTAGTTTTTGAGAGATATTTCACATTTATGTGTCCTCTGCGATTTAAAGATTTTATTTTTTTAATGCTCAGAGTCCATGCCGAAAATAATACTTCCAAGCCACCAAAAAAAAATCTCCATCTATAATACGATTCACAGTGTCACCAATTGCAAGCTATGATCAAAATTTACTTTGCTAATAAACACACTGTTTTAGCTCTTTGACATTTAGTTGACTTATCATCCAACGAGCATATTGGTGAAAGATAAAATAAAAAAACGAGGAGATGATTGATGGTT
>CALNVZ010003435.1:11783882-11876382 GCA_940671915.1 Paracentrotus lividus | reverse complement strand
TCCTCTGTGAATGTAATGACCGTATCCCTTCAGAAAATAAAAGTACGAGTATAGGTTAACCAATCGATGAGTGAATTAAAACTTTAATTTGTTATTTTTGGTGATATCTGTTCAGGTTTACACAAACATTGTTTATTAAGATTGAAAGAGTTTATTATAGATTGAAACAACTACAGGGAAAAATCAATTCATTTTTAGCAAATCAATTTATACATTATAAAAATTTCATTATAATTCATGCTAGTTCAGATCTGTGCTAGTTTCAAAATACTGTTCAAATCAACCTTTTTTGTTTTCAATTTGCAAATAATGTTCATTTATAAAGAAGTCAATGACACGGGCGTAGACACGCATTAATCTCTTTTGATAGTGGGGGGGGGGGAAGGGATGTTCTATTCATCACCCCCCCCCCACTTACAAAAGAAAGTGCGTCCCGCTCTATGCCAGTAGTCGACGGATTGATTATGAAGCATTTTACTCAACACTCTAGCTCCCTTTCGCTCTCTTTATCACCCTTTCCTCTTCTCAAGCACACACATAAAAAATGTACAGATTATTGTCTACTATTATTATTCTTCATTTTCTGCGACATCTCCGCTCTTTTTAATTCAAATTATACCAATATTTATTATTTGATTAATGAATTGATTAATTCATTTATTCATTCATTTACTTATTTATCTGTTTATAATATACCAGGTAGCCAATTAAAAACGAATTGGGTCTTTTATATGGTCTGGTTAAAAAAAAAAAAAAAAAAAAAAAAAAAAATCATCCCAAATAATTCTATACAATAAAAAATAAGCTCTCGCTCTCTTTCTCTCATTTCCTCCAATCACAAAGATAAAATTATTAAAAGGTTTAGTTCCATAACGAAAACAGGCTTTTGTCCTATTTTGTTTTGAAAGGAGTTCCGATACCTCTTTAACTTCAAATTTATGGATTAGATGTATCTTTACACGATAAGGATTATTATGTTTAAATGTATATTCTGATACTTACCAGCCGCCATATGCAAACATTCCCGAATAGAAAGCTAGTGGGAGAGTTTTTAGCTCCACTTGACCAGTTTCAAAAGCATTCTGTAGGTACATTGTATGACCTGAGAATTGAATAATAATAATAATAATAATAATAATAATAATAATAATAATAATAATAATAATAATAATAATAATAATAAACATAATAATAATAATAATAATAATAATAATAATAATAATAATAATCATAATAATAATAATGATAATAATAATAATAATAATAATCATAATAATAACAATAATAATAATAAAATAAATCAGCACTATTGGGATCCCATGCATTAGTCATCGTTGAGTATGTCTTACATAATGTTATTAATACAGTGTAGGGTGTCTGATCGAGGCAATGGACACGACTTCGATATATTTCGTTTATAGCAAACACATACATTAATACATGTGACTATGTCAAAGTATATTCAATTTTGCTTTTGATTATGAGAAAGGCAAGAACTCGTTGATATTTTTTTTTTCTTTCAGATTTCATTTAATATCCTAATGTATTTATCTAAAAGCCAATGACAGCTAATGCTAAAGCTAACATTGTTGATAAGCCCCAAAACATCGACGATGAAAATACGATTGAATAGAGGTGCCACATCTCGTAACGCCTATAGATACAAAATAAATCCTAACCTATATCAAGGGACAATTATAAGAACAAAGTGATTGGTAAATTATCGGAAACAAAAAAAACAATAAATTGTTAAGTTTTTGGTCAATGATATACAGTAGTGGCCAAAATTATTAGAACACCAAGAATATTTAAATGATTTTAGCAATTTTCATTCAGTTGACCATTTAAATACCTATAAAATGGTTGGAATGTCTCCGAATATCATCATTATGCTTTAAAAACTAAATAACAAAGCCATGCGTTGGGAACTCGCCCCCAAGTCGCCCTTTTTTATGTTACACCACCGATTGAAAAATCTAAAAAAATCTTGCCCCTTTCAGAATCAAAGTGTCATAACGTTAAACATTTTAAGCCTCTCCCTACAAAAGTATATATATTCTGAAAGAAAATTTCCTGAGGATGTCAAAAATGGCATTCATAACAACACAGGGTGAAGTAGTTACATCTTATGTGGGGATTTTTAAATTATTTTTGAAGGGCCCCAAATTTTTAATTCAGTGCCCCTATGTAAGTCCCCCGTTCCAATGACCCTTAATATTTCAACATATTTGAATTGCTCATGAAATTTCCTTTTAAAAAATATACATTTACAAGGAGTGTCTTCATTAAATGAAAAAAATAGTCTTAACCTTCAATGGGCATGGTTATTTTGGCCTTCTCACCACCAAGGGTGGGGGCGAATCCACCCTCCCCATTTGACCAAATTTTTAAACTTTTTTTTAACTTAGCATGTATTTGAGGTATATTAGAATAAATAAGCCTGCTAAGTTTCATACTTCTACCTCAAATACTTTTTGAGCAATCGGCATATGTAATTGGCATTTTACTTTTTTACATTTGGACTACATGTTTAATACACAAGTCTATGGGGAAACCAAAAGCGCATAGCGCAACTGTTTTTAATGCTGCGCATTACCAGATGGTCGAAACTTTATAAATTTGGTGTCTACATATACGTAAGACCCTATGCTAAAAAGTCATGAAAGCTCATGGCACACAAAAGATATCTTCAATCTGATTTCGGCAAATGAACTAGGGCATTGATAATCCCATAGACTTTGTGTACGTGCAGGTGTTCTAATAATTTTGGCCACCACTGTATATTATGAAATTTGCTGATAAAATTTAACAGGGTTGCCACATCGGGCGATAACTAGAATTTTAAATAATGAAATCCTGATATTTGCCAAAAATGGATGAAAGAAACCCCAGTTTCTTTTCCTCAAAGTGGTTCAAATAGTTTATCAAGCAGTTAAAAAAATAACAAAAAAAAATAAAATACGGTCATGTAGTTTTGGAAAATTGACAACAAGCCCTTACATATTTTAAATTCCATTAGTGCATACTGGTGTCGCCTCTAGCGACGAACATGGATTCCGGATTTATATATCCCGACCTACCTCGAGTGATGTTATACAGACCGGTGACGATGACGACTACGAGACCAAAAGTCTTCGTCATCGTAAAGAACCCGGCGACACGAGTCGGGAGTCTGGCGCTAACACAGTTGATGAAGATCAGTATAACTGGGAAAAAATTGAATAGCATGAATATGATTAATATTTTCAAGAATTTTTTTTGAAAAGCAAAAGACATCCACTAAAAGAGTGGCGGATTCGGGATTTGAATATAGGGGGGGGGGGGCGCAGCTGCAAAATTTTAATAAATAGGGGCAACGCCGAAAATTTTCCAATTTTAAAATATGCAGTCAGTGAGTAGTTTCTAATAAAGATAATGGTTATCGGAAGCACATTGCACAGGATAACAATTCTAAAGATAACGATATTACACGCATTACTACACTTGGTTTTCTACGTATTGTTTTCAAAAGACATTATTTTTTTGTTTACATATTTATTTAATAGGCCTCTGCCTTCTGATAAACTTATAAGCTCCAAAATGAACTCAGATTATATCTTGTGTTGAAGAGCCGACTTATTGAAGCGACCCATTTTTTCATTTTACATGTTTAAGGATTTTACATTATAATGGGTTTAGGAGAGAGAGGGGGCTTCACCATTACCCCCCCCCCATAAGTACGCTATAATGATTAGGTACTTACGGAGGACACATACACTGATGAATCGTACACTGATGGGTGGTATATCAACACACTGTAGGAAAGGGGTAATGAGATACTGAGAGAAGACTTGTGCCTGGATGGCCATCGATGATGAATTCACTGTCACTATGCACCAGAGTTTCAAGAAACCAACTGCTCGACCCCACCCTTCCAACATGAACGTGAACTCACCTGAGAAAGAGGAATAAATAAATAAATAAATAAATAAATAAATAAATAAATAAATAAATAAATAAATAAATAAATAAATAAATAAATAAATAAATAAATAAATAAATAAATAAATAAATAAATAAATAAATAAATAAATAAATAAATAAATAAATAAATAAATAAATAAAAATATAAATAAATACATAAATAAATAAATAAATGAATAGATAAATAAATAAATGAATAAATAAGTAAATAAATAAATAAATAAATAAATAGATAAATAAATGAATAAATAAATAAAAATATAAATACATAAATAAATAAATAAATGAATAGATAAATAAATAAATAAATAAATAAGTAAATAAATAAATAAATAAATACTCCCCCAAAAATCAACAAATCAAAAAAAAAAAATCAACAAATCATAAATACATTCTTAATTTTAACGTAAGAGGCCCACATGAGCATCCATTCTCCATGTGTAGTTACAGTGGGGCTGTTCAGTGGTGAATCCAGGATTTGAAAATAAGGGCGGAGCGCATCCCGAAACTTTCGACATCTAGAGTTGGCTGCCAGCAGTCTCATCCTTTGGGAGCCCACGCATGGACGTCGGGGGTGTGGTAGAAAACGCAAGACCTACCTAGACATCATGAAATCGGATGCTGGAGTAGTTGGAACAGACGAGCTGAGGAACTGCATGCACGACAGAGGTAACTGCAGGATTCGTACTAGGTCTCGGCAGTTTAGCCGACCTGGTAGGTAGGTAGGCATCCCGGAAAAAAAATTGGGGCGCGTAGCCAGATGATTTCATATTTAAACAGTAGGCCTACACGTGTTATAGGGAATGTCCCCTGTGTCCTTGCTACTCAAAAGTCAACATACATAATACAGAATCAATACGCTTTCAATTTATTTGACTTTTAAGATATTTCCCATGAACATTGACACCAACAAGATTTTGTTAGGCAATAAGGGCAATCCCTCTTTCTTCCCCTCGGTTGTATCCTTCTCAAACGTTGTTTTTGTTTTTTCCATTTGTTTTTGTTTTTGTTTTTGTTTTTTGTTAGTTGACTAGTTAGTGATATGTGTTGTTGGTGTTGTTATATATGTATTCTTGTTTCATGTACTATTAAAATTCATTAAGTATTAATTGTAAAGGTTTGGCAATGCCTCAAGCTACAAGGCTTTTAGCTTATGTTGCAAAACATCTGTGTGTACGTCATACAACCAAAATTGTAAGTGGTATGGTCGTTATACCTGTAAAAATTTTTTTCGCTATATCTTGTGTGATAATGATAATATTATGACATTGTTATTTTGTTAACCACACAAATAGGCCTAAATGAATAAATAAATAAGTATACAATCTATAAAATAAAATCAATAACAATTGCAGTTTACATATTAAAACGTATAAAATCCTTTATTCTTTTCCCCCTTTTACAATATTGTTTCGATATTAAAAATGGGAAAGTATAATAAGACCCGTTTTGGTGTTTTTTTTTAATTGTCATAAATTTGACATATTATTTTCGTCGTTCCTTTGAAACATTCGCCTCAAATTTAAATATACCGTCAGTCCTTTTAGGTACTTCAACATCACTTTGCCATAGAAGTATTGTTTTGATATAATTCATTGTTTTGATGGTGAAATATATAGTTTTTGGGGATCGGATATGAAGGTTGTTAGTGATTATTTATTATGAATATGTTGTACCTCCTGATTTTCTGAATATAAGTGCAAGTTCGGTGTAGATGAAAGAGCCGCATGTTTGGATGAGACCGCATATAACCCAGAAGATGAGAGCAAGACCGACTGATCCACCTACTCCCTGTAAGATACCTGCTGGTGATATGAAGATGCCTGTTCCAATGACCGTCCCGATCTGTAAGGAAAGGATTTGTAAAGTTTAGAGAGACTTAGATTAGTCATACAGCCGAGAACCCTCGTGAAAAGCGACCGAGAGAAGTTTTGGATTGAGCAGTTTAATACCGTTCTCTTTGCCCTCTGCCGTGATTATGAAATCGCTTGCAATGCATACAAATAAAAAAAAATAATAATAAAGAATAAATTTAAAAAAAAATAATAATAATAAAAAAAAAAAAAGAAATAAAAGAAAAAGAAGAAGAATAAGAAAAAAGTATATTTTAACAATAAAGTGGTGTCAGCAGAGTCGTCATAGAATGTGTTACTTTTTTTTTTTATTTCCTCCACGAATTTATGGAACAGAAGAGGGGGAAAATTAAAGTTTCTATAGCGTAGCCTACGAATTTAGTTAAACATACACTGTAAAAAATATTTGTATTTTTAAAGCAAATCTGCTGTCAGCAGAGTCGCCATAAAAAAAACGTATTATAAAAAAACAGTTTTGTTGTAAATTTCTCCTGCAAATAATTACATGAGAAATACAAAATATACATCAGGAGTAACACATTTGTTCCGTTTTAACCAACTGTGTAAGTTATAGAACTCTAATGATTTTTTTTCTTCTCTTTCATTAATTATTAGAGGAGAAATTTACAGCAAAACTGTAATTTTAAATTACATTTTTGTATGGCGACTCTGCTGACATCACTTTGCTGTATTATTTTTTTACAGTGTAACAAATGTGTTAGTCCTGATGTATATTTTATATTTTTCACGTAAATATTTGAAGGAGAAAAAATAAATAACAATTCTGTAATTCTGCTGACAGCATTTTATATTAACCTACTGTGTATATCAAGGGCATTTATAGCGTAGCCCTCCCCCTCTCTCTAATTGTAATATATCAAAATGAAATCCTCAACTTTGGTTATTGTTGTTCAAAAAGTTAGACAACGTTGTCAAAGTACCTGTCTTTAAAAAGGTTGGGATAATTGCTTAAAAAGTTTTTTTTTTTTTTTTTTTTTTTTTTTTTTTTTTTTTTTTTTTTTATTGAGATTAGTATAATCATGTTAGCTTTACAATGTGTGCTCAACCCCCCGCAATAAAAAAAAATCAATTGGACAATAATTGATCTAATACCTGCAACATTCTACGCATATTTCTTTATTTTGCGATTGAAATCTTTAAGCATACACTTCTCCTCTTTTCTTTTCTTGTTTAATTTGACCTAAAAACCGGAAAAATCAAGCGGAACGTGAAATATCGGTTGCACTTGAACGTATGACAATTTAAATGACAGTCAAGATGTGCACTTGACCCCGGGTGCAGATCCTGAGGAAACAAGAGGGATATGACTTTAGTTACAAGATTTCTTTTTGTTTTCTTCTCAAAAATTAACTAATTATTGGAACTCCACCATTGTCTGTTATATAATAAATACATTTTCAAACCATGTTAAGCCAAACCTTAATGTCAATGTGGTTCTAGAGGGAAGTATTTGAAAGTTTTGATTAAAACAAAACAACATAGTAATAATGATGATTTTCCACAATACAATGAGCTTCAGCTCTAGCAGTTCTGGTCCACCATGAACCTAGTAGGCATTGACCCTTCTTATCGCGTTCTAGATTAATTCATGAAATGAACCAGAAGTAGTTGCCCTACTTTGATAGCAGGGAAAAGGTGAAAAATCTATATCAATTTTGATGTTTTTGTGGTTATAATTATATTATTATATTATATCCACGTAAACGGATATATACTTTTTTTCTGTTCTTTTATTTATTATAGTAAATAGTGGTAGTATTTTAAGAGTTGTGATTGGTTGCAAGGGTGTCACGTGTCATTCACGTTTTTGTTATAGTGAACGGTTTTTGTTATATTGAACGGTTTTTTTGTTATATTGAATGGTTTTTACCTGTGTTAAATTAATGGTGAAATGGATTGCCTTGTTGCGCAAGCGCGTAATAACAGTAAAATGGTGCGCACAACAATAGATACGCGGAGCGACAATATACGTCACAATAGCTTAATTAGCACCAAAAGTTTGGCAAACATTTGCAAAGATAAAACCAGATTAGGCAAGGTCAAAGATTTAGGGGTCTATTTACTATAATAAATAGTGCATGCTCTATTAATGCAACATTACTGACTATGTGAACTCCAAATACTAATTATCCCTCGTGCACATCTGTTTCAACTCGGCCTACGGCCTCGTTGAAATAAATGTGCCCTCGGGATAATTTAGTATTTGTCGTGCACATAATCTAGTATGTTGCATTATAGAGCATGCACTATTTATATAATAGTAAATAGTGGTAGTATTTTACGAGTTGTGATTGGTTGAAATGATGTCACGTGTCATTCACGTTTTTGTTATATTGAACGGTTTTTGTTATATTGAACGGTTTTTTTGTTATATTGAACGGTTTTATCCTGTGTTAAAATGAATGGCGAAATCGATTGCTTTGTTGCGCTAGCGCGTAATAACAGTAAAATGGTGCGCACAACAATAGATACGCGGAGCAACTATATACGTCACAATAACTTAATTAGCACCAAAAGTTTGGCAAACATTGGCAAAGATAAAACCAGATTAGGCAAGGTCAAATATCTAGGGGTCTATTTACTATAATAAATAGTGCATGCTCTATTAATGCAACATTACTAACTATGTGAACTCCAAATACTAAATTATCCCTCGTGCACATCTGTTTCAACTCGGCCTACGGCCTCGGTGAAATAAATGTGCCCTCGGGATAATTTAGTATTTGTCGTGCACATAATCTAGTATGTTGCATGGTAGAGCATGCACTATTTATATAATAATTCCTTTTCGTTACAAGAACGAGGCCATTATTTTTATTAAATACATACGCCAGATATACCGATGCGAATTTCTTGATTAAGAAAGGCTTTGTATATATATATATATATATATATATATATTATATAAAAGAAGATCTTTTCAACAGGGAAAACCTAATTTATTTGATTTTCTTTAAAAAAAAAAAATAAATGAATAAAAAAAATAAAAATATAAAAAAATAAATAAAAAAAAAATAAAAAAAGAGAAGAGAAAGGAAAGGAAAAAAACCCAGCAAAGATAAGGCGTAAATATTCATATAATGAATGAAAGCGCCGTAAAATATAAAAACAACAGCAACAACTCTTCTACAGGAAATGTCAATTTTCACTGGAAAATGACTTGCCACATTATTTGAATATAAAATTCAATGAATAAATCTAACTTCATATACATACTATGGATGGTATCTCGTTTCGCCGAGACGTCTCCGCGATGGATAAAAATTATTAGAGACGTCTCCGATATCTATTCCGTCGCCGAGACGTCTGCGACCATTTTTCAAAAACTGTCTCAAAGCAGTTTCAAAGAACCGTCTCAAAGTGGTTTCTGCGACTCATGGAACGTCGCGGGGACTGAGGAGACGTCTCGGAGAAGTCTCCGCGACAAGTTTCAAAACCGTCCCCATGTAGTTTCAAAACCGTCTCAAAGTAGTCCCAAATCCGTCTCAAAGTATAGTTTCAAAGTAGTTTCCGCGAAGTGAGATACCACCCTTAGTAGTCAAGAGGGCCACTTCTAACCATTAAAAGCCCTTTTGAATCTAGAAATTTACATTGCGACTCTTTCAAAAAGCTTTTAATTTTTTTGTAGTATAAAGGGGCCCTTTTTACAACAATGCGCACTTCGTAGTATTGATAAAGGACACTTTTAGGGTGCTTCAAAATGTGTGTGTGTGTGGGGGGGGGGGGGGGGGGAGCTTGTAACTCTGACTTCGCCACCCCTGTATCATCAGCCCAAACTTTGGCCCACTAGGTTCTTACCGTGTGGGCGATAACCCCGAGGAGGCCAATATGTCGTGGGATAGCTACTTTGTCGTCACTGGAGCTCGAAGCCTTCCCCACACTCACGCAGTCGACGTCGATATCATGGGCGCTGTAAAGGGTGAAAAGGGATCGTTATAGTCCACGATAATTATAATGATTCCCGGAGGGGGGCAAACTGTACCCTAATTTTAGGCTAATTTTTGGAGTGCCAACGTCAGGCCCATGTGAGCCGAATGGATATCAGGCGTATAAGGACAACTACCCCATGGACAATTACCACAATAAATAGGGTGAGGGTTAGATGTAGATTTAGGGAGTAGACTTTTGGCCGGGGTAATTATCCGGGGGTATTTGTTCAGGGGGTAGTTGTCCTAGAACCGATATCAAGTCAGCCGGAAATCGGGCAGTTGGCTATTTACCGCACCAATTTTTATACACACACACACACGCACACACGCACAAAAAAAAAAAAATTAACATTAAACGCTTAACTAAAATTTTGATGAGGGAATACATATTTTGTCGAGTAGAGGACGAAAAGAACCCAACATGTACTCTTTTTTTCTTCTTTTTTTTTGTCCCTTTTAGTCTTTGCCCCTCCTTTTCACATTTACTGATTCAATTTGCCTCTACAAAAAAGAAGGGGGAAAAGACTTTCAGTTTGAATGTTTAAAATGTACTCTAATTATCGAGTGTCACCTATTCACCATATTTACCAAGCATCACACACGCAAAAAAACTGTTATAAAAAAAAAAAAAAAAAAAAAGGATTTATACCCCATACTATTCTCAAAATAAAATCAAATTACGAAAATAAACTTGAATTACAACAGAATTTTACCTACCTTTCACCCCCGCCTTTAGTTTCAGCCTCAGTCGCCATGATGCATTAAAAAAGTCTCGTGAAGACGGAAAAAAAAATCATGCCGAATGGACTGTCACCTAAAGTATACTGAAATCCCCAACTGGGGAAAATGATTACCAGAGCAAACACCGCTATCACACATTTCCGGATGCACCAACGTACAGAAGAAAAAAAAAAACTAATGGTGTTACTTTTTCATCCGCCGTGCACATCTTAAACTTGAGGAATGCATTCTTATTTTTTAAATTAGTTAATATCTGTTAGAAATGCGGTAAATGTTCTTTTTATCCGATTGTTTTCCGCTTATCGTCAGGTGTTGTAAGAGCAACCCCAAAATTTGTCCAAAGTTTTCTCCTGACGATGTATGTCAATCCCAAAAGGGTCAATTTCCCCATGTGATAATTTTCAACTTTTTGTTTTCTGTTCTGAGTTTTTGTTTAGTCTATACTATTATATCCTGATATCTTGATAAGATGTATGAAAGTATGTTTAATGCCCCCCCCCCCAAAAAAAAAAAAAATATATAAATAAATGTGAGTGACATGGAGGGGAGTGCCACATGACATTTTGTCAGACGGGAAACCTGAATATACGGTAAACTCTAAAATATAAGGGTCAAAAGGACCTCATCCTGGTCTACTTGGGCAAACACAATTCCGGGTCAATATTGGGGGCGCTCACAATTCTGGGTCATTTGAGGTGTACCAGATGTGTTGCTATAATTGACCAGGATAGCTGAAATGGATCATGAATGGGGTCATTTTTCTTTTTTTTTTTCCTTTTTTTTTGTGTTGAGAATGTGTAATTTCAAAATTTGCCCCTTCGGCCTATCGAGGAAACAAGTAGAATCTCATGACTGAAATTATTCTAGGTATATAACAGCAGTCCAAGTTCAAATATCAATTTATTTCAAGATAACTATAATGATGATTATTTATGCGGCGGTCACAACTCGCCGTACCTTCGACGTGCAACTCCCTACGATGGATTTCGTAGAAAATTCGTGCAGCGGAGGTACCTTGCAGGTACAATGCATGTACGACGTGCAGGAAGTTTTTACAATACCCTTACTACAGAAACGCAGGAATCGCAGAAGTTGACACAGGACCTGTGCGTGCATTGTGCATTCAACGCAGGCTACGTTGATGGCACGTGCCCCGTCAGGCCCGTAACTAGGATTTTTACGGGGGGGGGGTTCGACATCTGAAAAAGTGGACCTTTTTCAAGGAATTTTTTCGAGCGCGAAGCGCGAGCAGAAGATTTTTAGTTAAACTTTGAGTATAATATGCATTATCATGATTATAGACTCTATTTAGGAGCTAAAAAATGGGGTTAATTGTACATTATAGTCTCTACTTATAGTATCCGCGAGCGCGAAGCGCGAGCTGAAAATTTTAAGAATCTTAATGGCTTTTCTTTTTTATTGTTCTTTGAGTAATGAATATATAGGAATGCGAGCGCGAAGCGCGAGCTCAAAATTTTGAGAACAAAATTGGAGTTAATTGTGCATTATATAGCCTATTTAGTATCTGCGAGCTGAAAGTTTTGAGCTAAAAATCGTGCCTTATAGACTCTTTCTAGGATCCATATTGAAGATACATAATAATATTGGCTCATTAATAATCTTTGCTCTGAATATCTTGTGGGCTGCAAGCACCTAGGCCTCCTCCAATCTAGCCCAGACACAATTACAACAATTCTTTTGACAAGGTTTGTCTCCAGCATTTTACAGTTCGAGGTCGCACAGTGACCGAGCAGGAAAATTTTGGGTTTTAAAAGACATATGAAGTAAAGAAAGGAGCACTTTTTAGTATTGTAAGTGATACTTTTTAAGAAATATTATTTTCCATGGGACTTTTAAAGAGTATGAAATGCTTCTTTTTAGTATTGTTAGCTAAGAAAAGGGGCACTTCTAGAGTGTACGAAAAAATGGGGCACTATGCCCCCTGCCCACCGGTTCCATCGCCTCTGTTAGACCCCAATATCCTCAAGCGCGAAGCGCGAGTAGAAAACTTTGTGCTCAAAATTGTAGTTTATTTTGCATTATCGACCCTATTTAGTATTCGCGAGCGCGAAGCGCGAGCCGAAAATTAGGGGGTTTTAAAGACATATGGAGTAACAAGGGGCCCTTTTTAGTATTAAAAGTGCCCCCTTTTTAAAGATAAATTGTCCACGGGACTTTTCAAAACTCCGAAAGGCTTCTTTTTAGTATAAAGATGACACTTTTTTTTAGCCTAGAAAAGGGACACTTTTTGGTCATGAATGTGGGCACTTTTATAGGGTGGATGAAAAAGTTGGGGTCACTGTGCCCCTGCCCGCCCCCCGGTTCCACCGCCTCTGCGACTAGGCCTTATTTTTGTTATATCATTTCCTAACATTGAAGATAACATCATTTAAAAATACAAAAATAGAACACAAATGCAAACAAAAACATTCCTGCGAAATGGTTTAAATGTAATATCTGGTAATTTGTTCTGAAAAACATGATTATCATCCCCAAAATAAAAAGTTGCGAGCGCGAAGCGCGAGCGAAAGATTTTACATGTAGGGGGACCGAGAGCAAAGTGTTTTAATCTTCCTTTCTTGTATTTCTATTTAAGTATCTGCTGTATATCTGCCAAAAGGTGGGAGTTTTAATTTGTTTGTTTTTTTTTTGGTCAAGCGGACCCAGCTCGCCTGCGGGGGGGGGGGGGGGGGGGTTCGTGCATATGCATATCATGCATATCATGTATATGGGAACAAGCATGGGGGTGGTCTTTCCTCAAGGAGCAACCAGGGAAAGGGGCGTTAATACCTATAGACGGGGAATTTTTTTTTTTTTTGTGGACATAACTGTTAGCATGGTTATGGATATTCAGTGGTGAATCTAGGAATTGAAAAGGGCTTTAAAAAAAAAATATTATTAATGTTCATGTTGATTGAGCGGCCCTGATACCATTAAATTGCAGACATGTCACTTATCAGGTAACCTTTTTATCTCAATGTCATTATTTAAGTAATTTTGACTCAGACCTTGTTGCTTAAAAAACTTAACAATTGGGGCTTGTCCGGGAACTGAGAGAACCCCAACTTAATTTCAGTTCAGATGAGTCATTACATAAATCACCTACCTGTTAGATATCCACCGGAGGAAAACTGCCAGACCGAAGAACAGAGCCCAAGTTGAAACGACTGTGGGAAACTGACAAGGTGAACATCTATCACGGAGCGTCAGTATCCCAAGTATTGCCCTGCCCGACACACAGAACGACGACAAACACGACGTTAGGAGCATGACGTAAAGGTTTGGCACAAACGCGTCACAAAGAAGGGATGCTATATTGAGAACAGTGACGCCGAGATATGTAATTAATGGATAGAAAGAGTTTGCTATCACTCCGGCTGAGGCCCTTCCAGCAAGATTACCCAATGCTGCACATAAGGCCACGATGACTGTAAGATCCACCGAAATGCCTCGCTGCATTGCATGTGGTAAGAGGAACGTATGCCATCCGATGTACACGAAACCTGCTGCAGTTTCAGCTAGGATCATAATGTTTAGACATGGATCTTGATAAAAATCAGATGTGCACATATTTTTCAACAAGCGTTCACGTATTCTTTTAATATGATGCAGTCCTCTGCTGGCAACCGGATCATCCACACTCGGATGAATTTTGTGTGATTCAGGAAACATCGCCCTTTTGATACTTTCATGGCAATGAATGCCTTCTGGAACGTCTGGACCCAACGATTTGCTCATCGCAAGTAAATGAAATTTCTCTCCTTCGACGAAAGAATCACCCTCTTGTCCCTGACAGGCGCCCTCTCCGACTGAGTTTCTCTGGTCCGATGAAGCACTATCTGGTGACAAGCGTATCGATGGTGTTTGAACAGCCAGCGCACTTGGTATAGTATTGGCTGTGAGAGCACCGAACACTAACATTCCACCTCTCCAGTCGTAAGACCTGAGTACTAGGTCTGCAAGGAAGGGTAGAAGGAACATACCAAAAGCACTGCCACTGGCAGCGATGCCGAGAAGGATATTAAAGTTGTCGCCGGCGAGTTCGTCGAGAAGGATATATGGCAGCATGAAAACGATGCACTGTCCAAAACCTGAAATTATAAATCACTCATTAATATTAAATTAATTAAAAAGAAAAAAAAAAGAGAACAAGAGTGTGAAATTCTATTATTGTTACGCTTTGTATTGATGCATGGAGTGTGAATCAAGCTTCGTTGCTTTCTGGGTTTTTTTCCCCCTTCATATCAATAACGTAAACAACATGACGATAGGCTATTTTTTTTTATAGTTTTTTTTTAAATTTTTTTTATTGGAGTTTACATAAAGAAAGTTATATACAAATTGAGATAATTTTCTTACCAGATATAGTCAGAAATATTGCAAGCTGAACATTGTTCTGTGCTAACGATGCCACGGTAATACTGAGGGTGGCTAACAAACTTCCTGCAATGAGAATGATCCGTGGATAACGCCATCTATGATATACAACAGGAATTATCGGACCTGCAAACCAATGTTAAGATTACATTTGAGTAAAAAAAAATAAAAAAAAATAATAATAATAAATAAAAAATAAATAAATAAATAAATTTACATTTAACATTTTAAAATGTTAATCCAAATCCATTAATATAGGTGCCATCGGTCTTGCCACGTCACAACGACATAAATTAATGACACATTGCTATACGGCGTATTCAAGAATTGCTCCGGTAGGACCGCCAAAGTTTTTTCCTCCCCATTACTTTTTATTTGCACTTGTAGTTCAGACGCAGTTAACATTTATATCTAGGCTACACAATCAATTTTATTAAGAGTATCAAATCGAAGGCCGAGGACTTAAAACCAGAACCGTGTAAGTCGATTTTTGAAGTCCACCACATTTCTGTATATTCATTGACATTTGTCTGTCACAACTATTATCCTCACAGGATATGGATTGTCATAACTGTATATTTCCTGTGAGGACACAAACGGGACTTGCACACACAAACATGAATATAATACAGGAATTCGGTGGACTTAATTGAATTTCGACAAAAATGGACATAAACAGTTCTGATAGTAAGCCCTTATAATATAAATTATCACGTCAATGTTCATTGTGCTGCATCAGTTTATTTGTCATTGTTTGTAGGACTATTTGAGATTTTTTTTTTTTTTTTTCATTGATGGCATGATTACTATTTTTTTAAAAGACAGCGTTGAATAAAAATTGATTATTAATTGAATACACCGACGTGTTTATTAGATAGTACGCATCGCCACCAGACCCATAACATTCAATGCTATTGTGTAATAACCAAAAATGATTATAATCATTGCTACAGAGTCCACCCTAGATATCAATTATCCGTAAACGCATGACAAAACTTAGAAAAACATATATTGATAAAAGGATATGTATTATTTCAAAATGAGTCAGTCACGTTGAAGGTTTAATGTAATGGCCCATGAACGATGAATAATCTTTAGTACAAATACACATTACAAACATTGGACTTAAACATTACGCCAGCTATAAAACATGATCATACTTTGCTCCTCTGAATACAAAGTGGTTGTGAAATATTTTTTTTGCACATGCAGAATGTGAAGGGACAAACGGGCCCGGCCCTGACCCAAAATGTAGATGAAATTCCTAAAAACGACAAAAATGGGCCATTGTTGCCCCCCCAAAAAAAAAAAAAAAAAAAAAAATTGTAGTCTTAATGTCATCCCTTCCTCACGGAGAGCATTTTCGACCGGCCGAACTAGAAAAAAAAATGAATAAAAAAATGGCAACAGTATGAAATTGATGGCTTACTTGGAAGGTACATGAATGCTAAGTAGAGTCCCACAGCAGTTCCAATGTCTGATGATGTCATACCAAGGCTACGTGTTATGTCTTCTGTAAAGATTCCTAGTGCCTTGATGGTCCCAATCTGAATGCCGGTTACCAATGACAAGAAGATACCAGAGGAAGGCATGGGGACCCTATCACATCTCTTAATAGCCCCATGGTTGTTTCATCAACCGGTTTCAGTTAATAACAGTGAATGAACATTGACAAACTAAACACATTATGTAGGCCTACTTTGTCTACTGCGCTTGATCGCATAACCAAGTTTGTCTGTAAACCATTTCCAAAAAAACAAAAAAAAAGGAAGAAGAAAAGAAAAGAAAAGAAAAGAAAAAACCCGGACTGTTTACGCTCAATATTAATATATTAATAATAACACTGTCCCGATGCGCCGCAGCGTAAAGCTAAACACACTTATTTTTTGTTGTAGAGGCGGTGGAGGGGATGGCAGTGATGAAAAGATCGTCCCCGCCAATAAGAAAAGAAAATAATGCGTGTCTACGCCAGTGATTCAAATCAATTCTAAAAACGATTTATCTTGGGGATTTTTATGAGTTGGCGTTTTCCCCCCCCCCTTTTTTTTTTTTTTTGGGGTCTTTTGCACATTACGTGTTATTTTCCCTTTTAAAGAATAAACACTTAATGATAATATGCATAGCACCTGTCATATTCAACGATATGTTCCTACAAATTGCCACTAATGATCATAATTTCTGTGGGTTAAAATTCAAATAATTAGTTACAATACGTAATTCAAAACATTAACATGTCACTTTGAAAAAAAAAGTGTACCAACAAAGTAATTTATTGTGGGGTGTCTATGCCAAAGGAGATTTTTTTTTTTTTTTTTTTGCCATTTTTATTTTTCATAATGCTGAAGGACAATGGCCCATTTTGGTCGAGTTTAGGCACTTTTTTCAGATTTCCGATCAGGGTGGGGCGGGCACACTCGCTCCACCCGGATCCGTGTCTGCGATGATACAGAATTTCTATCTATTGGATTTTAATTTCTACAAAACCCCGGTGCAGTGGTCCGCCTGCATACCCCCAATCAGTTATATTGGGAGGAGAGACCTGCGGGTTACAGTGATTCGGTTCGCTTTTCGCCTTCCATGGCACAGGTGACGCCAAAATGAATAATAATAATAATAATAACAATATTTTTTTTAATATTTTGTCCTTCCTCGCAATATCATGATTGTAATACTAAATTCACTGTAAAACCCCACCACCTTTCCATTAATCAACCAAAATTGTATATCGTATATATGAATCTATTGATGATATAGGATTTGTATTTCGATGGGATGCATGATTAATCAACGAACTTGAATTTGTTAACAAAAAGAACGCACTTGAATTTGTTAACAAAAAGACAGAATCTATAGAGCCTATCCAATTGTATTTATTTCCAACCCCTCCATTCTCAATTCATTTTAATCATTGATCCTAATCATCTGCAATCATGCATGTTTTCTCCTGAAATCATGACAAACCTGCTTTTCATATAAGTGACAAGACACCTTCAGAAAGGACATGCCAGTTGCTTCTTTGATACCACTTACTTTATTACCGTGTAGATTGTATTATGGTGTCTAACAGGTAATCCACTTTTATTTTTGTATAAGCGCAGAAGATTTAATAGCAAAAGAGCAATTATTAGATTATAAAATCACCGATTGATGTTAATAATGCTCATTTAGATATAATTCTTATTTTCCAATGTAGTTTTAAAGCTTTTCCCAAATCTTATAGGTCACAAAACCTAAGGTTGTGTAAAAAAAAGTCGAATTGCGCCCCCATTTTTTTCTTTCCTGGGGACACAGTAGTAGTATTAAAACAACCTGTTATTGAAGAATGAACTACAATGCTTGGAATCCAGTTTCCACATTACTTGTTGCTATGTCTGATTAGTCTCCGACAAAGCATCTTTTGCGTAAAAAGTATGCATAATATGTTAGTAAACAAAGCTATTGTTCTTATATATGCGCTTACCCATGATCAATCACCTAGTAGATGGGGTAGTAGGTGTGTATATGCGTGTGTGTGTGTGGGGGGGGGGTGGGGTGCGGAGGTGTGCCCTTCGACTCGCATCAAAATAATGAGTTATGGTGACCCTCCTATTTGAATTGATTTGAATTTATTTGAACTGGAGCATATAGGAGATTTGGCGCTTCTTGGAATGTTTGGCTCCGACTCTTTTGATCTTTTTGATATAAACACAACACAAAAAGTAAGTTCTCCCTATTTCAGATATCAATAATTTTTTAACCAGGAGGAATTGATAAAAATCTATTTATATGTCCATGTAGGTAATTTCATTAGTTATCATGTGACCGATTTTTAGTAAGAATCATGATGTCATGCTTTAGTGAGTAATGGTTGAATGCAAAAATGTCATTTTTTGAAGTTCACATGCCAATTATCACAACTTGAATAAATGATTTCGGAACAATATTCAAATCTTTCTACATCACACTTGTTAAAAAAAAGATGCCACATGTGTGCCCTAACATATGATATGAGTTCATGGTCCAATTTCACGGTTGAGTGAGCACTCGGTTAACATTGCAAAAACTGCAATTTTGGTGTATTTTACGTGGTATATTTGAGCAAATATGATGGAATTCCTGTTTTGGAAGTATAATTCGACTTATGCTTAAAATTCACGGTTGAATGAACATATAAAACAACCAAAAATAGGCCATTTTTAAAAATTATGATCAGGTATTGCAGTAATTTTATGCACTAAAAATCATCTCAATTACATTTTATTAATGTTTATAACCTTTGGACATGTGTCAATGAATCTATGGCACTCATTCAAAAATTCATGCTTCAGTGACCACGTGAGACTAGAAAAGCTTGTAGGGAATAAAATTCAAAGTTTCACTTTGATTAAACAGCACCATCGTTTTGGGGAGTACCTCTGATTTTATTTTCACAAAAATCCCGATGTTTCACGCCTAAGTGGGCAAAAGATACACGAAAATCTTGCAAATGAGAAGAAAGTTTATGGCTGCGTCAGGTTCAGTGACTTGCCGGATATGCAATTTAAATCGAGATAATTTTAGTTGGTGACCATCTGGAGCTGTGTGTCAAGTTTCATGGAATAACTTATGCATGAGTCTCTGAAGTCTCGGAGAGGTCGCCGCGACGTCTCCTGATTCTGCAGCAGGTCGCGAGAAAAATCAAAGAAATGTCAGACATGTCAAATCTTTTAGTAGACTTCTTTAATACGCAAGCAAGTTTCTGTGACGTCTTTGCGGGGTTGCCGCGACGTCCCTTAAGTATCCACGACGTCGCAGAGACGTTGTCGGAACTTGCTAACGATTAAAATAAATCGAACGGGCTAATAATTTTTACTTGCTGGCGTCTTAAAGAAGTCTACTAAAAGATTGAACATGTTTGACTTTTGTTCCATTTTCCCTTGACGCCCTGAAGTCTCAGAAGACGTCACCACGACGTCTCCACGACTCAAGAGACTTTTAATTGCGCACCCATCTCATTGCCATTGAGATAGATCCTTTGACAAATGAGATTGCATTTCATTGAAACTTTGTGTGACAAAACCCCCCAAAACTATGAATCCAAAATTTTATACAAATTTTGTTTCATACCCCCAAAACGAAAAACTTGGAAAAAATGGGTTTTGTACCTGTCACCTTCAAACGACTCTAACTCTGTGACCCATTGCAGTTTGGACGTAAGAAATGTCTCAAATTAAAGCTGATGAGTTACTTAGTATTTTAGTAAACTAATCACAAAAATAAACCATATACTTTTGAAATGACTGACCTTTGAACTTCGATTACCTTTTTTTAGGAACACACTGTATAACAACCCATTTTCAGTGGGCGTAGATATCAAAATTTAACTCGAGCAATTTTGTATGAACCTTTCCAGCCACTGGCAAGCACATACTGGGCTACTATTTCAAAACTTAAAAATCCTCAATATATTTGATATGCACTATTTATCTGTTTGTACGTTTATGTTTGATCTGCGTAATGGTAACTTACCACACTCTTTAATTGATTATTGTAATGTTATACAGCACAGATATTCTACGAGACAAAAAGCAGATGGACAGCTACATCTACCAAAACTTAGGACTTCGCAAGGCCAATTTTCTCTATCCTTCTTAGGCAGTGTATTCTGGAATAATGTACCAGCTGATATTAAGCTAAAACCATCCAGAATCTCATTCAGGAACTCTGTAAAATGCATATAATTAATCAATAACAATTTGCTTCTCTATAAGTAATTTAATGTAATTTACACTTCATATAAACTATGTATCAATATTTGGTATCTGTATAGTCTTATGTTTTGTTTTTTTTTTAAATATACTTTGTATATAAATAATTAAGAGGGGCTAGGTTCGACTAGCACATGTGCTATTCTCTGGTTCCATTTACCATTTGTGATGTTTTTAATTCTGTGTATGTCATGAAATGTTATCATTGGAAATAAATAAATCAATCAATCAATCAATCAATCAATCAATCAACTGTAATGATTAACGTAATTTATATAGTGCCAAGACCCAATCCCATATAACCGCAGTAATGTGCGTGATGGGTGCAAAACATATACAGGGTGACCCAGAAAAAAGGAAACCCAAGTTTGATCATCAATAATTTAAAAAATATTACCATGGTGATTATAAAATTTATATCAACTGGAAGTGCAACTCATTACCATTTTAATGATACCCCGCTCAGCTCACCAATGTCAGCATCACTGAACCTCATTGTTTTGAAAATGTCTTGCAAAATTGTGAGTGGTTCACTTTCACGCTCATTGAGATGGGTTGCTGCAATGTGCCTAAAAAGGAACCCAACTTTCATCACTCAATCATTTTAAAAACATGAACAGTAGTGATTATGATTTTATATCACTGAAAGTGCCACTCATTATCATTGTATTGATATCTCTTTCAGCTCACCAATGTCACGCATTACTGAACCCATTGTTCTGAAAATATCTTGCAAAATTGTGATTGATGCACTGTCATGCTTCTTACATTATCCATGGGGAACTGAACGTTCTCTGGGTTGTCGTGACCAGTAACATGTTGAAATTACCTGGATGGTAAGACTAAAGGACTAAATAAGTAAAAAATTTCCAACCCATTTATCAAACTCATTTATTTTAATCACTGGAATGCTTTACTTAGATTTGTTAGGAATCTTTGAAGCAACTCATCTCAAGGAGCATGAAAGAGAACCTATCACAATTTTGCGATACAATTTTCAAAACAATGGGGTTCAGTGATGCATGATATTGATGAGCTGAGAGAGGTATCATTAGAATGGTAATGAGTTGCACTTTCCAGTGATATTAAATTCTTAATCACCACTGAAATATTCTTGAAGTTATTGATGATTAAAGTTGGGTTTCTTTTCAGGCACATTCACACAAACCATCTCAAGGTGCATGAAAGTGAACCACGCCACAATTTTACAAGACCTTTTCAGAACAATGGGGTTCAGCGAAGCATGATATGGGTGAGGTGAGCGAGGTATCATTAGAATGGCAATGAGTTGCACTTTACAGTGATATAAATTTCATAATCACCATTGGAATATTTTTGAAATTATTGTTGATCAAAGTTGGGTTTCCTTTTTTCGGAAACACCCTGTATAAGGCCAGGCATGTTGCTGGCATATACCCGTGGTTCACCTTTCTTGTGGATTTAAATGAAAAAATGAAAAGAAAAAAAAAAAATTAAAAAGTTCACTCTTAACGGAGTTTCCACTCCAAACATAATGAAAAATGGAGTGAAAATGTGCATTTCTACTCCAATTCACTCTCAAAATTCACTCTTTCCTGGTATTCATTTATACACTCTATTTTATTTTTTTTTTAAAGATAATTTTTATTATTTTTTTTTAGAGAGATTTTTGTTTATTGCAAGTTGTCGTTATAATCTCGATGGCTTTGATGTCATCGATTCCCAGACCGTTTCCATCTGAACTATATTTTTGAGTGCCTGGCGAACTTCACCCCCAAGCACACAAGGTTCCATTTTAAATCTTGTGGAACAAATTAATAATTCTAAACATTGAATATTTCGCTGAGGAGGTTTACGGTTTACCATCATGTAGTCCAGACCTAAAAATGACTGTTTGCGAGAGTAGAAGAGAAAATGGAGAGTTACAGAAAGTAGAAATCGATAAGTAGGGGAGATAGAGAGTAGAGAATATAATAAGAGGTATTCTTTTCTTGAAAAGAAGGTCTTAAAAAGAAGGTATGGAAAAAGGACTGTGAACCAGATGAAAAGACGAGATGCGAGGAAGGCTTGTAGTAGTTGTAGAGAGAGCTCGACGTTTCGGACAGGTTAACTGTCCGTCTTCATACAGTCCTTTTCAGGACTAACCACCTGGAAGGCATTTCATAATAGGACTTGTCGGACATTTTATCCGACAAATTTGCTCTTAGCCAATCAGATGCAAGCATTTCAGTAGCTTATAACAGTTTGTCGGATAAAACGTCCGACAAGTCCGTTCATGAAACGCCCCCCTGGTGAACCATGAACCTCGTCATCGTATTCGAATCCACCATGCAATCCTCTACCTTCAAAGACCATTGTATATTTTGCTTTGTGTATTCCAGGAACGGCCATGCTGTGGATTATGGCGTCGTGGAGAATAACAACGAACGTGATGGCAAGGTTGCCATACCAAGGCATTTGGGACTCTTTGGTTGTATCTGGCATTTTGTGAGTATGATTATGTTGGGGGAAAAACAGGTGGTATTACATGTGACACTAGACAGTTGGAAAGTGGAAAATGGAACTATGAATTAGTGAAAATTGACCCAACATAAACTTTTTAAAAATCATTTGGAAAAATCTGCATAAGTCCCATTTTCCACAAGCCATTATTAAATCAAATTGTCAAAATGTTCTAACATTCAAATTAATCTATAATGGAAATTGGAGAAAGTAGACATCTTTATTACACAATCTTTGTGTAATAAAGAATTCTACTTAATCTATTGAACACTACAAATTAGATTAAACTTTTTGTGGATACAATGGAATTGTAAACATACATAATCCTAATTTTTTTACTCGGTGCATCAAGATATTGTACTTCAGGAAATCCATGAGATAGTGAATAGTGTTTGTAAATTTGTATGTCCCTAGTAGCATACCCAACCTACAATACTCGCTTGCTCTCTTATCTGCAGCCACATAGGTCAATAACTGCACCAAAAAAAAATGTTAATGAATTGATACAGGTTGGGTTAGTGATCGGGACTGGCATTTTCATCTCTCCGACGGGAGTCCTCAGAGGTGCAGGAGGGTCCGTCGGTCTCTCCTTTATCCTATGGATCGTATGCGCCATCATACAAACGTGTGGCGCCCTCACTATGGCCGAACTCTCCGTCACCATGAAGAAGTCCGGAGGCGACTTCAGTTTCATCCTCCAGGCCTGGGGACCCCTGATGGCGTTCATTCGTCTATGGGTTCTTGAGATCATCATTGTACCGAGTGGTCAGGTTGTTATGATCATGACCATCTCAAATTATATCCTGACGCCGTTCTTCCAGTGTATGGAAGCACCAGTCTTAGCCAGACAGCTCATCGCTGTCTTGTTCTTCTGTAAGTCGGCATTCATTCTTTATTTTCATTTAGATTTATGTACTTTGCATTGGAATAAGTTTCCAAACTAGCCTATATAGAATTGGTTGTTTTATTTTTAACACCTGACTGCCAAAGAATTATGGCGTCGAGATCAACGTCAGAGCTGATTGCAATCGATTGAGCTCACTTGTATCCCATATAAATTGAGACGATGTCATTATTTTGTAGCGTTGATCCCAGGTTGAACTATAATCAAATGCTTGTAAGTAAATAAAGCAATACTATCATGACTATTGTGTCCACAATCGTTACAAATTTGCCTGTCTAAATAAAAATGATAGAGTGACATCTTCATGATGCAATTAGATAGATTGTACTTTATGCATGCACACGTGAACTTCTAATACAGAGGTTAATTGGCAGTGGATTTTGTGATCCGTACAAGCAATTTCCAAATTATATCTGTTTTTTTTTCTAACACTTTTCTTTTATATAACGATGACTAACACGAACTTTCGGTTTATTCGGATCATAGACACACTAACTATCAATACTCTCTCCGATTTGCAGTTTTCGTCCTAGCGGTCAACTGCATCAGTGTCCGTGTAGCCTCCAAGTTAGCAGGTGTCCTCAGCATCACTAAGATATTTTGTCTGGTCATCCTCACGATAACAGGGCTGATAAATCTCTCACAAGGTACTTCATTCTTATATATCCATGAAAATTATTATTCATTCTGTAATCTTGACAACATAATGTTTGACTTTATACCATAGACGTATATCTACTCTTTAAAGGCACGAATTAAACTATTTGTAAAAGATTCCCTAAAAAGCCATAGATTTCCACTTGAACCTTGAACCTTGAACCTTGAAGAATAATCCTTTTCACCAGCTCCAAAGCTATCCCGAGATGAAAACATTCTACAAGGTGGATTCACACCTATACCCGATCAGAAAAATTTACAGTGCGACGTGTCATGGTGAAGTAAAATTACAATAAGAATGTTAAAATGCTTTATTATAATATTATTGGTAATGTTTTTTTTTTCTTTCACGGTGATATCGAAGCCACAAGGTGTTTCGTGACTGAACCCAAGCTCGATTCTGGATCTCATAAATACAGGATACAATAGAAACAGCTTAAACCTTTGGGTCCGAGCAAAAATACATCAATATTAATGCACAAATATTGAAAGTAATAATTTTCAAGAATAGAAGAAATGGGGCAGAGAGTTCAGCATTAATGACGGCTCCATCTTTCGAACATTGTTGGTGTTACTGATTGAATTTGTCGCTGGAGAATACGTCGTAGGCATACAACATATTTTCCCAAATCAGATAATAATAATCACGATTATACTATTTTATTTTAGGTAAAACTGCACATTTCCAAAACGCTTTCAACATTGGTTCGTATGACGTCGCTCTCCTACCAACGGGTCTACTCTCTGGATTATGGGCATTCAGTGGATGGTTCGCATAAATCATTTTTCTCTCAATATAGTACTTAGTTCAAAATGAATCTGATTTACTGACAAGACAAAGACTGACACCCAAATTTTTCTTTCGTTTCCACCATTTACAGCATTAAGTATATCAGGAATATATTATGAACATTGTAACACAAAAAAAATCATACATTTGGCCACGACTTTGCACATTGTACAGCCCTCTAATTTCCAACCAACTGATTGATCAAAGAATACCGTAAACTCTCTCCATGAGACCAAATTGTCTGTAACTTGGGACATATTTGAGGAATGTAAGAATGAATAAGCCTGTAAAGTTTCACACGTTTAGCTTACACACTTTTTGAGCTATCGGCATATGTAATTGGCATTTTACGTTTTTGCATTTGTACAACATGTTTAATACACAAGTCTTTGGGGAAACTGAAAGCGCATAGCGCAACAATTTTTAAAGCTGCGCATTACCTGATGGTCGAAACTATATAAATTTGGTATCTAAAGATACATGAGACTCTACACTTTAAAGTCATGAAAACTGTCGGAACCAAAAATTCATCCTTAAACTTAGTTCGGCAAATGGACTAGGGCATTGAGAATCCCATAGACTTTGTGTAGCTTCGGGTGTTGTAATAATTTTGGCCACCACTGTATATATACTTTTATGTATTTCCTTTCAATCAAATAATCGCCTAAAGTTACATATTTTTATCAGCGTGTGATCCATTGTTCCGATTGTTCGGCAAACCAGCTCAAAAAATTCCACCTCTATTCCAATTCGACCTATATCCCTGTTTGATGAGGCAAATCATGTAAGCAAACGATTTCCATCCAAATTCTATTAAAACGTATATTTTGACAATGGATTTAAAATGTGAATGGGAGATTTATCTGGCGCAGACCTATTTTGATAACCACGATGTGATCTGAAGTATAGAAATACTGAACAAATCATCTTTGCCTTTATCAACCCGAAACATTTCGCACACTTGAATAATACAGTAGATGTTACCATATACATGGACTTATAGTTAGAGGTTATAAGTCCATGCCATATATAAGGATTTGACGCTTTCAAAAGACTGATGTAGTTTTATGGTTGGGGCTAGATGGGAGTTATAATGATGATGGTGGTTATAATAGTGAATGGTAATGGCGGGGATGATGGTGATGGTGGTGGTAATAGTCATGGTAATGATACGTGGTGGTTGTTTTAAAATAATATTAAACAAAACAAAAAAAATGGCAGCAAGTAATTTAGAAGTAAAAAAAAGTTAGAAGTAAAAAAGAAGAAGAAAAAAAAAAAAATCAGATTTCAATTCCAGTATTAAAAGGCTATAGGTAGGAACTGGTTCTAGTCCAACTACCCCTAGACAATTAACTCCGGACAAGTACCCCAACCAAACATCTACCCTTAAATCTGCACGGTTCCCCAACCCTATTTCTGGGGGTAGTTTTCCTGTGGTAATTGTCCAGGGGGTAGATGGCATAATACGCAAAGGACTATTTTTGATCTCTTCTTTGTCTTAATTTTCAGGAGTGTCGTTACTTCAATCACCGAAGAAATAAATAAACCGGCACGGTAAGTTTTGAGAAGGAACAGTAAACATTTTAAATGAAAATTGAAAAACAATTATCCATGATGTTGTAACAAGTCACTCACCACACAAATATTCCATAAAAACTATATGAATCCATGATATGCAAGTTACGTTTATTTCATTCCAATCATTCTTTTCAATATTTAATGAAACACGGACAAAATATTTCCTTCAAAAGCATATAGTTAATTACAAATTTCAACTGGCACACTTTAGTCTTTATTTGTCAATTATTGGAAATTCCTTCTTTTTTTTTGTGTGAAGAATTAATAAAACTATTCATGTGCTGTAAGTTTTAGGTTGACGTATTTGTTAACTTTTTTTGCCCAAAAGATTTTACGGGAATTCAAAAGTGGTCACATGGCACATACGGATAAATATGATATATTAGCTATACTTTATCTCAAAAAGTCAGTTGATTATCTAGATGAAATCACTTTTGTAAAAAAAAAAGAAAAAAAAAAAAGAAGACATTATAGATCAACCTTGAAATAAAAAACATAAGTGTGACGTGAGCGACCTCCCCCCAGGACATAAGAAGCACTGTCTTGATTGGTTAATTTTCCAAAATGGTTAAGAACATTTTGCATATTGGGCTCCCTTTTTCCCTAATGATGACCTGAAAGCAGAAAAATTATATGCGTTATTATATATAGCTTTCAATTCACTTCAATTTATTTTTCAAAGCATAAAAAGAATGATAAAACATGTAATGATACAATATTAAAAATAAACATTCATAATACAAAAGAACAGAGAGAGAGAGAGAGAAAAAAAAAAATAAGAAAAGGACACGGTATAAAGTAAAATGAGAATAAATATATCTTCTACAAGCATCTTTCGCAAACGTCAAACAACTTTACACTCATTTTTATTTTACACTTATAGGAACATCCCACTGAGTATAGTTATCTCGATGTCATTGATCACGGTAGTATATCTCATGGCCAACGTCGCTTACCTGACCCTCCTGTCTCCTAGTCAGATACTTGGCTCAGATGCTGTCGCTGCGGTACATATATCTATGTTTTAATATATTTATATATATTTTATGAATTAATCATATTTTATTGGTCGTCAATTCTAAATAATATTTTGTTCTTTTCGACTTGAGAGGGAGTTTTGAATTTTGGAAGTGATGTATAGATAAATCTTATATGGAAAAAATGTCTAGTAATGGGGAGTTTTCAGTTTCGAATCCCGATGGAATTACATTTTTCCCCTCATATTAATATATTTCTAGTAAGCTTCCTTCGATGTTCAAATTGATATGTATAAACAAATCCATACAATTTTAAACGTCCATGGTCGGGTTGCATGTTGGAATAAACAGTCCTAATTTAATTTTCCTTAAATTCAAATTTAAAAAATATTAATTTAAATCCATAATTTTTTCTGTCACAATATCTGTATATTGCCCCAAAATCTGCATTCATGTAATAAATAGGAAAAGGTGATTTTTTAATGTTTGATTCTATAATTCATGTATGTATTGTCACATATCATTTGATCATTTCATATAAATGGTATGTTCTGTTCATATTTTAAATCTAGGACTACAGCGTTCGGGCTCTAGGAATCAATTGGTCATGGATGATCTGGTTGTTTGTTGCTATGTCGGCCTTAGGCAGCACCAATAGCAGTGTATACAGGTCATCAAGGTATATAAGACGTCATGTCATAACCATCGAATGATTTAGAATGCTATTATTAGAAGTATATAGTATTCTTTTCTAAATTGAATTTAGAATAAATTTGAATAACCTCGGACGAAAGAAATTTCTCCATGTGTAATAACATGATTGTTAAGATTAATTCTGTAACAATCATCACAAATATTGTGGTTACTATATACATGTAATCATGAAACGTATTATTGTTTTTCAATTCCCACATGCAATCCGTTTTTTTTTTCTCTTTTCCCAGTAAATTTCTGATTATTGCAGCCGATGACCATCATCAGTAATTTGATAGATCACAGATTAAACAATCATTTACCATCTTTCTTCAATATATCGGATACAAAAATGATGTACGCTTATTAATTTAATTTGTTTAATTTGATAGATCACAGATTAAACACTCATATACCATCTTTTTTCAATATATCGGATTAAAAAATTATATACGCTTATTATTTATAGTTTTGTTCTCCCCTACCCCTGCTCCCAAGCTGATCTTACTACTCTTTCGCCTAATGGGATCGCCTGCGTTCAGTACTTAATGGGTAGAGTCTAATTCTGAGTTGGTTTCCCCAAATAATCAATATATACAATGCATACTATGATATTTAAATGTAATCAGGTATAATTACAAATCAAACAGTAGAATAGGAGAAAGGACTCGAGAAGAAGAAGATTTATAGTTTATTTATCTTACATGCTTACGCCTCTGTAATATTTGTTATAGTCATTATATAAGAGCTTTTATCATTATTTTCTTATGTTTGTGAACTTGGCTATTTCTTTTGTGCATCAATATTTTAACACAGAAAACTTTCATCGGTTGGGGTTAACAACCAAGAAACTTCTAGAAACCTGTTATTTAGAAGGGGACAAACCTTCGTCCACATCTATGGACTTTCTCAAGCCATAGTGCTCTCAGTCACTTAAGAAAGTCCATAGGTGTGGACGAAAGCTTGCCCCTTCTAAATAACAGGTTGGCAGAAGCTTGAACTTTCTTGCTTTATCAATATCTTAATAACAATATTCTTTTAACATTTCATTCTTTATCAGGGTGAAGTTCTCATCGGCTAGGGAGGGCCATCTTCCTGAGATCATGTCCATGGTTTCCATTACGCGAAACACGCCCCTTCCAGCCGTCTTATCGTGTCTTCTCGCTCTCATCTACCTAGTCGAAGACGACATCATCGCCCTAGTCGAGTACCTTGGCTTCACCGATGTCGTGTTTGAATTAGTGACCATTGCAATAGTGCCCTATTACCGATTGAAATACCCCGAGATGCCTCGACCCTACAAGGTAATATTCTTTTAAGATTTGGGTTTATTATTGACAACAATAAGGAGCTTAGAAAAATGTAATAATTTAAAACGTCGACTTGTATAATGGATGGCAATATTTCGTCAATTATAAGTCGTCTTGCATTAATCTATTTAGTATCCACCGATCAAAATTCGGTCTATCAATTTCTTTTTAAAATCTCCGTACCCCTCTTTTTAAAGATTGTTCGCATTTGGATGAGATATTATGTAAATACCCTTTATGAATTGAACAATGAATGCTTCACGTTCATTAAGCTTTTTCAGTGAAATTGACAGCATTGAGCACTCTTTGGACGAGCCAGTACCGTTTTTAAATGAATTGTGGTGCAATATAAGTGATGTGAATCATCATCACCATCAATACCATCATCATCAAATTCATCATCATCATCATCATCATCATCATCATCATCATCATCTCTGTTTTATCTTTCATTTGTGCAGGTTCCACTGCTACTTGCGTTCATCTACATGGGAGGACTTCTCTTTATCGCCGTCATGTCCATATACGCACATCCAGTGAAGAATAGTATAGCCCTTATTATCGCTTTCCTTGCTATTCCAGTCTACTATGCAATGATTCACCCAAAGTATAAACTCAAATGTACCACAACTATTTCAGGTAAACGAATCTTTATTTTCACTGATTTATTCAGTTGATAAGTGAATTTATTAATCATCATTGTTTTGTTTTTGTGTTTTGTTTTGTTTTGTTTTTGTTTTTGTTTTTTTTTGTTGGGGGGGGGGGGGTACCGCGCCTGAAAATGTATCCAAAATTGTGCCTCAGAATGGGGGGCATATATATAAACCCCTCCCAAAAAGTTTCGCAAATGGACTTTGGGCCATGAAAATTTCTCAGGTACGCTTTAGTTATTCCTGATATTCATACCATTGGAAAGATATTTCATTCCCCTCTTTATTGATATCCTATTTGTAATGATTATGTCATGCTTCAATGCACAGAATATCAATATATGGAGAAAAGTAAAAAGTCAAATGCTGTAAAATGCACTTTTATTGATCACATTGAAGTTCCGCAACTTGACTTTAGGTCCTGATAACTTTGGGGATATTTTCTAATTTTTATTGAATTCTATACCATTGTCAACTAAAGCGTACCTGAAAAGTTATCATGGCCCAAAGCCCATTTGCGTCCCAGAAAAAAAGTAAACCCAACTTTGAGAGCCTCATGTTAAAATTTTATGGCTTATGTAAAGTTAATATTTATTTCATGATAAAGAGTAACTCACTTTCTATTTAAAGATACCAAACTTATTCCTGTGTTGTGATAGATGGCTGAGCACTTGGGCTTTAAAAAACAAGCGTCAAAATTCAAATGTTCAGTTTGAGAAGAAGCTGCCCTTGCATTTCAATAGACCAAGAAATCCATTGTCCCTCATGAATGGACTTAGGAAGGCTGACCTCATACAAAAAATGAATGATCAGAAAGCTAGGATTGGTTCTGATAAAACTTGGAACAATCGTTTTTGACAATTTTTTTAAAAAAGAATTTGAGTGGTCAGTCATCCTTGACAGTACAGGTATGATTTTGGTATCACTGGATAGAATATGAGTTTCTCTTTGATATGATATTTTAAAAAAAATAATGACAATACAATTTTGATACGAGGCTCTCAAAGTTTAGATTACTTTTATGTGGGACGCACTGTATAGCCTCCTTGTCCCCCGTTCTGAGATGTTATCTTCATTGAGTCAACTAAAATATCGACTTGAATTTTGGTACATTTTTTTTTTCTCAATTGCGCCTGTGCCCATCTTTGTAATGATTGAATGAATACTTAAATAAAATATACGCTCTTCCATCACACTTTTCAAATATAATTCGAAAGATACTCTATTTAATTTGATCTTTTAAAATCAACATTATCATTCAATTAAATCAGTTTTGTATTATTCATTACTTTTGTTTCAGGGAAAGTAACGCGGTTTCTACAAAAGATATTCTACTGTGTGAGACAAGAGAAGAAGACATTCTAATACTACCAAGAAAGACGATATTGGGGCTGCTCTTATTCTAAACACACACAAATGATGATGGGTCTTTCCACAACCTAAAACCCCTGAAACATTATTATTGGTGTGGGTGTTGGATTAGGAATTTAGAATAGGGTTATGATTAGGGTTAAAAATTAGGGTTGGGATTTAGTTAAATGTTGGGCTATCAGGGATTAAGTTATATAGGGTACATGCAGGTAATATGGACCCCCTAAGCTCATTTGCCTAATTTGCATAAAATTACGAAATGACACACAGTCTAATCTTTGTTTATATGAATCAATAACTACTGCTCTAACTTTTATTGTGAAGAAAAACAATTATCACCAATCCCCCTGTCTGCAATATTCAAATGTTGACGCCATTACCAAAGTGCTCATATTACCTGCATGTGCAGGTAATATGGGACATGTATTTAATGTATGTTTTAAAAACTACAATTACTCTACCATGTCTGGAATTTGCTTAAAATGTTGAAAATCTTTATCTTTAAGATATAATTTGAAATTATAAGACCCTTCAGCAAATCCTTTGACTATATATTTCATTGTTATGTATTTTGTATATTATTTCTTTTCTTAATATTATTTAAATATTATTTTCATTATACAAGTCAATATAGGCCTACAATAAGTTATTTATATTAATTATATACTGTGAATATACCCAAAAAAATCGTAGCAAAAAGATTGATGCCTCATCCCAATACTAAGTACCAGAATCATTTCCGCCATTTTGGATGTCCCATATTACCTGCACTAATGTTGCTGTGTCAGGCATGCATTCAATGCCACATTGCACCCCTTCACTAAAACAAATTGACCTGTACACGCTAGTATGATCAAAATGAAACTATAAGCTTATTAAATATACAAAACAATTGAGGTTACCCCCTCAAACACTCTTTCACCATCACATTGTGTGAAATATCAAATTTTACATCAGGGTATAAAAATGCCGTAAGTTTTACCTTCCTTGTTCGTTTTCAGCAATTTTCTAAGAGGAATTTCGGCATCTGATGCTCTCACGACGATATATTTTCGTATACAGTTCATACGAACAACTTTATGGTGCTCACACCGGTCATCGGTCACCGGTCGACGGTCACGACATGATTTGCTTCAGGTGTCCCATATTACCTGCTGTCCCATATTACCTGCATGTACCCTATGAAAATCAATAAAGCCCACATTTGCGGGTAAAAGGTAAAAAGGTTTTCTTCCCTCCTTATGCTTATGAGAAAGTAAAATACGGCTGATATAATATTGCAAAACCTATCGTTAGATTTGTGCTTCATGACTGTGCATCAGTTTGATTTTATTTATACTTGCTAAATATGCGGAATCCATTCAGTGTGTACAAATATTTCATACTTTACTGTCTTGTTGGCAGGTTGTATTTTTTTTCTCTCTGCCCCCCCCCCCTCTCTCTCTCTCTTTCTATCTTGTTCCATTCTAAATTGTTCCAAGATATTTATTTTCATAATGCTTCAACTCGTTGTGAATTTAATTATATTTTGGCCAAATGCTATTACCCCTGCACAAGCTTATGCTTTTCGGGAACATCGCGTCTGTCTGAATTGGAAACACATTTAATGTTTATTTTAATTGAAAGTGCATTTTATATGTTAATGCAATCAAAGTTTATGACAAAAATATATATAGTTCATGGATGTGTCTTATACTTTCTTTTTTTTTAAAACAAAACATGTGGATGTTTATAAATGAAGCTGGCTAATAAAATTCTGCACTATGAAAGGTGATGCATGATTTCGTAATATCTTTATTCTTTGCCAGTATCTGTATTTATCATGAATCCATTTTATTCGGCGTTTACACGCTCCAAACAAAATCACAGTGAAACGTTGATGGCTCCGATGACTGCAGTTATTCACCCTATTGAATGGTACGTCACTTATAGCCCTATACACGTCGAAATAATCATATTTGTAATGTTGTCTCGGTCTTTATCTCCATTTAACAAATGATATTGCTCTTATTTCCTCATATTTGTCGACATTTAATGTTTACATGAGCAAAAAATTGGGCCTCGAAAACTTTCCGTCTAGTGCTAAAAAGAGTTTTAAAAAATCAGCACCAACAAACCAAAGAATGTATGCAACGAAATGACAAGTTCATCGAATAATGACGGAGAATACCTTTTCATCTTTTAGAATTTAAATTTATTTATTATTTTAAACAAATAAACGGTCAAATCATGCCACATATACTTTTTAAAAACTTTAAGTCATTCGTGAGTTCTGATAATGGAATTATTCAAAATGGAAATTACATATTGCTATATTAAGTCAATAATTACTGAAAACTATATCTTCTTATCTGCACGAGACACCACACGGCCATGACGGCGGACACATTTTAACAGCTTGTCCTCCTGAATTTCCTTATTTTAGTATCTTATTTGCTCATTTATCAGCCATTATATGTATAAAATTTTCCTTCTCAGTATTAATTCTCCTTGAAACACACATGATTATGTAAAAGCATTTCACACGATCCAAACTTTGACATTACCCGCGTGAATTTCTACCTTTTATACTTTGTTTTTATATAGCGCAGAAAGACGCCTCGAAAATAATGTATGATATGAAATAATGATTATATTATATTTAGATATTGACAGCTACCACTTGATATCTACGTTTGAACAGTCGGCAAAAATGATGGAATTGCGATAAAAGAAAATACCCAAAATAAAGTTCAAAGAAACAACGTGATTCAAACAGGAAAACATTAAACAAATGAGGTATTCGTTAACAGTAAATATTAATGCAGCATAATATTCCATAACATTACACATTAATCTTCATACTGTTCATTTGTGACTTTAACGATTTTTAAGAATATATACTCCTGAAATATTGTGTAATTTTACATGTATATTTACTTATAAAATATTGTCGAATTTTTTAAACATTTGATGCTATATTGAAAATGGTACGTTCGAATATTTCAGTTAATAGTGACTTCTTGTAATAATAATGATAATAAAACACATATTTTTCAAATACAATAGTATGAGAAATACTATAGATAACTGAATATATTTGTGCACCCTATAATTAAGAGTGTATTGTTTCAGAATGTCTTCTTTTCCTGTCGTACGCAGTAGAACACCTTTTGTAGAAATCGTGTTATCTTGGCTGAAAATAAAACACAAATAATAATAATAATAAATAACTGCAATCATCGATGATGATGATAATGAATATGACGATATGTGTGATTAGGATGATGATGATAATGATGGTGATCAATTGATAGCGATGATACCGATTATAGCGGTTTATATTTGGTCTAACAAAAGTTGGTCTAATTATCAAGGTACCTAATACCACAAAAGCTAAACCCATACGGTCTACTATCAGTTTGGTCTAACTTTCACTTTGTCTAATGCATACTTGGTATAACATTCACTTGATCTAATGAACACTTGGTCTAATTGCCAACTCGTCTAATAGCCAAATAGTCTAATTGCATTTCTGTCTAATTCTCAAACGAATATTTTGCCTATAACGAGTCTGTTGCAGAATTTGACCAAGTGGTGTTAGACCAATTGGACATTAGACTGAATGGACATTAGACCAAATGGAAATTAAACCAAATGGTAAATAGACGAAGTGGCAATTCGACCAACAAGCAATTAGACGAACTGGTTGTAGACGAAATGGAATTAGACCATGTGGGATGAGGCCAAACGGGCATTAGTCAAAGTGGGTGTAGACCTATTGGCAATTTACCATATAGCGACTTTCGATTATACTGATACAACAATAATGACGGACAACAATGGTGAAAACGACGATGAAAATAATGATCATGATAATGACAATGACCATGAGAGCGACGAGGGTGAAGATGATGATGGGATGGCAACAACGACGATGATGATGGTGATAGGAACGTTATGATGATGAGGAGGATGAGACCGATGATGAAATATTGTGATGAACACTATGTAATTGAGGTTAATGATGGTGGATAAGAATGGTTGTCATGTAGTTATTCAGAGACACTATTGCGGTAATTCAGTTTCGGAGACTAACAATTATTGCTAAACTGACCATTGCCAATTTTCCATAACCTGTCTGTAGTATCTATTCACGTAAACAAAAATGATTTGGTGAATTTGTGTATGACTTAAGGTGATTCATCTTCATTTAAAATGAATTTTGATGCTTGTGTTGGCTAGTGACGAACAGAAGCATTAATGATCAGCCAATAATTTAATAGTTTAGAAAAATATTTGCGGACAGGGGCGGAGACGTCGCTAGAACAAAGTGAATTGTAAAGTCTTGGGGCCGGGGATGCCGGATCATTTTATTTGCAATTAACAAGCAAACTTTAATATTTTACATTAAAGGGGAATTATCCCCTCAGAGAAATTTAGCTTCAGTGAATGGAGACAAACCCCCAAAACATATTGGGAAAGTTTCACAAAAATCAGGCACAAGAGAAATATGAATTTTTAGATTTTGAGATCACTTATGATATGGAGATCCTCCAATTGGCAACGCGACCATGATGTGTGATGTAATGCAGGGAGATCTTTCCCATATCTATTGTACACATTGTACTAAAATCCTCTCTTTTCTTGATTCTAAAGGGAGAATAAAGAATCTTTTTATCATGTTTATGGGATAACTTGTAAATATATGAAAGTCATAATATATCATGAAAAGAAAAGCTGTTCTATCACTAGAATGAAAATAAAGAGACATTTTGAATAGTTTTTGTGCACACCATAATGGGGAGTTCTCCCTTTGTGACATCACAAATGGTGACCGCGTTGCCAATGGGAGATTTCCTATGTCATTAGAGATCTCAATATTCAAATACTCATAACTTTCTAATCATTTATCCGATTTTCACCAAATCTTCACTAATTAATGTGCTTATTTGATTTTTCTGTATCCACAGTAAGCCAATTATCTACGAAGGGACAATTCTCCTTTAAACAAAAAACAAGAAAAAAAAAACCGAGATGAATAAAACAGTCACAAATATTGCCTGCAGATGTTTTAAGATATGAATTAGTTTTAAAAGAAAGCAAACGAACAAATATACATAAAGAAAGAAATGAATAAATAAATTAATTAATTAATAATGTAATCAATTATTTAATAAATAGATTTAAAAAAAAAGATAAGTAACCATCTTACCAGAGACTGGACTGATGCACTTGATCCTGTACTTGGGATGAACCAGGGCATAGTAGATTGGGATTCCTATTAATCCGATAAACAGTCCTGCACCTTTCCTTATAGGATCGGCGTAGAGGGACATTACAGCGATGAAAATCAAAGTTGCAAGATAGAGGATTGCCAATACAAGGGGAACCTATGAAAATAAAATATATAAGTGAATTAGTCTCCATGCGAGCACCGCGATAGCGCACATCATAAACAGACCAAATGTAACATGTATAATGAATGATCTTGATCACGTTAAAAAGATAAAACTATTTAAAGTTCTTTCCTTTCACTGACCAATCACTGAACGAGAACCGGCATCTTTTACTTCAACCTAATACTTATATGGTTGTTATATGTCTTGGAAGGTTGGTAGAGGACTGATTCTCATGCTTTGACTGATCAACTGGTAATATAGACCCACAATTGTTTTCTAGAGGGCTAAATCTCGTGCTCTTGGACAACTCAATTGGTAAGTCTAAACGGTGCGATCTTTCTTTCAATCTTTCTATGGCTGCCATATCTTATACCCTCCTTATATAATCGTCCAGTCAAATAATAATGATATCTTAGGAAATACACATGAATCTTCCTCACAGTATTGATGCCTTGCACAACACGTGTGACTCGGTTTAACAAAAGATTAAAGAAGGTAAATTGATATTGCGTCAATTGGAAATTACTGAAATGCGTTGCAGTAGAACCAATAAATGTTGATGTGTATAAATGGTGTCATACCCCATTGCCTTTGGTAGATGGATTGTTTTAACAGAACTTTACCTTGTAAGGCCGCGGAAGATCGGGATATTTCCACCTGTAGTACGGCACGATGGCGATGGTGATCGTTTCGAACACGACATCGGCGAAGCCCAGGTACTCGACTAGCACGATGATGTCGTTTTCGACCAGGTAGACGAGAGCGAGGATGGAAAACAAAATGGCGGGGAGCGGAGTCCGACGGGAAATGGATACCATTGAGAAAATCTCGGGGAAGTGCCCCTCTCTAGCAGCCGCGAATCTTATCCTAAAATTGGTGAAAAAAGCAGTAAGAATTCGTGAAAGTGGGAATTAAGGGGAAACCAAAGTAAAGGACGATACTGGATATAGCAGGATTTTGTCAAGCCCTGATGCATCCCTCTTGAAATACATTTGATAGCATTCAAAATCTCCATCGTTTGAAAATTTCTCGACACAATGTTGTTGATGTTGCTGTTTTTTCGGCCAAGTTATTCAGAATATTCACATTTACGCCACCTCAGTTGCGTTGTTAAAAATAATTCTTTAAGTGATTTAGTTATCATGTATTACTTTGTTCATGGTATGGGTTAATTCAATGATAATTGTGATATTATTTATACCAACCTTGCGTTTTTAAACAGACCACTGTTATTACTTCCCAATGCAGACAGAGCAACGAACAACCAGATCACCCATGACCATTTGATTCCAAGTGCTAGGACGCTGTAATCCTGTAAAATAACATTAATTAAACTATTACTGCATTTACTGCTGCTACTACTACTACTACTACTACTACTACTACTACTACTACTACTACTACTACTACTACTAGGCCACTACTACCACCACCACCACCACCACCAATAGGCCTACTACGACTACCACTAGGTGCGGATCCAAGAATCGAAATTTGTTACGAAACTGCAGGCCCAATTGTCTGGGGACAATAGCGGCTCTATTATTTTTCCAGTTTATATATCTTTTCTCTCAACCGCTTAGAGGCAATTTTGCAATTTTGCGGTATACAAAATGATGATGATGATGATGATGATGATGATGATGATGATGATGATTATTATTATTATTATGTTTTGGCATGGGCCGAGACTTTTAATTGTGTGACGTCACGCTACGTCCGCTACTGACTACTACTTCTACTACAACTACTAAAACTACTACTACCACTACTACTACTACTACAATTACTACTAGTACTACTACTGTTATTACTACTACTTATACTACTAATACTAATACTACTACTACTACTACTACCTGAAAAAAAAAAACCGCCACAAAAACGTCTCGCAAACTGTCAATATGATGAAACTGAAACTGAACTGAAAGCTAATACATTTATGTGTCCATTGTAGTGAAAGCAAAGAATCTCAATACCTTTTTAGGTTTCATTTCATAACTTTAATAACAATGAAATTTGTACTCCCTCGTATTCTTTCCCGTTTTTACTAGCTTTTTATATAATTTCATTGCTCCCTTCATGAAAATAACCATTGTCCGAATCAAAGCGCTACTCAATATATTAATAAATAAGACTAAATGTTAACTTAAGACTATATGATTTTTCTCGAAGTCTTCAAATGAAATAAATGAACTGTGATTACCGCAGCCACGGCACCTGAGTTCATTATCTCACTTGGTGACAGGAGGGTTAGGTAAGCGACGTTGGCCATGAGATACACACCCGTGATCAATGACATCGAGATAACTATACTCAGTGGGATGTTGCTGCAAGTGTAAGATAAAATGACTCAAGGTAAGGTACGCGATGTTGGTTATATGTTGTTTTTGTTTAAATGTGCAGTGGTGATTGTCATCACTTCTGTTTTGCAGTTTATATTTTGATCTTCTTCCTTCCAAAACAAAATAGAAACATTTTCATTACATATAAAAAGATTTCAAATACATATGTCATAGGATGGTGGGTCCGTTGTCCGGACACTTAAGCAGATAAAAACATCATCTTTTGCTCTCGATTTTCTCAAAATTTGTGCAGTAAATAGCAAAAAATATTTGGGAATATATGTGCTTTGTTATATTGTCTGATATTATTTTCAATCGATTAATGAAATATTGATCACAAAGCTCCTAAAATTACCGTCTTTGTCCGGACAAACAACCCGTCCGGACATACAACAACCGGGTATACATGTAATTGACAAAATAAAGTTCTTAGCAATAAATTCAAATTAATTTACAAACATCAAATAAGTCCGTCCATATTCAAATGAATTGTTATCTATAAATACATGTTCTTTGTACCGATTGATTAATCTTACCGTTGGGGATTCTTTACTTCTTCAGTGATGCTGGTGATAACACTCCTATAGAAAATGAAATACGAATAAATGAAAATGAAAGCGAAGTGTCTTTGATATGAAAGTTAGGCTCACAGCATTGGTGAATTGTTGGGGACAGGAGTCCATAAACTTTCAGTGTCAAAATGAGATGCTCTCTGTCCTAGTATTACAAAGTTTTGAATTATATCCTTTAACATTTTAATGTATATTCGTGTCTGTATCGATCAGGAAGCATAAGTCAGCATTCAACATGTTCATTATAATTTCAAATGAACGAGTTGCTGTATTTGTGAGGTCAAAATCTACCGGTGAAAATTAAATGAATAAAAACAAAAAATCACCAATACAAACATTGAAGTACATTCCAAGACTATAAGAGTTTTTTATTTTGTTATTCTAATGACATGGCCACAAATGGTGGAACGTTTGCATTTCCCTTTTTTTCTTTTTATTTATTTTTTACACCAAGAACACATGAGCAAGTTTAGTCATATCATCGGACAAAATGAACCCGGGTTAAAGTTACATCACGATTTATTTTTTTTAAAGATTCCGGCCATAATTAACCAGTAACAAACCATCCACTGTAGGCCCAGATGCCGGAGAGTAGACCAGTTGGCAGAAGGGTAATCTTATATGAGTCCATGTTGAAAGGATGGTAGAAATTTTCAGTGTGACCTAAAAATGATGAAAAATAAGTAAACTTAAAATTGGGCCCTGTTCTAGGACATTTACCCCAAGGTAAATTACCCCTTGCCAAATCTATCCCCCAGCTCTACATCTAACCATAACCCTATTTCTAGGGGGCTGTTGTCCTGATCCAATTGATCACTTCACATGCAATCATATAAAACGAAATTATTGCACAATTCTATTTAAAAAGTAAAGTCTAGTAGGAGAATAATGATTACCTAGCTTAATCGAAGCTCCTCCTCACTGGCGTCATTTTTTTAAATATGCAAAAATTTTGGGGGAAATTAAAGATCTTCTTCAGGAATCGAACCAGTGTCTTCGGCACAGAACCGTGAAAGCCTTAGATACCACGAGACCGAAAAGTGACCAACGTGTATTGCACAAACTCGAATCAGACACGTTTCCACCCCCTCATTTTTTTTTTAATGATCCCTCTCTCTTTCAATCTCTTGTCTTAGAATAATCATTTGAGGGCAATTGTCCCACTACCCTCGTCTTCGATGCAACATAACTTCAACGATGACTGAAGAAAGTAATAAAGGGTGTGTGGGTGTTGACCCACCCCCCCCCTCCCCCAACCCCATCGGGCACACACACAAAAAAAAATGTTCGTGTGTTTAATGGGTATACACCCACTTAAAATAGGAATGTTCTACCAAGTCGTTCGAAAAGTTACAAATGACTTTACTAACGACTAGAACATGTAATTGAGTACTATACTATTCACATACTTAATCATTTCGCGCAAGAACGGGGGTATTGCATTAAAGGACTTGTCGGACATTTTATCCAACAAATTTGCTCTCAGCCAATCAGATGCAAGCATTTCAGTAGCTTATAACAGTTTGTCGGATAAAACGTCCGACAAGTCCTTTCATGAAACGCCCTCCTAATCACCAGTCGTTCGTTAAGTCATTCATAACTCCCGAACAGTACCCGGACAACTACCCCATGGACAATTACCCCTCAGGATAGCTAGCCCGGAAATAGGGTTAGGGCTAATGGTAGGGTTAGGGCTAATGGTAGGGTTATGGGGTAGGGTTTTGGTGGGGTAGTTTTCCGGGCGGTAATTGTCTAGGGGGTAGTTGTCCTAGAACCCAAACGAACTGATTGGTTGAACCATGGACATGGTGAAACACTGCAGCCTAACTTACCTTGTATCAGGTTATGTATTCCAGTTACGATCAGAATGACGAGACCAAGTACTTTAGTAACGCTAAGGATACCAGCTAACTTGGATGCTAACCGCACGCTGATGCAGTTTATAGCCATGATGAATACTGGAAAAGAGGTATGTGATAATAATGATTTATTCAGTACAAACTAATAAAGACAATGCACAAAAGTTATAAAATATCTTTTTAACCCAAGTCGATAACAAAGATTAAGGGACTTGTACGTTATTAATAATTCAAAATTTTATAAGGAAGAGATCGGAAAGGGATTAACTTTTTTCTTCGTAATTTTATTATGATATTCATAAGGCTGTTGTTATTACATTCCGAATTATGAACTATACTTTCAAAGCGGCATCGTAAAACCATTACCAACAACTGCATATTTACTTTGAAACTCTGAAATCCATTAAGTTCAAATTCATTGTCAAAAGTTTAATTTATTTTGTCGGCATTGCGCATTTGATATCAGATAACGGAGGCAGTTTGATAATGTTATTGTTTAACCTTTAAACTTTGTTATACTAGTACCCATGAAAATAAAAATTGTGGAATTATCGTTTTATGGCATTGATCAATAAGCTCTAGATTACCACTGTAGTCCAGTTGCCGTGATCTTTGCATGGCGTTTGTAAACTGTGGAGTATCAAACTAATTTTAAAAAAATGAACAAGATTAAAGCGACTTCTGGAAAGTGGGATAGGCTTTTTAGAAACCAATATTTGCTAAAAAAAAATCGGCAAGGGAGCAAATATTTTCTATCCAGTTGGTATGAAGACAGTAAACAGAGCCAAACAATGAAAAACCAAACTCACACAGGCATATAACGCTGAGGAGACGTAGCGCCCCAACAGGTGGTTCGACGCACTGGAAGAACGGAGTCAGCAAGTATTTTGAGATGGTCATCACCCCGATAGCTCCACCACTTGGTGCAATGATAAACTGAAGCACCCATAGCCGAAGGAAGGCCATCAGGGGTCCCCAGGCCTGCAGGATGAAGCTGAAGTCGCCTCCAGACTTCTTGACCACAACGGAGAGTTCAGCTAGGGTGAGGGCGCCACACGCATTGATGATGGCACATGCGATCCACAGGACAAAGGACACCCCTACCGAGCCACCTGCGCCTCTAAGGACTCCGGCAGGAGATATGAAGATGCCTGTGCCAATGATAACCCCAATCTGGACACAATAGTAAAATAATGTGTTATTACAGAGCCTGGTTTGAATGTTCACACATCGTTTTTGTATGGACTGTAAAAAAAATAAATAAAAAAATAAATAAATAAAAATCGATCTCTCCAAATCTATTCTATTTCGATCAAGTTTTCAAAGAAAAAAATGTACATGTTTGGGGTATTGGATTTTTGAGAAATAGTCATTTTCAATCAAAGGTGATAGGGGCTTTTCTAAGAAACACTAGTGTTAGAAAAGCATGAAACATGGTCGCCTGGCTGCGGACACCCTGACTCTCTCAGTTCGTGGGGAACCGGGGCAGACCCCACCCCTAAAAGAGGTAAAAAGGCATCACATATAATTGATATCGGCTGGTCGTGCCCTCTTACGTAATAGCAAATTGACTAGTGTTTGGGATAATGGGTTCTAAATTGATTTAACCATAAAAATCAAATCCGACAATCAGAAAAGAGATTTCTTGCTTTAAAGTCGGGATGTAAATATAATGTGACTCTATATTTAAAAAGGGGTTTATCACGATCAATAATCACTCATGAATGAGTGCGAACAAAAATAAGAGACATTTACAAGGACAAGAACAAATGGAAATCCAACTTTAACGGTAACTCAATGCTGCAGAAACATTATTTCATTCACTACACGTAAAGATAAAGATGTTTTCTTTGTAATAATTAAATCATCAAGATCAATGATTCGCATGTCACATGACCCATTGACAACATAATGAGTCACATGGTCATATACCCAGGCGCGGATCCAGGGGGGGGGCCAGCCCCCCCCCCCACCCACCACCAAAAAAATGGGGAGGATTTGAGGGGGGAATGGACGACCGATCCTTTTTAACAACTGAACCCTACCCCTATGGCCGATACTGGATGACCTTTTTGATGGCTTAAGGCCGAACAAAAATTAACATCTACCCCCCCCCCCCGCCAATATACGAATTTTACATTTACCTTACCAGTCTTTATCGATGTGTTATTTATTGGTCGTGTTTATGGTACAATGTAAAAGACATAAAAGATGATAACCTTTTTAGATGATCCGTACAGTTTTTGAAAAATACATAATGTATAATTGAGTATTCTAACGCCAACCTTATGGTGGTATCTCACTTGCATGAGACGAGTTTGAGAGTGGCTCGAGACGGGTTTATTAGTAGCGGAGAAGTCTCCTGAGTCTCCATAGCGTCTCATTAGTCGCTGAGAAAATCGAACATGTTCATACTCGTGAGAATTTTCTCGTGGTCGATGTAGGATGTAGGATACCACCATTTGGTATTATTTCCCCCGTGAAACCCTGTAGAGTTGAAAAACAAACTCACCAAATGCCAAATGCAATCCAAGAGCCCAAGATGTCGGGGAATAGCAACCTTACCGTCACCAAACAGATTCTCCTTGGAGTCACTACCATTCTTTTCATCCTCAGATGATGGTTGATGTTCCGTCCTGACTTTGACAACTTCATCGTGAAGACCTGGGCTGTAGATTGTGAAAACATTAACATTGTTTTTAGCATCCATTATCTGAGAATGAAGTATAAGAATCGACTGCAGCAATATGAAATCGTTTATTTCAATATTTATTTTATCAAAAGTTTCAGCGTTCACTGTTGCACTTAGACATGGACCTTTTTTTAATAAGGAAATTTATTGGGGAGGTCAGTCACAAGTCCACCTAATAATGTCGTAAAGGCACGAACAATATCTATAATTTAACATAATGCAAATGATGCGCAAATGTATAAATTCATAACTCATGCTGGATACGTTTTAGGTCGATGTCTTTTCTAAATGGTAAGTGCGATGTTATTTTTATTTGTAATTTGCATATTTAACAGCCAAAATCGCACCAGTGGCCATCATTTTGCGCATGACAAAGGAGAAATAAATGTAGGGGAGTCCTATTTGAGAGCTGTGCTTTATTTCAAATCCTCTTTAGACCGACCTTATTTTAAGAACCAGAAACGGAAGGCGATAATGGCTCCAAATTCCAGATAGTATATCATTTCAGGCTAATTAAAACAACAATAATATATTATGAATCAACCTGAGGAAACCATGTAAATATTAATATTCAGTGGTATCGAAAGCATGAATATCCCCATTCCAAACACTGATTTTCAAGATATTCTTTAACACATTACGTGGAAATATTGAATGTACTGCGGCCCTTCTATAGCTGCTCTAAACATTCTCACATGTACAATGTCAACCGTTGACAATGTATGTCACTCGGATCGATCAAGAGAAACAAATTATTTGACATTCGGGACATGATAGCCTATCCGGCCAAAACGGGAAATTGAATACAAAGGGAAGCATCGCGCATTGGCTAGATTGGGTGGAAAATATTAACCTTTTTTTTTCTCCTAGTATAATTAAATCTACATTAACAAATTACCATGATTTTTTTTTATTTAATCAATGTGATCAAACTATTTGCATTTCTTGTGATCAGTAAATGAAATGAATTTAATTTCTGAAGATACAGGTTTATACGTGTTTTTTTTTTTTTTTTTTTTTGTTAATTCACACCTAATGTTTTTTTTTTTGTGCCAAGAGCCACAGACTAAACTCCTTTTGTTATGAAGTTTATTACAAAAAGCAGATGTTACAATTTTGGGGATTAATTGTCCCTCATGATGTTCCCTGGCAGGTGGAGATGTCACAAGAAGTTTTTATGTGTCTTGCTAAAGAGCTAAAGGAAACGTCTTGAAGTTGCCTTTTCCCCCAAGAAATAGTATCTGTGCGTTTATTTGATATGTAGTGAGATACATCAAAATGTTATTTTTAAGATGACATAGGAAATTGACTTTCTGCCGTGGAATTTTACTTTATTTTGTATTTGTGTCAGTGGGCTTGGGGTTACAGTCATAGTCGTGCAGTTTTACCTGTAAAGATATGCAATAAGCAACTTTGGGTTTGCACAAAATATTCGATACAGTGATGCTCAGTAATATGGTAATGGTAATGGGGACTCTATAGAAAACGGGCTGTTTGATTCTATAATGGATGATCTAACGGGGCCAGTAACAATAGTTGTTATGTAATCATTAATACAGCTTTTCCTTTTATATTTGCTCAAGACCGCGCGGTGAATTATAGCCTAGTGTACGCCGAACTTCAACTTCACGCAAAAGAAAAGAGAACAACGTATATCTCGACCTAGGACTGCATCTGGAGGAGCCGTATAGACGAAATAATTTCTGTTAAATTTTGTGGTACATCCCGAGGATTGCAGAAAGTTGGTAAGTTAAATTTTGCATCTTATCAAAGCTACTATAAATGTGTTTGTATGTATCTAAAAAAATCATTATGCTCAATTACTTAAAAAAAAAAAAAAATCTTTTTAGAATTGTAGTCATTATTACCGAGAATTCATTGGATGAATAGGTGGCACACTGAAGGGTGAGGTTAGCTTGGTTCAAGCAGAAGAAGTAAAACAGAACAGCCTATCAATTGTATAATTGAATAAATCACGATCAAAGTGAACTTTGAATAATGCTCTCAATTATACATTAAGCACACTTTTTTTATTCATGTATCTGTGAGAAACTTGTGGGCACAATCAAGCTATTTGCCCAACTTTTGGTCTATAATACTAAGCACGCAATGACAAAGAGTTGTCCATCTCCTCTTTTCTGATATGCTCTTATCTCTCTTTCTCTCTCTCTCTCTCTTAAAAGAAATATTAATGTCGTATTAATGTTTTCTTCCAGCAAATTAATAGAGATGACATTGCTGCGAATTAATGCTTCACTTAGTGGCGGTTATCCAGGATTTGAAAATATGGGGAGGGCGCTACTGGGGCGCAGGCGAATTTATTATTTTTTTCTCTCTCTTTTTCTCGCTTTTACCATGTGCGTATATAGTCAATGATTGGAATTATAGAGGGCGTGCGTCCCCGGCGCCCCTAGACCCATCAATAAACCGACTTTGGCCAACTCTGTTACAGCCGGATGACAATATGGCACATTTTCTTTTGTTATGTGCTTGCCTAACAAAGCAATATACCTGCCATGTTAAGGGCCTGTCCCACAGAAGGCGATCGTTGTGGCGATAACCTGCGAACTACTTTTTAGTACCCATCGCCACCATGCGCAGGTCCAATCGCCTATAAGTTCGTGAATTATCGCGTCTGTCGCCAACAAATAAGTAGCAAAATTCTGTTCGCCGCTGGTTTCTCAACAAGTTAAACAATAGCCGGCGTCAGTTGGGTTGACGTCAATGACCGTAGCCTGTCTTCTCTTGTCGCGGCAAGGTACTATCGTAAATTGTCGCCAGATAGAACATGTTTAGCAAAGCGGAACGGCGGCCAGTTGTAGGTTGCCGCGCTCCAGCGTACGTTGCACGCATCGCTGAACCGAAAGGCCAGTGAAATTTAAGCCGCTACGACCTTTGTCGCCACCTACATTCACCAAAATCATGATCGGCCTCCCATTCAGATACTCCACAGTCGCCGCTGATTTTTGAAATTTTCAAAAATCTCTCACGACCCAAATTATGATGCGCGACTGAGAGGACTATCACGAACCTAAAGGCGACAGGCCGCCATCAGGTAGAAAACACTCGATCGCCTGTGTCAGTCGTAAGGATCGCCACAGTGCGCAAGTTTATATTTTAGTTGATTTTAAGCTGCGACAAGAGAAGTCGAGCCGCGAGATGCGCGAAGGTCGAGGCTATTGTATTATCGGATACCAACTATTGTTAGCCTATTGTTTGCGTGGAAGCAAATCGTTGTCGTAGCCTATCGTGGACAGAGTAGTAGATACGTAGATGATCTTCGGTCACCTACGATTCTGACACGATTCTGACAGGTTCTAACATGCATAGGTTGTCGCCACAACGATCGCCTTCTGTGGGACAGGCCCTTTATGACCTACTCGAATCGGGTTGGCAAAACTCCGGCTCTGGGCGCCCCCACTCTGATCTGCCAGACACTGCTTCAAGGTCGCTTATTATATGATTATATGAGTAAATGGAGGACAAAAATTGATTTACACTCAGATTTGGGAATCTCACTGGTAGTCTGAACAAAAAACTTAAAGTTATTTTTGATAACTCAAAATATATGAAACCTTTATCAGACTATAAACTGTGTAATTGACTTAAGCAATAACAGTCGTCATGTTTGCTGGGTCGAATTTGACACAGGGGAGCTGAAAAATGAGCCTTATTGCAATGTTAAAATGAATTAATATTATTCGTTGAATACTCCTGTTGATCTGATCTTAACTTACCATTTGATGTTTTCTTTGGTCGTCATGATATCTGAGCTCCTAAAATATAAATGGATGACATTACGTGTAACTTTACTTCGGGGTCGATAATATCGCAACTGGCACTGGGTATGGTAATGTGCATTTGTACATGTTAAAAGTTGACCTTATATGCCGGATATAAACACTTCCATATTAAAAAAACAACAACAAAGAAACTAAAAGCGAGTCATCATGAATGCCAAATCGTGTTGAATACTCGATCTGCTGCAGGGGGGGGGGGGGCTAGAAATTGGGCCCACATAATGGTGTGGGGCGACATGTGCACACAAATATCTATTTGATTATTTTAGTAGGCCAATATCACAACTAGTACCAAATCACACGAAATCGATTTCCAGCACTGTTTACATTTTTCAATTTTGAATTTTGTCTTTTAGCTCCAGTGAGAGTAGCTGCACACTATACATGGATTTAAAAAAAAAAATCGTCATTGTCGACGGAAAATCTCGGTATAGGCAAACTATATTATGTTTTGGATTAAAAAGAAAAAAAAAAAGAAAGAAAGATAATGGCCATTACATCTCGAGGCCTAACTTTAATTTGATACGAGTGGCTTTGAATTCCAGTAAAATATGCACGTGAACAAATTAACATGATTGATTAGGGATAGAGCATGACTCGAATTTGTCAGTTGAATAATTTTGATTAACCTATAGTATTATTGGTCTGTATTCTTGAAGGGTGACTAATGTTAGTAGGCATACTAAATTTAGTCACCCTTCGAGAATACCGGCCATTTAATGTGTGCCCAGGAGGCATTATACTTCATACTAAAATTATATCAGATTCTGAATCTCAACCGACTTTGGTCACAGTTGATCCAATCTGACTGTAAATGCTGCAGACGCCCTCTATTCTCCATTTTAGTGGAAACCAACAAATCAGTTCGGAAAAGCGTCTTGATCAATGCTGTGGCGGATCCGGGGGGGGGGGCGAAGGGGCCGTGGCCCCCCTTTTTGGCGGCGCAAAAAAGGCGAAAGAATAGAAAAGAAGAGGAAAAGAAGGGGAAAGTGAAGCACAGGAGAGAAAAAAAAAAGAAAGAAAAAAGAAAGAAGGTGAAAAGTAAAAACAGGATGAAAAAATAAAGAAGGAAAAAAAGCCAGGTCGTAATTTTTTTGCTCGCGCTTCGCGCTTGCATCACTTGACCCAATCATGTTTATGAGGATTACAAAAAGTGCTATCAATTTCAGCTTTCGCTCTGAGCTCGGATTACTTTGTTTAGTGATACTATCATGTTCATGATGATTACAAAAATACCCCCCCCCCAAAAAAAAAAAAAATATATAATAATAATAATGATAACATATATATATGAAATAAAATAATATAATATGATAATAATAATAATAAAGTGAATAAAAACTGCTTAGATTGTCAATATTTCCACTTGCGCTTTACGCTCGATTTATCTCTTTGTGAGATATTTTCATCCTGTTTTTGAGCACATAGCGCTCAAATGCTTTGTGGTCAATAATATCAACGATTTTAGCTCTCACTTCGCGCTCGCATTACTTGACCCAATCATGTTTATGAGGATTACAAAAAGTGCTTACAATCTCAGCTTTCGCTCTGAGCTCGGATTACTTTGTTTAGTGATACTATCCTGTTCATGATGATTACAAAAATACCCCCCCCCCCAAAAAAAAAAAAAAAAAAAAAAAAAGTGATAATAATAATAATATTAAAATATATGTATATATATATATATATAATAGAATAAAATAATATGATAATAATAATGATAAAGTAAATAAAAAATGCTTAGAATGTCAATATTTCAACTTGCACTTTGCGCTCGATTGATCTCTTTGTGGTCAATAATATCAACGATTTTAGCTCTCACTTTGCGCCCACATTATTTGCCTTATCAGATCAGTGTTTTTTATATATATTTATATATATATATATATATATATATATATATGAGCATAGCATAAAAACGCTATTAATATACTGTTTCTAATTTGAAAATATCGACAATTTTCAGCTCGCTTTATTTGTTAATAAGATATGCAAAATCCAAATTTCCAAAATCAGTGGTACTCCCACGAAACAATGGTGCTGTTTTATCGACGCAAAAAAAATTAAAAAAAAAAATAAAATAAAATAAATGAATAAAAATTTAGTCCATACATGAAAAAAGCTTTTGTAGTCTCACGTGCTCATTGAATCATATTTTTTTTTTAAATAAGTGCCATAGGATTATTGAGATATTATGTCCAAAAGTTATAAACATAACCAAAACATGCAATTGAGATGATTTTAGTCCATAAAATTACTGCAATACCTGATTATAATTTTAAAATGGCCAGTTTGTTGTTGTTTTATGTGTTTATTCAACCGTAATTTATTAGCAAAAGTCTAATTTTTTTTTGCAATTTTAACCCTGGCCAGTGCTCACTCAATCGTGAAATTTGAACGTGAATGTATGTTAGGGCACATGTGGCATCTTTTTTTGACAAGTGTGATATAATTTTTTTTAAATATTGTTCGAAAATCATTTATTGAAAGTTGTGAATTTCTTACACGGTCATATATTAATTAGATTTTTTTTTCAATTCCTCCTGGTTAAAAAAAAAATAATAAAAAAAAAATTGATATCTGAAATAGGGGGGACTTACTTTTTGTTTTGTGTTTATACTACGAGAAATTGCACAGCTCATGACTGTACATTTTTTCATGCTATGTGAAAAAAAATCTGATAATTTTTCTTCCAAAATGTGACGCCTCCATCCTTTTACTACACCCCAATATGTGACACATGACCAGAAGATAAGACTCTGAAGACATAGAATACTTAGTACTACCCCTGGCCTGGGGGGGGGGGGTGGTAGGCTGAAGACCCCGGCTTTCTGCGTCAAAATTACATTTATACTTATAGGCCTATTTTCGTAGGTCATCAATTCGAGACGCAATTTGCTTAATTTTGAAACTCCTTTATCAATTTTCTTAATATAGGACCAAGAACAATAAGCCTAATTGGTTGGTTTTAAAATCATCATTTCAGGTAATCCCTTAAACAAATTCGTCGCAACCCCCCAAAAATATCTCCGATACTTTTTATTCCCCCGTCGCGGAGACGTCTCCGATACCTTTTTTTCGTCGCGGAAACGGATTTCGGACTACTTTGAGACGGTTTTGAGATTCCTGAAACTCATGAAACGTCGCGGGGATTCAAAAGACGCGGGGACGTCTCCGCGTCAAGTTTCAAGCAGTCTCAAAACTGTTTCAAAACCGTCTCAAAGTAGTCCAAAATCCGCCTCAAAGTAGTTTCCGCGAAGTGAGATACCACCATTAGCATTTCTATTGAGGTATCATTGTCTACATTGTCATTGTCAAGATAATGCCAGGAGACAGGAAGAGCAAAAACATCATGATTATAATGGGAGCACAAATTGATGAATAACCCTTCACTCTTTCTATTCATCAGGGGGGAATGATGACGCTTCGAATGATTTAATATTATCAGGCCTATATTCCCCCGTTTTATTGAAACTTTAATCTTGAAACTTGATGAAAAAACTAATTTGCACAGATCAAAATAATGTGACACGCACTGGGTATCTGCATTGAGGGAACGAGATATGGTGAATGGAAACTGACAAAGAATATAAAAGAAATGCTAAATGAACCATCCCTTTCTCATGCTACAGTCACACAGACACTTACGTTGAGTTCTAAAAAATCTTCTTTTTTCCCTGCTGATCCCCACGGATGCCTTCCAGACCTAGAGTCAGTAGTGGATATAGTGATAATTTCGTCATCCAATAAAACAAAGAAGTACATAAGAAATGATAGAATAGAAGATGAAAATAAGGAGAAAACAACAAAAACGTAACTAAACGTAATTGTCTGTGTGACTGTAGCATTAGACAAGGCTTTTGCTGTCCTCCCACTAATTCTGTGCAAACTGAACTTCTTGCTCATCCTTTTCGAAATGCATTTGATGGCAAATGAAAGAAGAAAGATTGAAATTTAAAATACTGCATCTAAAATTTCATTAATTGCCCGTTTTCACGCAGAAAATTGACTACCAATTCAGGTTCCGTTTTTTTTTCTTGGACGCACTTTATAGGTATAGGGCCTACCAGACGCAGATCCAAGAAAATCGAATTGAAAGCATTTCGGGGGCCCAATTGTCTGGGGACAAAAGCGGCCTTATTATGTTTACGCATGGGCCCAGTAAGTTCATTGTGTGACTCCGGTCTGCGTCCGCTACTGGCCTACGAAGTTCTAAATCAGTAAACTGACAAGGGGGCAGATAGGATTGGCATTTAGATGTTGCAGGTTTAAAAAAACATAAACAACAACAAAACAACAACACATTCCAAAATTCTAAATACACCTGTCTACCAACATATTCAAATTGTTTATACTTTTGTTTATACAAAGTTGTTCGTGACAACCTAAAAGCTTGTGAGAGGTTTTGGTGACATAGAAACAAGCAATGATTCCAAGTATTGTAGTTCACTCTTTAATGATAAGTTAATTTAATACCTCGGCTTTTAGGGGGTGAGAATTCTCTCTCTTTTTTTTTTTTTTTTTTTTTTTTTTTTGGGGGGGGGGTAGGGGATGGATAAGTTATAAGTTTGGAAAAACTTCACTCATCGAGAATTTCAGGCGGATCACATAAGGGGAAGTTCACCCTGGGTTTAAATTGGTTTTAAAAAATGCAGAAAAACAAACGAAAAATATGAGTGAAGATTTTAAGAAAATCGACCTAAAACTCATGAAGTTATGAATATTCAAAGTTTTGATTCTATGACGTCACCTGCGAGCAGTTCTCCTATGTGTTATGTAGTGTAAATTCCCTAAAGTGTCATTTTTTTTAAGAGGAAAATTTATTATGTCACTTGTGCGGTCGATTTATCAACAAACATAATGTTCATATACATACCTCTATCAAATTTACCCTTTCGTTTATCAAGAACAATGAAAAAAAGATAAATTTATGGAGTTTACATACACAACATATGGGAGAGCTGCTCGCACGTGACGTCACAAAACCCAAACTTAAAATATTCATAACTTCGCTATTTTTTGGTCGATTTTCTTCAAACTTTCACTAATATTTTTTTTTTCTGCATTTTTAAAAACCAATAAATTTCCAGGGTGAACTTTCCAATGTTCTCGGCACTAAACATCGTAGCTATATATAGGCGCAGTCGAGGGAAGGGAGAGAGGGAGGTGTAATGGGTGGGGGGGGGGAGGCTTTGATCAGGGCGGATCTAAGGATTTTTCCAAGGGGGGTTGAGGGGATGAAAAAAAAAATCTTGCGAGGCGGAGCGAGCAACGAGCGCGGAGCGCGAGTTTTAGACAATCCCCGATTTATAGGCCTATACTGACCTAAAACGAGGAATTATTAAACATTTTAAGAGTTGGAAGTTGTTTTGTGCATTATGATAGACAGCGAGCGCGAAGCGCGAGCCGAAAATTTTGGGTTATAAAAGATATATGGAATAAATAAAGGGCACTTTTTTAGTATTATAATTTTTTCAAAAGATAATTGTGTAATTGTAGACCCTATTAAGTATCTGCGAGCGCGAAGCGCGAGCTGAAAATTTTGACTCAAAATTGAAATTATTTGTGCTTATGATTTTAGTATCAGCGAGCGCGAAGCGCGAGCCGAAAATATTGGGTTTAAAAGATATATGGAATAAATAAAGGGGCACTTTCTAGTATAATTAATTTTTTTTTAGATAATTGTGTATTGTAGACCCTATTAAGTATCTGCGAGGCGCAGAGCGCGAGCCGAAACAATTTTGAGGCTCAAAATTTGAGTTATTTGTGCATTATATTTAGTATCCGCGAGCGCGAAGCGCGAGCCGAAAATATTGGGTTTTAAAGATATATGGAATTAATAAACAGCCGCATCTCTAGTACTTTCTTATTTGTTCCCCACCCTCCCTCCTCCCCCCAAAAAAAAGAAATATAATAATAATGATGATGGATAATGATAAAAATATACAATAAATAAATTAAAATAAAATTACAAGTTAAAAAAAAGATAAGATTAAAAAAAAAAAAAAAAAAATGGTCCCCGGATTTTTTTTTTTTTTTTTTTTTGAGGGGGGGGTATTGATTACTCGGCACCTACTCGGTAATCCCTGTGAACGTCTATGAGTTAGATTTGCTGCATCCAACTAGACTAGATGAGGAACATGATTAGGATAGCACTGGAGGGGGGGTGTACCATATTATGATATTGTCCAATGCTGTGCTGAGAACAGGATGCTTCTTTAGGGACATGATATATGTGAGTCTGGACATTATGATGGCAATTTTCTCATGCACATAATTTTTTTTACTAGCAGCCCGCCAAAGGGGGGGGGTGAACCCCCCCGTAGATCCACCACTGCCTTCTCTTTCTTTCTTTTCTTCCTTTCTCTCCCTCTTGCTTCTGTCTCCTCTTTCCTTCTTTCTCCCTTTCTCCTCTTTTCTTTTTTTTTTTTTTTTTTTTTGGCATCCCGAAGGGGGGGGGGGGTTTGAACCCCCAAACCCCCCCCGTAGATCCGCCACTGGATCCCGAAGTATTAACATCGTATTATGAGTGGTTGTATACCCCTTAATAGGACTCGCCCTCTCTAAAAGCAATTCTGGATATGAAATTTCATTTAAAAATATCGTAGCCTCGTATAGGTCATGCAAAGCGCTCATGAGGTCTTACGAGGAGGTAATAGGAGAATATTGTAAAAGGCACTTACCAATTAATTCAATTAATTTTGGTTTGGTATAAAACAACAGATGTAACTCGATTCCGTACAGATCATTGGATGCAATTAAAGGACCGTTTCCAAAGCTATAGTAAGACGAAAGTGCTTCTCTGAAAGAAGTCTCCTGTTATAAAAACATTGTGAACAAATTGATGTTGATACTGCTGTTCCAATCCTTCCCCCCAAAATTGAAATGATGCTGATTTCCTCGTGATTATAGGCCTCAGATAAATCAAATCTGCCTAGCATTGGAGCAGAACGAGACGAGTATTTATCCATGATCAGGTTGGTTTCTTTATTCGGTCAGGAAAATTTATCAAGGACCAACTTGAATCTTTTCAATGAACTTGAACAGTAGAGGCGCGAATCCAAGAAAATCGAATTGAATGCATTTCGGGGGCCCAATTGTCTGGGGACAAAAGCGGCTCTATTATGTTTACGCATGGGCCCAGTAAGTTCATTGTGTGACTCCGGTCTGCGTCCGCTACTGCAGTAAAGTCAAAAGCTTTTGAAACAAAGCTGGTCAATTGATCAGAATGCAAGTGCTATATTAAGATGATCGGCTCAGAAGGTGAGAACAATAATGTACGAACAAGCAGTGTCTGCCTAGCACTGAAGCAGAACGAGTATGGCCAGGAAAAAAAACCTGCATGATTAGGGGGTATTTTTCCAACTCAACAAATCGATTTGTAAAGTAAGCATTAAAGACCGTTGACGGAGTAAATACAACCTTACATCGATTGGAAGCTAAGTAGGCGTATAACATAAATACCCCCGAAATAAATTTAATTTTCATAACAGTATTCATAACAGTATTCATAAAAAGATGATCGAACCTCAACCAGGCCATCCCTCCCAAATATTCGAAAAGTTACCCTTATTTTAATGGCGCGGTTGATGACGTCAAAGAAGTTTAAGGGAATGCTACTGCCAGGCATGATTGGGTTTCGCCTTTAGAAAACACGTTTGTATTGCTATGTCAGAACAATAGAATTCTAGCTCACATGAGGTCTATTGTTCTGACATAGCAATACAAACGTGTTTTCTAAAGGCGAAACCCAATCATGCCTGGCAGCAGCATTCTCTTAAACTTCTTTGACGTCATCAGCCGCGCCAATATAATAGGGGTACTTTTACGAGTACTTGGGAGGGATGGCCTGGTTGAGGTTCGATCACCTTTTTAATGAAATACTTTCTAAATGGAAGATAAAAATGCTTAAATTGGAATTGTTGTATTATGAAGAAATATTAGTTTTCGTTTTATATGTAATTTTGGGTTTCATGTCTCGGTCCGGTCTGGGACTTTAAGGCTCGATCCGATCAAATCTAGTTTAGCTCTTGAGTAAGATTTCCGTTTCTCATCAAAGAATAATATGATTTTAGCCTAGGATGCGTTTAGTATACCACCAAGAAAGATAGGAACGATATATTTCAAAATTAAAAAAATGCTACAGATCAAATAAATGTTCCATATTCCGCTTGCAACTCCAAAATTTAGATTGCAAAGTAGTTTGTAATGAAGGAAACATAGCATGATGAGTTCGGTATCTTTATCCTTAATTGCATTCACTGATCCACTTGAATGATCCCAATTAACTTCTTAAGTCTTCTTAAGCTTTGAACAATACACTAGTTCCGCCAAAATGACCAATGGATGATTGTTCAGAATGTGATTCCTAACTGATCGGGTTAAATATTGCAAATTAGAACAACAATGTAAAATCAGCTGAACTCTTTCTTGTATACAGGGCCTAACCTATTTGTAACCGATTATGTCAACGGTTATATCTAGAATCTCGCAATTAAGCTGATCGAGTATATTACGTGGATGAAATGGCATCTTGACCAAGGATGCCAATTGACTTCTAAACAATGTCCTACTTACACCAAACGGCTGAATGACCCTTTAAAGGTGATGTCTCACCCGATGAGTCGTCTCCGAGACTCGGAAACGTCTCTGAGACTCCGCGACTAGTCTCAAAACCGTCTCAAACCAGTCTTATGGCAGGTGAGATACCACCATTAGGACTAAGACGAGTAAATAGTGCGTTCATTTACGGTTATGAAAGGAGAGGAGAGGGGGGGGTGGTTCTATTAAAAAAAAAAAACCTGACGATGAACGAAAAGACTGTTTTAGGGACTTATTCAAAAATCAAACGAAAATTGTGAAGGCCGGGGTATAACACAAAAATCGAGCCATGAGCTAGATTTTCAGCTGAAATACACAAACAATACAATACATCACAATTTTTCAAATTCTGCAAAAGAGATACATTATAGAAGAGTGTGAATAGACTTACAGAAACAGGGGCGTGAATTTGATAAAAATGCATTTTTCATGTTGCATCTGAGGCCATAACTGTAGCATTTGAAGTTATAAAAGGAGGGCAGCTAGTGATTAGTGTCCAATCGGACAAATTTGGTTTTGTTCTCTTTACACTGTTTTCATGGTTCTGCTCTGGAATTTATGCGAGTTATTTGGGTGTTATGATCTTTCCTCAAAAGTGTATCCAAAAATTAGAAAAAAGAGAATATTATAAGATAAGTATAAGATAACACCAATAAAATAAAAGATGAAATTTCCACAAAAATGACTTCATTTCCCGAAGGAGCTACATCTGTTTTAGTTTATTTCCAAAAATGTGCTAGATCTACTCCTAATAATTTGAATACGTATCATAATTTTTTATTGCAGATTCAACAAGGTGTCTTGGAATAAAACATTGATAATTAAAATGCATTCTACCATTCTTTTTTTTTTTGGGGGGGGCGGGGTTTAGCAGTATTATTTCGCAAAATGGATATGATTACAAATCACAATGCTCATAAGATATGTAACTTGTTTCATTAATAATAATGCTTACCCTTTTATGCTCCCTTCAGTTGTCATGGCATTTGAGATCTTAAAATAGAAACGAATGAAACCAAGGAGTCTCCTTGATGTAACTAGGTGAACATGTTGTAATTTGTCCAAAGGTACAAGCAAGTGGCTTTAGGAGGAACTGTACATACTTGGCATGAAGCCATAAAGAAAGCGATCTATGTCATCTAGGCCATTTCATTTTTATCGCCTGACATGGCCTGCCCTCCTGATCTATGTTTTGAGGGATGATAAGGTAATGTGAAAGTTAATGCTACATTCAAGGGCGGATCCAAGATTTATCAAAAGGGAGGCAAGACAGGGAAGGGGCGCAACCCCCTCCCCCCAAAAAAAAAGTAAATAAAAAATAAACAAATGAGATGGCAGGTGAACTTATAACAAGCGGTTGCCTAAAAATTAAAATAATTTGCTTCTGTTGTTCAAAGGGCAGCGTCCCCTGCTAATCTATTTTGATGTCATCACCTCGAATGAAACACTCCGACTGATTTTTCTCTTAAAACTCATACATATTTTCTCATAGATTATATTATTATCATATTAATGATGATTTTAAAATATATTTTAATATATTACACTATATTATAAAGTCATCAAGTCATGCAATGCGGATGAAGGATTTCGCGACCTGGGGTGGGGGAGGTGGTGCCCCCCCCCCCAAGATCTTGGTACACCCTGAGAAGTTATGTATAAAACCCGGTATATGAAAATGATCTGCCATTGTCTTGATAAACCATTGTTATGTTGAGCAGGAGTCATGACCCGTCATGTCAAGACATAATCGTGCTACTGGGTAGATACCAGTCGCTAAAGTGTCAAGTATGCCTTATGCGTCTTTATACCTACATTTTGAGGATAAAAAGTAAATAATTAATTCTGGACTGGAGAGATGACATATGATTCGTAAGTGAAGCTTGACCATGTTGACAAGACAATTGAAATTGTTGTGTAAAGCTGAATTAGTTGGTGCCGATTTTGTTTTGGTAATGAGTCGCATGAAATACTGTAAACATGGCCTTTGATCTTTCTTTATGTTTAATCAGAAGTTTGTCATAACTTCTTATCCTCACTTACTGTTCATGGCTAATAAATAAATAATTTTTCTTTTTAGGATGGAATTCTTCTAGAACTGGGACATCAAGGGACACTGGAGGTATAAGAAGGTGGACCAAATAAGTGGAACACATTTTTGATAAAGACTTGAGCAAACTTTTCTTCAAGAATGGATGACCACACCGAGGAAATCAGCAAAGCCAGATACATAGCAACTGAACCCATCAACTTTCTAATTCTCACGATTCAGGGGATGTTGTGTACTCTCCGAATGCTCTACATCCAACGAACCATAGCTTCTGAGTACAATTACAACTTGCTTCCTCAGCAAGATGGCGGCGGCAATTGCTCAATTCTTAACGTTTCCGATCCTGTAGAAGTCCAGATCAACTCTGAGACAGCCATTTGGAACATGTGGCTATCCAGTATCACTTATTTCTTACCCATCCTCACCGCGTCCGTTTTGGCCGCTTCTTCGGATTTCATCGGTCGGAAACCTGTCTTGATCTTCTCAGCTACCGGGCATCTCATTGCGTCTCTAACCTTTCTCCTTGTTTCTATTTTAAGTTTACCTTTAGCAGTAACTCTCCTCGCGAGTATCACTTTAGGGATCTGCGGGGACACAGCAGTGATAGGAACTGTGTGTTCTGCCTACATTGCGGACTCGACAACAGGGAATTCTCGCACGCAGAGATTGGTCCTACAAACTTTCGCCTCTTACGCAGGATGGGGATGTGGCCAAGCTTTAGGAGGTGTGCTCCTGCAGTACCTGGATAACTTTCCCGTGTGTTTCGCCATACCGGTAGCTCTGTCAGCTATCAGCCTAGGATATGTAGGATGCCCAGGGGTCATGCTGGAGACTGTATCAATTCGAGTGGATATCAACGTACAGAAAGTCCTTCATAAAAGTTTTAAGAACTTCAGAGGGATATTCCGCAATGGCAGATCGGACAGAAAATGGAGAGTGTGGCTTCTGTTAGCTATTGTTTGCCTCACCGTCCTTGTAAATGAGAGTCTGTATGATGTCCTTATTATCTATGGTCTTGGAAGCCCCTTCTGTTGGACACCTGCAATTGTGGGATACTATTCTGCTGCCGTTGCCCTATTTCCGGCGGGAGGTAGGAGCTTTTGTATTTGATAAAGTCATTTAGAAATTACATAAGTATTTTCTAATTAAAATGAGCTAAATGTTAAAATTGGCTAACAATTATTGCATTAAGGGGAACAGCGATTTCGACACGGAGGAAAGTTCTTCCGGACTCCGAGCAACCTTCTTTAATTTCAAATCTAATTGTTCTTCAGGGGAAATGATTTTTTGTTTTAATTTCAATTTAATCGGTAAAATTGTGAAGCAAATCGTGTGTATAGTGTGTCTAGATCATGCAAATATCGATATAATTCTGGTATAAATATACAGTTTACATGTTTATTTATTATTATTATTTATTTATTTATTTATTTATTTTTTTGTATCAACGTTTGAGCATCCAAATTTTGAATATAATGGTGATTATCGTTACTCACTATTCATTTTTTCTTTCTTGCAGTGTCAGCGATTATTGTGCGACCGCTGCTGAAGTGCTTTTCAGGACACTGGCTGATCAATTTTTCGCTCATCTCTTTCATCGCCCAAATAGTGACATCAGCATTAGCAGTGAATACTGTACAGTTAGCCATAATCGGTAGGTTCCAATGTCGTGTCTATCATATCGTGCTTATTAAATATTATTGTAAAACACCGGGTGACGAATTTTAATGCTATAGTTACACAGACACATACGTTGTGTAAGGTCTGCGTTGCGTCCAAATATTTATTTTGTCGGTGGATCCCGTCATAGTCAGCAGTGGAAATAGTGATTTTTTTTTTCATCCAATAAAACAAAGAAATACATAAAAATGATAGAATGGAAGATGAAATAAGGATAAAACAACAAAAACGTAACTAAACGTAATGTCTGTGTGACTGCAGAATCATACGTACATGTAGGTATGTGTATAATGGCGCAGTCACATGTAAGACGCATGGTCAACGCACAGTATGTGCTAGATGTGCGTTACTCATGCGTCGAGCGCACTGGACCAACGCTTTGCATACGTTGCGTATCTTAATATGTATTATCTACGTAAATGCTCTGTGTGCACGCTGTCGGCAATTTTCTCAAATTTCAATGCCCTGGTTTTGCGTTGTGTACGTGTGACTGCCGCATATACACAGTTTTTAGGCGATATCCTACGATTCTGACATTGGCAAGTAGTCCCCTCAACAATCTCTTCTGTGGGCAGGCCATTATTTCTTCCATCCACTCTGTCCGAAGCTCTTTTGTTTTATTATTGAAAAGTGCAAAACATTGTATGAAAAATCAGATCGGTGATTGATAGGTCTAACCGTTTTCATTTATATATATGCTCTTACTTTCAGCAACCATAGTTGGTTTCATAAGAACTGCTACATCACCGCTTTGCAAGGATCTCATTTCTAAGGCCGTCACTAAGAAAGAACATGGTGAGTTACTGACAAACACAATTTTGACTGAAATTGAGTTTTTGTAAATATGCCGGGAATCAAACGCATTTCCTCGTATTAATGTGCCTTCCTTTTTATGGAAGGAAAGGGTGCTACCAAAATTCTGCTTCATTGTAAATGTAAATCCTGAATCCACTTCAAGCATTTGATAATTTACACCCAATTTTCATCTGATATGAGTTATGAATTTCGTGCACATGCATGGATACAACATTTTATGTCATTTAAATATTTTGTTGAAATGTACAATTTTCACGTTGTTTTTGTTTCCATTTAATTCACAGGAATGACATTTGCATTCTTATCCCTTTCTTCGAGTCTGATGTCGGTCTGTTCACCTTTTCTCATAAATGGTATCTTCGCATTCACCATGAATATTGGCTTTCCTCAGCTCACTTTCTATGTCTGTTCAATAATAGTCATCATCCCTATCATATTGAATGGGTAAGATTCATATTCCAGAAATCCTAAACACTAAAGACTGGAGGGTCAAATAGACCTATTTTCCGGGTTCATTTAGGCTATACAGTCTGTGTCCAAAAAAAAAATGGTACAGTCGGGAAAAAACTATTTAGTTGTGAAATATTTTCAAATAATGCGTGTATGTGGTACCAAAATAAAGCCAAATAATTTTCCTTGCTGATGCGCTTTGTTCTGTATAATTTGCTTTCGTAAAACAAAAATTAAGCTAAATTTTGTGCGACGAGAAACAAATCGAATTTGAGCACTTCATGGCCATTTTGCGAAACCTATACACAAAGGCATGGGACGGCGTGCGAAAAATGGATTTTTCTTGATTGTAGAAAACTAGTCATATTTCAAAAAATACAACACCAGACATGATGAAAAAAATTGCAGGTGAAAGCCTGATCTTCCTGCTTTTTGAAAATACCAAACAATAGCAGGCTGTGATTAATCTTCATACTATAAAAAAATGTTTTCCACTTGTACCATTTTATTTGACGCAGACTGTACAGTGCGTATCAAAAAAACGGGACAGTTTTGAAAAGTCTGTCAAAATTTCGTTTCAAGTTATGATGCCTATATTTTGATATTTATAGGTGCTCTGAAGTTTCATCTTTCAAATGCCATTAGAAAAAAAAAGTTTCGTTCATGCTTGAGCGAACACGGAACGTTTTTGTCAGGGGCTCAAAAAAGGGCTTGCGCACAATTCAAAGGGTATTGAAATTTTGTCATCATTCTGAATCAGGTTCTCCCATTCAGATTGATTGTTGCTTTGCACAGATCAATGAATATGTTTGTCTTTTGAGTTGATTTCCTATGATTATTTCAATGATTTAATCAATCATTCGAAGATTTAATAAAAAATGAATCGATCAGTCAAGCAATCATTCAAACAATTAATCGAACAATCAATCATTCAAAAAGTCAATCAAGCAATTGATCAATCAATCCATCAAACAAACAATGAAATAAACAATCAATCTAACAAACAAACAAACAAATCAATCAATCAATCCATCAATCAACCAATCAATCAATCACTCATTCACTCAATCAATCAATCAACCAACCAACCAACCAAATCAACCCCAAAATCACTCTTTTCTCTATTAAAAAATAAGTCACAATCAACCTCTCATTCAAGAACAACACATTTTCTTCTTTACTGTAATAAACATAAGTAAAACAAGTGAATTCATGTTTGTTCCTTTTTTTTAATTTACAGTCGAAACATTGGTTTAAAAAAAAAAAAATAAAAAAAAATAAATAAATAAATGTTCGTTGATCGTTTATGCTGCCTTCTTGCTTTCTGACTGCCGATTCAATCTTCGACGTATCCTCCTTCCCTTTCGACGCATTTCCTCGCTCTTCGAAGCATGTCTCTTACAGATCTGCGGATCATTTCTCGGTCTTGTCTGAGACTCTCCACCTCGGCAGGGATTCTCCTTCTCATATCTGGTAGATCTGTAGGTGGTGTGACAAACACCTTGGACTTCAAATAGCCCCACAAGAAAAAGTCCAGAGGTGTAAGATTGGGAGACCTCGGTGGCCACTCAACACGTCGGTTGAGAGCGATGACCCGCTCACCAAACAGCTCGGTCAACCTGTCTGTAATGACCCTGCTCCTATGGCACGGCGCACCATCTTGAGCCCACCAGACTCTCTGGAATCGGCCGTTGCCATGGCGACGATATCTACGCTGATTGGCGAGTGCAGGAACAACTTCATCGTTGATCATGTTGAGGTAGCTTTCACCGGTGACATTCTGGTCTAAGAAGACAGGGCCAACTAGCGTACCATTCCCAATGAGACCCACCCACACTGTCATCTTCATCCGACTGTCGTTCCTCTTGTAATCGAATGTCAAGGGTGGCTGGCCTTGAGGTATGTAGGCTCTAATGTTGTGGGTGTTAACAGTTGCATTCAATGCAAAACCAGCTTCATCTCCTATGATGAGGTCCTCGATGAACCTATCAGGTTGATCAAGCAGCCACCTACAGAAGCGAAGACGTCTTTGGCGATCGCCTGGCTTAAGTTCTTGATGTTTTATCATCTGATAAGAATGAAAATGTAGGTCCAGACGTGCTATGCGGTTGAAAGTTGCAGGAGGGAGTCCAAGAGTGTTGCGCCGACTACTGACAGACCCATCAGGATGATCATGTATGGCTTGACGGACAGCGGCGATGTTCTCAGCAGACCTTCCACTTCTTCGGCGTCCTGATCGACCACGGTTGAGGTTTTGGCTGGTACCAGTTGCAGTATACTTTACAATGTTTCTGTAAACTGTTGATTTTGAGGGGCATCTTACATTCGGGAAAACTTCGCGAAAACGTCTCAGGACATGATTAAGATTCTTTGTACGGTGGTATTCTCTGACTAAGAGCGCTCTTTGCACACCGGTAAACTGAGGTCTTGCCATGTTGCTATCATGTACCATATGCAAAGGGGGCATTGACTCCTTGAACATGTTAAATTGTATGCTTGAAAGGACAACATTAATTCTAATAGTAGGGTTGGGCAAATAATTACTTTTTTCTGAGAAGTTATTTCAAACAAGTTGTTTCTATAGTCAAATTTGATGTAGAATCCAAAAATGACAATTATTTTTGTGTACGATGATGTCTGACGTCGCTAAAGTGCAAAAAAACCGAAATAGTGTTTTTTGCCCATTCATCACACACTTTATAGGTATAAACCGGTTTCATTTCGTTTCTTTATGGATTTTAATGTCTAGAAGCTCAAATCTGACAATTTTATCATGACCTAATGTACCTAGTATGTATTACAGGTGTTATTTAGTGATTTCGATATGAGGTGATTTTTGCTCGATATTGACTGAAACTTACTACCAAGCTACACTAATAGTCAACTTAGGTAGGATTAATTATGTTGGATTAATCATGTTGGGTTCCCTGACACCCAAAATCCATATGAAAACATAATAAAGGTGGTTTATACCTATAAAAAGTGTGATAATTGGGCAAAATACCCCATTTCGGCGGCCATTTTGGTTTTTTGCACTTTAGCGACGTAAGACGTCATCGTACGCAAAAATAATTGTCATTTTCCGATTCTACATCGAATTTTACTATAGAAACAACTCGTTTGAAAAAAAAAGTTGAGATTCGCCCAACCCTACTAATAGGAAAGGATTCATGTCTTTCATAGGCACCATGACCTTTGTTGCATACAATGAAAGGATTTGAATAAATGACAAGCCCTCCCCATTGATATTGCAAATCCCCTTACTTGGATTGACAAAAAAAGTTCTTTTTTTTTTGTAGGAAGGAACATTCAATGCTAAACGATAACATGTAAAAATACCCCCCCCCCCTCCCAATTCAAGTAATTAAATAGCTTTGTAAATGAATTTTAAAAGTATAATTCGAAAATAATGACAAAGATAATGAGAAGGTTAAGAGGAAGTCTGCTGATTAGTAAGAAGTCTGATGAATTCTCAGTTCTTGCCATTTGTGCACAAGCCTTTTTTTAAGCCTTCTACAAAAACGTTCCGTGTTCGCCCATGCGTGAACGAAACTTATTTTTTTTTAATGGCATTTAAAAGATAAGACTTCAGAGCAACTATCAGCATCAAAATATAGACATCATAATTTGAAACAAAATTTTGACAGGCTTCTCAAATCTGTCACGTTTTTTTTTAATACGCACTGTATACACATATTTCGGGTCAGTCAGGGCCAAATACCAAATGTATGGCAATAATTGACCCTTAAAGGGATTTGGTAACTTTCAAAAACAAGAGCAATTAGATCAAGATCAATAAAATTATATTGCTCCAACAGTAAAAACAAACTACTGAAAGTTTCAGATCAAACGGAAGCCATTTACTACCTTAAAACAGTGTAATATTGCGATGCTAAGCATACAGCTGAACACCAATAAATGTACTACCCCTCTGCTGGAATCTCAGCAGGCCGCTAGGGATGGGGAAGACACAACATGAAATGGGTATATTATGTTGTGTTATTTTGCAAAGCACATTGTTTTATAAACCATTCGGGGATGGTTTATAAAATTTTAGTATGAAATCATTGATATCTCGAAGGTAAAGCAAGCAATTAGCTTGCAGTTTTGAAGAGATACCAGACTGACTTAAGTGTTTATAATTATGTTGGCAAAATGAGCTAAATCGAATAAAATGCGATTTGAATATCATTCAATGTTACTACATCCCTTTAATGGTGTGTGGCCCTTGTGACCCGGAATAAGATCAATTTGACCCATATTTTTTAAATTTTTATTATCATTTTTTTTAAAGAGTATACATGTATGTAACAATAATTTGTATTTGTGACATCCTTGGATTGGGGGCCGGCACAACACGTGTGTGCCCCTCTATTTCTTTTTGGAAACCCCTGATTAAACTTACATGTTTGAAAGAGGACAAAATCTCGCTACCACCCCCTCTCTCTGCCATCCTCTCCATTTTCAAATTCTGGATCCGCTGCTGGTCCATTGTTTCGACTATAAAACATCTGTAGCCCTAATGTTCCAGTTTTTCCTGTTTGTGGTGACAATAACGAATGTTTTGTAATAGGCTACTATCGTATTTATTACTTCCTTTGTGCTTGAGTTGACTTCAATCAATGTATTTATGGTCACAAGCGGTAGTGCATCGCACATGCAACTCACTGCCTCTCGTCTACGTCTTGTTTCGCAAAAAATCCTTGCGGCGGACGCAGGAAGACGCCCCATGTCACTTAGCGAGTTCTGAAAGGTTACACAAAATTATTACACTGCCAGGCAAGATGGCCGCTTAGCTATGTATGTAGAATCGCTGGGAAATGCAAGAGTAGCCAGTTACACCCGATCGGTCAAAGCGGCATCACAGCAAACTCTTTTATATATTATCATTTTCATAAGAGTGCCTAATTTGTGTATTCCCAAAACTTTCCACAGTGTTAATTTGTCTTTCTATAAATATTTTAAATGGCCATGTACTCAAATAGATGATTAAAACAAAAAACAAAACTTCTGCAATAACGACATTTTTTTTTAAACTGAAAAAATGAACGATACTTTCTTTTAAAATGTTAAGAGAATTGTTTTCAATAGGCCTACGTTGTTTTTAACAGTTGACATTAGTTTCAAACAATCAAAGTGTCAGTTTTTCTCACCGATATTGATTCCTTATTGGAGACCATATTTTGTTTTGGTTCAATTGGTCTTATAATGAGGAGGGAGCAGGTTCTCTGTCTTGTGTCTTAATCTTGTCTTTTTATGTTTCATTATAATTGTAGGATATTGCAGTACTATCAGAGACCATCAGCAGAAAAGGAGACTACATTGTCAAAACTAGATGAAATGGAAAGAACCAGAAGTGAACCCCTTTGTACATCATCCAGCAAAGAGGAGAAAAAACCTCAGCTCGAGAAATATCAATCTCTGTAGCATATAATAGTGCTTTTTTTCTTATCCTAAGATTACACTCAGATCCTCAAGTCAATTGGTTTTTAAAGCGGATATACGTCGTCACCCTAAATACTTCGACGAAACTTTGAACAAACGCTGAATTTAAGAAAGTAATGCCTTTAATAGCACACATTATGAATTTTCAGATTATTCTCTCATATAATGTGTAGAAAGAAATAAATGAAGTAGGCTATGTTATAGAACAAGTAGAATGAAAAGATCCTTAATGTTTCTATTATAAGTAGATATCAGAGTCAGAAATTATTGGCTCTCATAATAGCAGCTGACATACGGAGCTTCGAAAAATGTTTTGCGAAGGATGTGGACAGATCCCAGTATACCTATTTTATGCATGCTTTTTAAACAACCCGAAAATTTGACCAACGCTTGCCCGACATAGTAACGACTTATGTATGAAAACTGGATACCAAATATTGTAGTTCATGGTTGTTTGAATACCTCTTTATGCCCCAGAGACATCCATAACTTACAATGATGAAGAAAAGCCGCATTTTATTTTTTATGTTCCTATTAATCTTTTTTTTAAATAATAGTGATCCATAGTTTTCTTTCAAATAATCATCTTTTTTTTTCGTACAAACAGAAATATTATTGTGACATACGATGTATCTATGATGAATATGAACATGAAAGAAAGTGTCTGAGTAGGACCACTCATAAATGCCTCAAGTAGGCCTTCTTGGTGCACCGTGAAACCTTGCACTGCTAATGAACATGGAAGTTTATTGAAATTAAGAAATATTTGAAGGTGAAATTCAATCGGATTTGATTAATGTAATGACCGATTGATAGCCCAGTTTACCCCTCCTAGTGTAGTGACCCCTGTTAGGCGCCTTCTCCAAACAAAGTGCGTCAGCTTCCCGCTTCTTTTTCTACCAAAAGACGATTTATCGGCTTTTGAATAGAATCCCGAAATCTTAATACGGCTTAAGGGGGCCGTCACACTGAGGTCGTTCTATAACGTTCTTGCCCGTTTTTGCCCGTTTTAAAAAAAAAATGCTGAACGGGCTTTGGTCGGGTTGGAACTTATAACTTTGAAAAATAATTTCTTGAATACGATGCTAGGCAGTTCATAAATAGTTCTCGTTACGTCAATTCCGTCTTTATCGCGTCCGCAATACGTTGTTATCCAGTTCAGAACGAGTAAACTGCTCGTTCACTCTATACCGTTCGTAGCACGTCCAAACGGTCACTAAAAGTGCCTATGCGCAGCATGATAAAAGTTAGGTACCTAGTTCGTAGTACGTCCTTCTCGTTCAGAGTAAGTCCTACCCGTTCAAGGAACGTTGTCACTACGTTTAATTTTAGAACTTGAAGCCAGTACGATTTTTTTGAACATGTTCAAAAAAATCGGAATGCCTTTCCGTTCTCTCCGTTCGGGCCCGTTCGCCAAGTTCGTAAACAGATTGTAAACGGTCTGTACTAGATTCTAAAAGGTCTGCACTACGTTCAGTCCGTGTGTAAACAGATTGAGCCCGTTCACCAAGAACTACCTAGAACGCAGTGATAACTAGCTCAGTGTGACGGGAATTATGACATGCCGTTCTCTTTCAAAATTGAAACGTATGTTCGTAGTACGTCCTTCTCGTTCAGAGTAAGTCCTACCCGTTTAAGGAACGTTGTCACTACGTTTAATTTTAGAACTTGAATAATTAATATACAATGCTCGTTTGTATGACGTCCTAGCACATCTTTAGAACGATTTAAGTACGGCAATTTCGTTTGTAGTACGTCCATCTCGTTTCAGGTACGTTGCCACCCCGTTAAATTTTAGGACGAGATGGGCGCCCGATTTTTGTGAACACTTTTTTGGAAATCCGACCGAGCTAGTCCATAAAGTTCTTAAACAGATCGTAAGAAGTATTTACTGCGTCCACTCAGTTTACACACAGACTATGCCCGTTCGGCAAAATTTGCAAGGACGTAGTAGGAACGAGCTCAGTGTGACGGGGGTATAAACACGTTAAAAGCAGAAAGCCGATTGTTTCTCGTGTTGGATCAGGAAGCTACGGGAAACTGACGCATTTTGTTTGGAGAAGGCGCCTCAGGTAATGTGTTAATTGTGTATCAATTAATGTTATGCTTTTACTCTTGCTGCTAATGGTCATCTCATCAGAGGTTAGGTTTGTTCCTCGTATCTTGTGGTAAGATTCTGTTTTATTCGATTTCTTTTAAAATATATTTCTATGATGTGGTACATAAATATGTTCTGATGCTTTATAGCTGAGATATATTGCAAGCTATAATTCCTTAGTGTATAAAACCTTGTAAAAGTTGAGACCAAGTCATGCCAAACTGCTTTGTACAGCCAATATAATGTGCAATGTATACTCGATGTAATCAGACAATGAGATTATGTTAGTTTGCTAATGGTGGTATCTCACTTCGCGGAAACTGCTTTGAGACGGATTTGGGACTACTTTGAGACGGTTTTGAAACGGCTTTGAGACAGTTTTGAAAATTGTCGCGGAGACGCGATGGAAAAAAAGTATCGGAGACGTCTCTAATACTTTTTATCCATCGCGGAGACGATACTTTTCCATTGCGGAGACGTCTCCGCGAAGTGAGATACCACCATAAGTGTGCATATTTACTGCTGGAGAGAGAGAGAGAAAAGAGTGGAGAGAGGGAGAAAGGGAGGGGGGGGGCAAGAGAGGGTATTTCGTTAAAATATTTTGACAAAGAGTAAGTCTGGGAGAAAGATTTTCCGGTTCTCTGATAATTATTGTTCGAAAGTCTTTCTATATGTTTTTAATGACAATAATATCGTACTCTGTATCACAATGCAAGAACATGATCCTATTCTTCGATAATGTGTCTCAAGTTCACCGATTTAGGTTTTTGTTAATATTTTCTTGATACACTGACAGGTGGCGTTACCTGATTATGAATAAAAAAAAAAAAAAAAAAAAAAAAAACATCAAACACAACGAACTGCCTTCGTGTGCATTTTTCCTATATGATCTGTCATGTTTGTTTTAGTGGCATTTTAAAGACCATTAATAAAAGCAACATAGATAAAGATTCCTGTTGGCGGTCGAGACGAGCGGACGTACATTTGCGCTGCGTGGTTGACTGTACTTTTCAGGGGTTAAACAACGGTTAGTGGTCCGGTCGCAGACCACTGGCTTATTGGCCGTATCTTCCCGCGATATTTTTTGGAAAATCGCCCCCATCAAATATTACAGGATTTGAATTGTTGGATACCAGAGGAATTATATTTTTGAACAAGGAAATTATTGGAATTTCACCTTATATCCAGCCTAATCAAGATACCTGAACAAGAAAAAGGTAAGCGTACATAACATTGTTCTAATCAGCCAATATGGCTGTAGGAGGAGTAGAAGTAGGTATTATGAATCTAGGACCGGAAATTGAAAAACACCCTTCACTGAAGTTAGACAAAGGCCAAATAAAAGAGCCAGGCCCCCTCTGATGAATCTTTAGATATAACCCAATGTAAGTCTCCACCGCCTAGTCCTAGTAGAAAGTTATCGAGCTCGATGAAGAAGGGCTTACAATATTACACTAAAAAGCATCGACTCTAAACGAAACATCACAAAACTTCACCCAATGCAAATTTCCAAAGAAAGAACCAAAGCTACAGGGGGAACCATGGTAAAGTACATTACAAGATTGAGAGATGCCTTTCAAATCCGATGCAACACACAAAATCAAGCCCGAACCATCGAAAACATTACGGAGCTCGGTAACAATTCGGATGAAGGCGACTAAAGGTTTGAGTGTCAGTAAAGGGGTAATTAGCAACATATCTAATGATATCTCTGAAGAGGAGATTGCAAGTGAATTGAAAAACCAAAATGTAATTGCTGTAAAACGTCTTCGTCGCCGTCAAGACGGCAAACTGATAGATTCTAATACTACTGACATTCTCTGGAAAAAATCTTCCAAATGATGTAAAATTATGGTATGAAATATATAATGAAAGACAATTTGTGGCACCAGTCTTGAGATGTCATAATGCCAACAATTGGTCATGTTGAGGGAAAATGCAATGGTAGACTACGTTGTGTTACATGTGGCGAAGGCCATGAGTTTAAAGATTGTGAAAGGGAAACTCGCAAATGCGCAAGATGCGGAGGGCCTCATTCTGCAGCGTATTATGCCAGCAATATAAGATTCAAAAAGAAATAATAAAAGGTAAAACTTTCACAAAAATCTCGTATGCAGAGGCAGCCAAACAAGTAAAAACCTCAATGAATGTTCAGAACACAAAAAAGAATGAACAAATTGACAAAAAACAACAAACAAAGCCCAATCAGACCGACCTTCCCGCCAAAAACACAACGGAACAAACCAATACAACAATAACACCAACATTTCGAAGTAAAATACCCACAACTTCAAACAAAAAGAAAACGTTCGCCCAAATCCATGTACCAAAAGTACCAACCAAAAGCGCGAAATCGCAAAAGAAATAAATGAAACTAATCCTAGCCACACCCAACAAAACATCATTCAAGCCTTCGTAGGCATCTCAACTCTATGGTCTCGTTCTTGGCATTTATTATCAAGCATTACAATCAACTTCCCAAACCCACTAAAACACAGTAACCAAAACACCATAGATGTCGTATTAACTTTGAGTATAGGGTGTGCCTATACTAAAAACCACTCTAAAAGAGCTAAAGCTCACTCTTTCAAAGAGCCGTATAAATGACCAATCTTTTAGAGTGAAGCTCACTCTTAAAAAGAGTGAGATAATTCACTCTTGAAAAGAGTGAGATTCACTCTAAAAGATTGGTCACTCATACGGCTCTTTGAAAGATTGAGCTTTAGCTCTTTTAGAGTGGTTTTTCACTCTTTCACTATAGGAGTGGCTGGAGGAGCGGAATTTTTCGGAGGAAATAATCAACATTTTTACAGGTGAGGAAATACTAGATGCCAAGTCAACTCCTGCGACGTGAAATATGCTTAAATTTGATTACTCGTGCATGTCTAGACTCTAGTCTATCACTCTAACTGTTACATCTTAGCGCCCTAGCCCAGGCACGGGACTCTTGCAGCTAGAGGCCAGCCGCGCCGGTCGAGCGCGGCTGGCCTCTACAAGTAGGGAAGGTGGGCTAACGGACCCTAGGGGCAAAACGGAACTTTCTCATAGCTTGACATCAAAAGTATTTTTTCTATAAAATGTATTGCAAGTAAATGAGGCATTGCTGCACCAATTCACCACTGAAGTTTCATCGAAAAAAAATCAATACCTACAGAGGGGGGTGCCATTCAAAAATTTGTACCCCTCTGATGTAGGGTATTTCTGCTTGGGGCAAAATGGAACCCAATGGTGTGGGGCAAAAAGGACCATAATTTGGCTGACCCTGGGAGAATTTGGTGTGCTCGCATCCCTTCTGGAGACTTCCAAAAGTACATTTATTTTGCAACTTGAACAAATTTTGACAAATCAGTCCCCAGGAGTTGATTATTAAACGGTACCCATAATAGGGTACCATTTTGCCCCAACAAAATATGCACGGAGTCATTTTGCCCCACTAGTGGGGCAAAACGGACCTTTTCCGATATTTTTTCAGCTTCATTTTGCCGGAAGTATGAAAGAGTGAGAATTATTGATCGATTGTTTATCAAACTTCAATAAGAACTCGTCAAGGAAATATCATTTTTATAGTCTTGCTCCTATCTGTGACGTCACAGAAGGCACTTGAAGTTACGTGGTCCGTTATGCCCCACCTTCCCCTACAAGCGAAGAGCGCCCTGGGCCACCAGCGGGCTTGCCTTCACCGGTACCGTATACCGTAAAATTAACAGCTAAACACACCTCACAAGGTCAAATTTAAGCATCTTTCACGTCGCAGGAGTTTACTTGGCATCTAGCATTTTCTCACCTTTTCAAATGTTGATTATTTCCTCCGAAAAAAAATCCGCTCCTGCAGCTGTGGTTGTCCACCGGCCATGTTGAAATATGGTTGTTACGGCAAAAATTTTCAGTATGCATTGCGCAAGCGCACAGCGCGAAAATAGACGTTCCTGATTGGTCAAAATCTAGCTCTTTGAAAGAGCGGCGTTTTCGACTTACTCCTTCGAGAGCGGCGTCCCTGTGATACCGGAGTGAGTTGTGGAAACATATTTTCACTCTTAAAGAGCTAAAACTTCACTCGATTAGAGTTAAATCAACGTAGCTCGAAATTTCGAGCGATTTTTCACTCATTCACATTTAGAGTGATAGGATTAGACATTAACAAAGAATAATTAGAGAATAAGCTTAGAAAAAATAGAACTACCTACTTCGTAAATCTCCATATAATTCAATGGAACGCGCAGGTGCTGCTGAACCACGGAGATACAGATTATAGAAATCCAAATGAAAAGTCAAAAAGTCATTATTATAAATTATTACAATCCATGTAAACAAAATCGATAAAAATAACATAATGCATATACTCAAACATTTCAAGGGTAACATTATAATGTGTGGAGACTTTAATGCACACAATATTTTATGGGGAAGCATTACAACGGACCAAAATGGTCGTATCATAGAGGAGATTGTCAACGAAAATAATGTTATTGTATTAAATGATGGTACGGGCACGCGCCTAGATCCCCATACAGGTAAACTCTCCAATTTGGATCTAACACTAGTTTCACCCAAACTGGCCGGGAGATGCGCGTGGCAAGTCACTCAAAACACACTCGGAAGTGACCACTTCCTTGTAGAATCATATTTTGGTAGAAAAAGACCTCAATATTCCCCTACACACGGAGATATGTGGATATTAAGCAGGGCAAATTGGATATTATTCAAAGAGAAGGCACAGGAATTAATTACTCATGAAATAGAAGATAGAAATATTCAAACTTTTTATGACAATTTCATATCTAAAATTAAAAGAATTGCTGACGAAAGTATCCTAAAGAGGAAAAATAAACATGGCCCATTAAAAACAGTGCCGTGGTGGAACAGCAAATGCGAAAATGCCATAAGAGAAAGAAACAAACTAAGCAATAAGCTACGTAAGAAAATCACAAGAGAAACTCTTGCCGAGTTCAGACTTAAAAAAGCTATCGCTCAGAAAACAATAAGAGAGGAAAAAAGGGAATATTGGAAAAATTTCTGCAATAAAATAAATAGATACACACCTATATCTCTTGTCTGGAAACAAATTTGGAAAATTAACTCCGTCAATTCACCTAGTACAGACAAAATCCCTCCCCTCCTCGAAGAAAATGCAAACCAATGGGCGTTTTCTGACAAAAGCAAAGCTAACTTATTGGCAAAAAAGATATCTTCATCCAGCTCAGATGAAAACTTACCGCCATCTTTTATGGCCAGGAAAGAAAACATAAGAAGGGAAACAGACGCGATGTTACAACAAGAAGAAGGTATACTCGATGAACCATTTAACATAAACGAATTGACACGGGCAATAGCTCAAGCAAAAAACACTACGCCTGGTCAAGACGGAATTTGGATGCATGGTCATCATATCCCACCTCCCTTCCTCAGCAGTAAGTATATCATATCTCTATTTAATGCCATCTGGCGGACGCAAAATTTTCCTAGAGAATGGCATCACGCAATCTTGAAACCTATTTTGAAAAAAGGCGGAAACAAAAATAATGCAGAAGCTTATAGACCAATTGCGCTCATGCCTACTGTAAACAAGTTGATGGCAAGAGTCATTAATAACCGCCTTAGCTGGTATATTGAGAAAAATGAACTATTTACGCAAAGGCAAAGCGCATTCAGGGCCGATAGATGCTGCACAGACCATCTTATATCAGAAAGGCATTCTTGAATAAAGAACACCTTCTAGCCATTTTTCTAGATTTTCGGAAAGCCTACGATTTGATATGCAGAAAGACCCTCATATTTAAACTTCTTAAGATAGGTATCCGAGGGCGTATTGCGGCCTAGCTTGACAAATATCTAACCAGACGCACATTTCAGGTCCAGGTAAATAATATACTATCTGATGTATACGAACAAAAGAAGGGTATTGTCCAAGGTAGTGTATTAAGCCCAACTTTGCTTAATATATTTGTGAATGATCTTGGAAATGAATTAAAACATTGCAAGAAAGCCCAGTTTGCAGATGATGCTACGATCTGGAAAAATAATAGAAATATGAAATTCTTAGAGGGTCAAGTACAAAGCGATCTCATAAAAATCAATAAATGGTGCGACAGTGGCGTATCTAGGGTCAAGTGCGCCCGGGGCAAATGTTAACTTTGTGCCCCCCACCCCCGATCTACTCCAGTTCTGCTCAACGATTTGTTTTAGTTTATTGTACCAGTGGCATATATACATGTCCCCAGACCTGGGGATGATTTGTTGACCATACATACACGTAGCTTATCAATTTTATATTTCCTCTGCAAATATTTTAATTTAATGCGAGCGCGAAGCGCGAGCGGAAAATTTTGAGTTCTTGCATTACTCGAATCTTGCATTTAAGATGAATACAGACTTCGTTATCAACGAAGGTACAATAAAAAATTCCCTACCTTTGGGGTGTCAACAATTTTTGACTCAAAAGGCCTATTGGAGTTGTATGCATCGGATTCTTTTTAGTAGAAAAATTATAATTTAAAAAAAATTTTGTTGGTCCTCCTCGAATGATTTTGAAACATATAATACAATGCGAGCGCGAAGCGCGAGCGAAAAATTCTAGAGCTCTAAACTTAAATAAACTTTGCAAGGAACATGTTTTAATACCGAATGGTCATAAAATACGGAAACAAAGACATTGACAATGAAGAGGGGTAAGAACAATAACAGCGAAAAAAAAAGGCAGCGAGAAAAAGCAAGACAGTAAAAAAAATATTTTACTTCGAGGGACCTTGATGTTTATCTCAAGCGGAGAAGGGGGGGCAAATCGATTTAAAATTTGAGGCGCCATATTGATCTTAAACTATTTAAAGGGGCTCCAAATTAAATCGAACTCAGGGGATGTCAATTGGTCTTAAAATTGTGATTAGGAGGTACACATAAATTGATTATAACCTTTACAGTGGGACGCTATATTGAAGTTAAGGGCGCCGATTTGATCTTTAATATAGGCCTAAACAAGGGGCGCAAAATTGACCCGAAACCAAGAAGGTATTAAACCTAGAAATTGACTGAAACCTTTGGGGTGCCAAAAAGTAGTGTTATGTGAGGGGGGCGCCAAAATTAATAATGGAGGAATCATAGCCCCAATTTCACTGTGGATCACCGATCTCCTTTCTCTTCTTCTTCTCTTTCTTCTTCTTCTTCTTCTTCCTCTTCTTTTTCTTCTTTCCTTCCTTTTCTTCTTTTTTCTTTTTTTTTCCTTTTCCTTTTTTGCGCCCCCGTGAAGCTCCGCCCGGGGCACGTGCCCCCCCTTGCCCCCCTAGATACGCCACTGGTGAGGGGGGCGCCAAAATTAATAATGGGAGGAATCATAGCCCCAATTTCCACTGTGGATCACCGATCTCCTTCTCTTCTTCTTCTCTTTCTTCTTCTTCTTCTTCTTCCTCTTCTTTTTCTTCTTTCCTCCTTCCTTTTTCTTCTTTTTTTTTTTTTTTTCTTTTTCTTTTTTGCGCCCCGTGAAGCTCCGCCCGGGGCACGTGCCCCCTTGCCCCCCCCCTAGATACGCCACTGTGGTGCGATAACTGGAGCTAACTGGGGCATGAAACTGTCGGAAGAAAAAGCTAAAGCTGTGGTCTTTATAAAACGACACCCTTCCCCTAATGTCAAATTAAAAGATAGATAATCGAATGTGTCAATGAGTACAGATATTTAGGACTTTGCTTCGATGCAAAATTAACATGGAAAAAAACAAATAGAAAATTACTGAAAAGTGCAAAAAAAGGATGAATATACTGAAATGCATGGTGGGTACTCATGGGGTTCAGACACCAAAACCCTTCTGCTCCTGTACAGAGCATTGATTAGACCATTTTTGGACTACGGATGTGAGGCCTTTCATTCGGCGTCTAACAATGTCAAGAAACAATTGGATAACATACAGTACGAATGTTTGAGGATATGCACTGGTACCATAGCTTTCACCTCTCTGGCAGCCCTCCAAATTGAATGCTGTGAAATGCCCCTTGAAATTCGGAGTTCACTTTTTAGCCAGAACTTTAGAGCGAACATAAGCTACATAAAAAAAATCACCCGTCCAAGGAGTGTCTATTAGAATGTTGGCAATATAGTTCAAATAGCTGGGGAAATCAAATTCCCTTTGCTCTACGGACGAAACATATTCCTGACGAAAATATCGAAACAAAAAAAATGTCGAAGACTCCGCCTTGGCATCTGATACCACCTTTGATATCAACTCACTTGCATGATATCATCATATATCAATAAGAAAAATGTGATTTGTTTTGAAGCCAAATCAGAGTCAGATGATTATATAAATTCGAAATGGAAAGATTACATTAGAATATACACAGACGGCTCAAAATCAACAAACGGAAATACGGGTGCTGCAGTGTATATCCCAAGTCGAAATATTGAAATAGCAAAAAGAATATCCGCTGTATCGGTTTATCGAGCGGAACAGATGGCATTGTTCTTTGCATTACAATGGATATATGAAAACACAAGAACGACAAACTGCTAAAAAATATGCCATATTCACAGATTCACTAAGCTCCATAAAAGCAATGGAAAATGATATTGCAAATATAATGCAAGAAATCATAGAATTCACAACTAAACTTTCAAAAGATAAAATCATTGTTCAATTTGAATGGATTCCTTCTCACGTAGGAATTAGTGGAAATGAAAAAGCAGACTCTTTGGCGAAACATGCTCTATCCCTTCCCATCGCATACCATATTTTGCAGAATAAAGCAGAAACTAAGCGCGAAATTTACCAACAACATCTGACTAATTGGCAAGAGGATTGGACATCGTCTGCCCGCGGACGATTCCTTTTTGCAATTCAACCTATGCTCAGAACAAAATATCTAAATAATGCCAATAATAGGAAACACTTTTTAAGATGAATAGACACCCGAACGGATTATGTGACCACTGTAATGTGCCAGAAACGGTGCCGCACTTACTTTTATCTTGTACCCAATTCAACAGGGAAAGAGCAAGATTAATGAAAAAACTAAATATAGGAAAATTTTCAATTCAATCTGCTCTAGGTCTCCCTGCTCAGAGAGATTTACTGCAGTTTTTGAAAGAAACTCAGAAATACGATTTATTGTAGTTGCCATAACGACCATGTCTGTCATCGTCAGGGAGAGATAATGGAGTGTTATATTTCAAGACATCTCTCGTTTAGACGTCACTTCCCTTCTTACTGACTGGCATGGTTGAAACAACTTATTATAAATTGCCCCCGAGGTGGGCGACCATATGGGAGATTTTTTTCTATCTTAGCTCAGGTATCGTTGAAACTTTAGCAAATTACAATGTACAGGCCTAAGAATATAATTTCTAAATAAATAAAAATGACAGCCATAGCTCAACCACATACTTGTCCAGAAGAAAAACATTGGGTAGTGTGAGATATTACTTTCCTGCTCAAAAAACGATTTTTTTTTTTTTTTTTTTTTTTTTTTTTTTTTTTTTTTTTTTTTTTTTTTTTTTTTTTTTTTTTTTTTTTTTTTTTTTTTTGCTGTAGAAAGTTCAACGAACCGTTAAATCCGTTTACACTCAAACAGCATGTGGAGCGATGAAATGCACATGCTCTGTACACAGGTTAAGATTATATCGTGTTTCTGCTGGGGATGGGAGCCTCTGTTACAATTGTCCCCGGTCTCCCCTACACACATAATAGTAGGGTTGGGCAAATAATGACTTTTTTTCTGAAAAGTTATTTCAAACAAGTTGTTTCTATAGTCAAATTTGATGTAGAATCCAAAAATAACAATGATTTTTGTGTACGATGATGTCTGACGTCGCTAAAGTGCAAAAAACCAAAATAGTGTATTTTGCCCATTCATCACACACTTTATAGGTATAACCCGGTTTTATTTTGTTTCTTTATGGATTTTGATGGTTTAAAAGCTCATATCTGACAATTTTATCATGACCAAATGTACCTAGCATGGTTATAGGTGTTAATTAGTGATTTTGATATGAGGTGATTTTTGCTCGATATTGACTGAAACTAACTACCAAACTACACAAACAGTCAACTTAGGTAGGATTAATCATGTTGGATTAATCATGTTGGGTTCCCAGACACCCGAAAGCCATATAAAAACGCAATAAAAGTGGTTTATACGTACAAAAAGTGTGATAATTGGGCATAATACGCTATTTTGGCGGCCATTTTGGTTTTTGCACTTTAGCGACGTAAGACGTCATCGTATGCAAAAATAATTGTCATTTTCAGTTTCTACGTCGAATTTTACCATAGAAACAACTTGTTTGAAAAAAAAAGTTGAGATTCGCCCAACCCTAATAATAGAGTTATGTCAGGACAAAGAATCTGGTACTTGGGACACCTGAATTACCCTGTTCGCTGGAGTGTTTAACTACCACATGCCTAACATTGCCTGACCTAGAGGCACACAAGAATGAGACAGTATAAATCAATAGTGGCGCTGACTGAATTTTAGTTGCGAGATTGTTAAGAAGGCAGAACACAACTTTTTTTTTGGAGAAAATTGAAAATAGCTCACAGAGTGATTGGAAAGTGGAAGACATCGGTGATTCGATTGTGAGTAAAATTTTTGTTTTATAGGTTTTCCACATCAAATATCCACTCCTGTCAACCAATCATCCAAGACCAAGTAGGCAGATCAAATGTCCATGTATTAGAATTAATGTCCACAATAGCACACGGGTGTCAAAATAGGTAGTTTAAATGTCCATGTAGCTCCGGAATGTACAAATAGGTAGCTCAAATGTCAGTATGGGTACGAAGTGTCCCAATTGGAGGTTCAAATGTCCTGATAAGTAATGTTTACACAATGTAGGTATCATTATGTCCTCATTAAGAAGTCCAAATGTCAATGTAGGTACTTCATATCCATATAGTTAATTTCAAATAATCAATTAGGAAATTTTAAAGTCACATAGGGAGCCAAATATCCGTATTGGTAGAGAAATGTTGTCTTAGGGAAATTTAATATCGCATAGTGATCTCAAATGTCCAATGTTAAATTGAAACACAAAATACCATAGTCTTCGTTACACAGTCATTTTGATTGTCTATGAACTATTTCCTTATGTCAGTAGTGTGTTTATACTGCTACACATCGTAGATCAGACTGAAGTGTCAAAAATTATTTTTCTTAACTCTTTGCCCGCCACATTGTTTTTAAGCATAAAAAAGAAGACTTTTCTCTTTAATTATTAAAAATAGTATAACAATATTTGCTTAGTATGAACTAGGAGAAATTAAGCCTCAGACCCGGCACTAGCATTATCAGTGATTTTCAGATCTTTTCGCCCAGCCATTACAGAGTAAAGGAATTATTACGATTGTATAGTTAATAAGTACAATTGTGACTATAGTCGAATTTGGCAGGCAAATAATAAATGAATAATAAATGAAAACATAATTATATTCAGAGAAATTCACATTATTTCCAATAAAATGCAAACACATTGGAAAAAAACACAACAACAAACAAAGATGATAATTTTTCTTAACCAGAATATTAGGCTCTTGTCAAATATGATTTAACACCTTTATACCGACATAACTAAGGTATATATACCTTTGCCCTTTTGTTGCAGTTTGGTGTACAAAATGATTATGCAATATCATGTTATTTCACAAATATTACAAAATTGTCTCTAAATCTTTATGAATAATGTTTTCTTCTCTACCTCCCCTCCCATCATCTCTTAGACCATCATTACATTTGTGTACTTTGTTAACATGAATATCCATATACCTTCACGATTTTGTTCTTTTTTTTTCTTTCATTAAGTATTGTCTTCTCTGTCTTCATAACTGACTTTCTTCAGACACCTAAACGTCGATTATTATTATTATTTATTCGACATTTAGATTTTTATTCATTATTTGAGTAAATGTATACACAATGTTTAATGTCGAGATGGCCTATAAGTCTTTTATATTGTTAATTCTTTTCAATTCAATAAACAAACAGATTTAAAATTCAATAAACGATACAAAAATACATATCACATGGATAATTCAAAATTTGGGGCTTGCGCTTCGCGCTAGAAAAAATATGTTCTGAGGTATCCTCACATTCGAATTTTCCTCCTATTTCAAAACATACCCCGTCCACTGCTTTTCCTCACCACTGCAATCATGCTCACTGAATGTGACTTTCTTAAAAGGCATATTTCATAAAGATATTTCATCAAAAATATTAGAATAAATAAAAGTGTGTTTTTTTAAATATAAAATGTCACCCAAATATATAATATACATGTATAGGATTGCATATCAAATACACACATCATTTTGCAGCACGTATCAGTGAATATAAATTATTAAATTGTATGGTTTGTTGTATTTTCCAACAGACACAATATCATTTCATAACATTTAGTTTTCTGGAAAGTGCTTTTTCTTTCTTTTTTTCTGCATCATCTTGATGCGTATGCATTTTTCATTAACCACTTTCATAGACTAACGGCAACCGCTTTGTTGAAATACATACATTTTAACATTTGTTTCTTTACAATATAATTATTTGTAATTAATTAAAAATTAACATGAAATTAGACTCTTTTCCCCTAACTTTTAGCTTGATGAGAAATAATAATCGCAATTTTCCACAATGTAAAAGAATAATTATAATTTGCCTTTTTTTCATAAAAAACCTCTACTTTTTTATGCCTTAACATAAATAATGTATTTGCGTAATTCGAGATCCTCTACTTAGTAGCGTTCTGAAATTATTGCTTTCAAAATTAGGCATCCTAACTTTCTGATGTATCCACTGACATTTGACTTACCAATGCGACACTGGAATCACCTATGACAGATTAAACACTTTGATTGACACGGGATTGCATAAATATTTCTTTTGTGTTCATATTTGAATTCGCTATGGACCCTCCATTTACCTGTTAAGACATTGACTGTGCTATATGGACATTTGATTTCCCTATTGAAAACAAATTCTTTAGTCTTGATATTTGACATCGCAACAGGGATCTTATCCGTCTGTTAGGACATCGATCCTTCTATATGGACTTTTGATTTCCCGATCTAAAATGATTTCTATTGTGTGGATATTTGACTTAGCAGTGGACATTTTATTTACCTGTTCGGATATTGGTCTTGCTCTGCTGACATTTGATTTCCCTATTGAAAATAATCTCTACTGTGTGAATATTTGACCTATCTATGGACAACTTATTCTCAAATAATAGCTGCTTCCACATCAGCTCGAGCTCGCTCCATCTCGAGATTTTAGCCCGATCAGCCCTCCCCCGAAAAAATCTCGAGATACGAGAAACCACGTCCACATCAGCCCAAGTTGAGCGATTTCGCTCTCGAGCGATGAATTAGCTCGAGCTACGGAGCATGCGCACTCTGGACTCTGAGTTTTGAAAATCGCGCCATTTTTTCCCGCGTTATGGGCTGGGGACTTCCAGTTACGAGCATTTTCTCCATTATTTCTAGTGTATGTTTTTAATTTTTGTCCTTTTATTTTCTCTTTTATAATTCTTATGTATTTCTGTGTTTTTCCTTCTTTCGTCTTATCGTTTATCATTTCTTACGTATTTCTTTGTTTTTATCACTCTTTCATCTTCTCTTCTCTCATAATTCTTATATATTTCTTTGTTTTTCCTTCTTTCGTCTTATCGTTTATCATTTCTTACGTATTTCTTTGTTTTTATCACTCTTTCATCTTCTCTTCTCTCATAATTCTTATATATTTCTTTGTTTTTCCTTCTTTAATTTTTATCGTCTATCCTTTCTTATGTATTTCTTTGTTTTATCCTTCATTCATCTTCTCTTCTCTCAATTACTATGTATTCTTCTTATATATTCTCTTTTATCAATTCTTTTGTATTTCTTTTTTTTATCATTCTTTCATCTCTTTTTAATTCTATCATTCCGTATTATATCAAAACCGGAACTCGAATTGCATTATGGTTGGACATCATGAATAAATTATCCCGAGTAAAAAAACCCGAGTTCGTCCACATCTGCGAATTAGCTAGCTAGTTCGCCAAATAGCTAGCTATTTCGCGAACTAGCCCTAGTTGACTCAGGCTTGAATCTCGAGATTGTAGCCCACGAAATAGCTAGCTAATTGCGTCCACATTACAAATAATCTCGAGCTAGTTCTGATCGGGCTAATTGGCCAGATCAGAAATAGCTAGCTATTTTGTCATCTCGAGCTAGTGAAGACGGGCCTGACATTTGACTTGATACCTCGGACATTTGAACTGGAAAACCTATATTTATTTACATATAATATTGGAAATTATTATTTTATATTCGCAAACTCGATGACATTGAGTTACAGGCAAATATGATAAATGCAAATTGAATTGTCGAAATAAAGGCGAGAGCAAAATGATGTTGCTGGCAGGAGCAAGGTTAAGCATTCCACCACTATACGACGAAAAATATAACTATTGTGAAAACGATTATGCACTTGAAATAATAAAATGTTAAAAAAGGGTCACTATTGTAGACCTGGTAGAAGTGAAATTACAATACTGTATTATCTTGTTTGGAATGTTAACTCGATGACATTGAGTTACAGGCAAATATGATAAATGCAAATTGAATTTTTAGGCCATGGAAAAACACTAGAAAGAACCATTATTACTCATGGGTCAAAGTACATGTATATGACTTGAACTGGTTTTAACCGGAACGGACCTTCCTTATAACGAACAGGTCAATCTCAATAGTATACATTGTTTAAAGTCCCTGACCGGACCGAGAAATGAAATAACCAATAACGAAAGATAATATGCTACATAATACAACAGTTCCAAATTTAGGCGTTTTTATTGTCCATCTACAAAGTATTTAATTAAAAAAATGACCGAACCTCAACCGGGCCATCCCTCCCAAATACTCGAAAAAAATTACCTCTCAATAATATAATGGTGCGGGTGATGACGTCAAAGGATGTTAACGGAATGCTACAACATTGCGAGCATTGAATTTGCCCTTTCATTTCATAACAATAGAATTCTAGCACGCGGGCGGTCTATTTTTCCTGACATAGCAATATCAAACGTGTTTTCAAAAGGCTAAACCCAATCATGCCTGGCCGCAGGACTGCTGTAACATTCCATTAACATCCTTTGACGTCATCAACCGCGCCATTAGATTAGGGGTAATTTTTCGAGTATTTGGGAGGGGTGGCCTGGTTGAATTCGATCATCTTTTTAATTGAATACTTTATAGATGTACAATAAAAACGCCTAAATTTGGAATTGTTGTATTATGTAGCAAATTAGCTTTCGTTTTTGGCTATTTTATTTCTCGGTCCTGGTTGCTATTCCCATAGGTTAGAAAACATATCTTCCATAGCAGCTGTTATTTTAACTAATTTCCTATAATTTTAACACCTTTTAGACTCGTTCAAAAGATTTTACATCATTTGAACCTACAGACAAGCGAGTTTTGAGAGGATGCCATTCAACTGTGATAAAAACGATGAACTCTTCTGTATTTTCATAGGCCTACAAAGGAAATTAAGATACACTGGATCTTTTAGAGAAGTAAACCAAAGGATTTGAACATAATTTTTTAGTATAAAGACTTGAAAACACTTTTCTCAGACAATGGATGACTCTACCGAAGAAATCAGCCAAGCCAGATACATAGCTACAGAACCCATCAACTTTCTGATTCTCGCGATACAGGGGATGTTGAGCACTCTCCGAGTTCTCTACATTCAACGAACACTTGCTCTTGAATACCAGTACAACTTGCTTCCTCAGCAAGATGGCGGCGGCAATTGCTCACTTCTTAACGTGTCCGATCCTGTAGAAGTCCAGATCAACTCTGAGACAGCCATTTGGAACATGTGGCTATCGAGTATCTCAACCTTCTTGCCAATCCTCACCGCGTCTGTTTTGGCCGCTTCTTCGGATTTCATCGGTCGGAAACCTATCTTGATCTTCTCAGCTACAGGACATCTCGGTGCGTCTCTGATCTTTCTCCTCGTTTCCATTTTTAGATTACCCCTAGAAGTCACTCTACTCGCGAGCATCACTTTAGGGATCTGCGGGGACACAGCAGTTGTAGCCACTGTGTGTTCTGCCTACATTGCGGACTCGACAAAAGGCCATTCCCGCACGCAGAGATTGGTCCTGCAGACCTTCGCCATTTTTGCAGGATGGGGATGTGGCCAAGCTTTAGGAGGTGTGCTCCTACAGTACCTGGATAACTTCCCCGTATGTTTCGCCATACCAGTTGCACTGTCAGCCATCTGTCTAGGATACGTTGCATGTCCAGGGGTCTTTCTGGAGACGGTAACAACTAGAGTGGGTATAAACGTCAAGACTGTCCTCCATAAAAGTTTTAAGAACTTGCGAGGGATATTCCGCAATGGCAGGTTGGACAGAAAATGGAGGATCTGGATCCCGATGGCTATTTTATGCTTTACCTTTCTCGTGAATGAGAGTCTTTACGATGTCCTTGTCATCTATGGTCTTGGAAGCCCCTTCTGTTGGACACCTGATATCGTGGGCTACTATTCTGCTGCAGTTAGTCTGTTTCCAGCTGGAGGTAAGAACCTTTGTAATTAGTTAAGGATTTTTGGGGGACGAACACCGAGATAGGGTTTGTCATAGCTCATCTGTAAGAGCGCATCTCTATCGATCAGGAGGTCTTGCGCTGGAATCTCGGTGAAATCCCATTTTCTTTGTAATGTTACATTTCTTGTATAGTTCCCCTTTTTGTATTTTTAGCTTTTGAAATTAATAGATAAAGTCATCTAGACCATTAATATGATCAGATCAAATACCGCAGCAACACTGTCTGGCCGATTTCACCTAATACAATTTTTTTTCTTGGTAGCGTTTAAATCAGTCTGATAGATGTAAATTTAGGAGGGATATGATACCCCTTTCAAAACACAATTCCTGCAAGAAGTGTAAACTTTTAATTAAAAAAGAGTAGATATTCTTTTCCGAGGAACTTTCCTCTGTTATTGCCGTTTAAGTTGTTGAAAGAAGCACGAAGGTTGTGCACAATGACTGACATCGAAGTTTGTTCCTAAAAAAGGAAATTTCTCTGCATTCTTTGAAATCAAAATTTTTGTCCCGACTAAATATCATTCGAGTTGTCGATAATTCCTCAACAAAAGCCTGTGTGAAATGTAGCGGCGTAAATCCGTTGTCGAGGAGTGGGGGGATGAGCGAAAAATTTTGCCAACTTGTTGCGATTTTGTTTTGACATACACAAGCAGTAGTGTATACAAGGAACGTTTTTAATACCCATGTCAGCATAAGAGAGGGTGCAGATAGAATTTGTCTTTGAAAAGTAATGCGAGCGCGAAGCGCGAGCCGAAAAATTTTAAGCTAAAAATTTGAGATATTTGTGCATTAGGCTACAGATCCGATTTAGTATCAGCGAGCGCGAAGCGCGAGCCGAAAACTTTAAGCTGAAATTGGAAATATTTTGCATTATCCTATATAGTATCCACGAGCGCAAAAATAAGAAAATATATATAGTGGAGGCGCGCGAACCGATTAGAAAGTGGGGGTCACGATGGAAAATGGTATTTTTTTTTCTAAAAAGGGGGACACTATAGATCAGAGGCATATACCTAAAGAGAAATGTATTCGGGAGAGGGAGGGGGTACGAAGAAATTTGTCATTGAATTGAATGCTTTTAAGAATCTTATTGGCTGCCTTGATTACTGTTCATCTTTAATAATGATTAAAAAGGTAATGCGAGTGCGAAGCGCGAGTCGAAATTTTAAGCTTATAATTGAAATATTTATAAATTTTTATCTGATTAAGTATCAGCGAGCGCGAAGCGCGAGCCGAAAAATTTGAGCTCAAAGTTTGATTTCATTGTGCATGATATTCCCTTTTTAGTATCTATTTTGAAGAGATACAATTTTCATTTTACGTGTAGATGATGCTTTGTTAAAGACCGGTGATAAAAACAAATCACAATCTTTGCTATGAACATTTTGGGGACTGCAGGCCCCAAACCCTCCATCAACCTAGTCCGTACACAACTACATTAATGTTTTTGATTGTCGAGAACACCCTTTTCAAAGGTTTGTCCCCAGACGAGGGCATTGGATCAAACCTTTTTATTTAGCCTACTGATTGTTACTTAGTGCGAGGTCGCATAGCGACCGAGCAAGAAAAATTTGGGGTTTTTGGAGTTAAAAAGAGGCACTTTGTCGCATTGAAAGCGCTATTTTAACCAATAACACAATCATGTAGTTATTTTTTTTTTCCATTTCTTTCTTGAAAACTGGGGGGGATGTTTGTACAGGGCATCCCCCCCTCCTCAAAATCTGGGGGGGATGTATCCCCCCCATCCCCCCCGGGATTTACGCCAGTGGTAAATGTAGTATCTCGCCAAGAGAGACTTCTCCTCGATTCGGCGAAGTCGAGGAATCGTCTCGCCGACTAGACAAATCTCAAAAATGAAGGTGTTCGATTTTAACGCGATTCGTGAGACGTAGCGGAAACTCCGAGACGTCTCCGCGACTCCAGGCATTCGGGATCCCAAACTAGTGGCAAATGTTTTTGGATTATCATAAAAACATAAATCGGCCTTTTTTTTTTTTTTTTTTTTTTTTTTTTTTTTTTTTTTTTTTAATGTTCTTATTGTCTTTCTTGCACAGTGTCAGCGATTATTGTGAGACCGCTGCTGAAGTGCTTTTCAGGACACTGGCTGATCCATTTTTCGCTCATCTCTTTCATCGCTCAAATAGTGACATCAGCATTAGCAGTGAATACTGTACAGCTAGCCATCATCGGTAGGTTCATTATCTCTCTGTGACAGTTGGCCCCCAAACATTAATTATTTTGGTTGCATGGTTAATTTGAATGGTTAAACATACGTGTATATGAATTAAGTATGAATATAATGTCTAGAAGGCAATACTTCTACAAGCCTTCTTCGCCTCTTGCATTTTCATTTGATTCCCAGTCTTTTTCAGGACTCAATCAAGAAAGAATACTTCTAATTCTACTCTCTATCTCGTCTATCAATCTTCTATTTTCTGGAACTCTCCATTCCTTCTTCTACTCACTCAATCAGTCCTTTTCAGAATGGACCTATAACCTCTGACAGGTTATATATAGGTCTATGTCAAAACTAACCAAATTGTGAAACGCAAATCTCGTAACAGTATTCGAATCAACCATGCAAGCCTGAAGCCTCTACCTTCAAATTCTTTAGTGGTAAAATATGATCACGTTTACTTTTAAAAGCCTCCTTGCGCAAACTGTTTCCAGCCATGGTATGAAATAAAGATGCAACCTTTGGGCCCCTATAAGGCCGAGGAAGGGGGTGAAATCGTATCTTTAAATCCAACCATAACTGTGGAACTATTATAGTCTAATTTTCATTATCTATATCATTTCTGATAAATACAGCAACCATAATTGGCTTCATGAGAACCGCTACGGCACCGCTTTGCAGGGATCTCATTTCTAAGGCCATTACAAAGAAAGAACACGGTGAGTTACTGACGCTGTAGATGGTCTACTTTCGCATGTTTTTACTAATTTCTTTTTAAAAAAAATTTAAAAAAAAACAATCCCCAAAACAAAAAGCAACGGAATTGTTTAATATTTGATTAGTGAGTCATCACATTTCATTTTTTTTTACCAACTGGATACTTTTTTTTTCTTTACGTTGTTCCATTGCCAACCGAATGATTTCAGGTTGTCTGTCCGTTTCCGTTTCATCGCGATATCTCAACTACTTGACAGGGGCCGCGGAGAGTTTTTGAAAGTGGAGGGGCTGAGCCAAGGCTGAACCGGCTGAAAATCACAAAGCTATGGTCATTTTCGCGTTTTTGTACACGTTTGCTGGAAAAAAGTGGAGGGGCTGCAGCCCCCCCCCCCGCTAGCCCCCGCGGCTCCGCGGCCCATACTTGATGTATCACTATCAACTTCAAACTTGATAACGTAGGCCTATGCATCACCACAGAAAAATTATAGAATTTGGAGTATGAAATTTTGAGGTTGTTATGACTGTCGTCAATTTTCATTAAAATGAAGAGTGATATTTTGTGCCACTATCAAAACACGATAACTTGTTGTGTTTCCTCTGAAATTACAGGAATGGTATTTGCGCTCTTATCCCTTGCCTCGAGTCTAATGTCCGTCTGTTCACCTTTCCTCATAAATGGTCTCTTCGCATTCACCATGAAGATTGGCTTTCCTCAGCTCACTTTCTATGTTACCTCAATGATACTTATCATCCCTATCATGCTAAATGGGTGAGCAATCATACACTAAATTCTATTTAATCCGTGACAGTAGTCTTTAGCAGTCACTTGTTGCATACGTACATACATTACCCCTGTTCTATTTGGCATGGACAAGATGCGGAATGCAAAATAAGCAATTCCCCTCTTAATTGGCACCCTGTCCGCATGTCTTTGTTTTTGTCACAAAATAGGTGTAAACAAAACTTTTGACATGTGTATTGTGATACAACAAAAGTTCTAAAAAAAATTTAAGCCGACACTTTTTGACTGCATGGGAACTTGGGGAGTAGGTCTACTATTTCTTTTGGCAAATTCAAAGATTTTTTTTTTGAAAAAAATATTTTAGATAAGCTTCTTTTCAGTTGTCAAATTATCTCTCGTGTATCCAAAGTCATGTCTGATTTGCCAATGTTGTTTTGTTTGTAAAAATCATGTCGGAAATTCCAGCTGCAATATGCGCCATCATGACATCATTATGTTGTATTAAAAAGAGAAGAACAATATAATATTGATACTTTTCATGTCGACAATACCAAATATCAGTTTGACACGGGGCAGAATTTTCGAATTACTTTCAACTGAACAAGAGGCACCCTAGCAAAGGCAGAGTCCTAGTTTCAATTAGAAGAGCTGGATTCAGTAAATCATATAATATGTCTTATTCTTGTCTCGTCTATATTATATGTTTCGTTGTTTTAGGGTATTGCAGTACCATCAGAGACCATCAAGGGGAAATGAGACTGCATCGTCAAAAATCGACCAAATAGAAAGGACCAGAAGTGAACTTTTATGTCCATCAACAAGCAAAGAGGAAAAAGATTCTCAACCCAAAAACTAGCAATCCACGAAAGTTTTGAGAGTAAAAATCAAGACACATAATAATTTTAAAATCCATATACATGAATGTAATTTCAACGAATGTAATTTAGAACTTTCATATGACGTAGTAACAAAGTAAACTCAATTGTCAATATTTTAGTTGATGATTTATGTCGCTTGTTAATTTTCGAATTCTGTAGTATGATATCATCTTATATATATATACGGCTGCAAGAATTACATTTTATATATTAAGCCTAAGCCAATAAAATTCTTCAAAAGAAGATGAATAGGAAAAGAAATATTCTAAAAGTGAATTCACTTTTGATAACACAGAAACATAAAGAAATATTTCTCTCTCTATAACTCTATATTTTATGGGCTGTATACAGACCAGGGGCTGCGGATCGAGCCTTTTCAAAAGTGGTAGGGCGAGTCGAAAGGGCGGTGGGGGGGGCTGAACAGGCCAAAAAAAAAAAACACTAGTAGATGGCCATTTTCGCGTTCTTATACACATTTACTGAAATAAACGGGAGCTCTAAAAGCCCCTCCCCAGCACTTGGCCCCTAATGTACCCCAAAAAATAATAATAATAGGATGCGCCTTGAGCACTCTACAGAGTGGATACGTGCGCAATACAAATCACATTATTATATTATTATTATTAAAAAGGATATGATAATATAACAATGATAATATGATTCAATAGACCTAATAATAATAAACGATTCAGACCGTGGCAGTAAATTTGTTAATCAATTTTGATTACGAAAAAATATTGACACAATAGACCAATGGGGAAAGGTTGAGTGGCGCAAATCGATTCCCTAAAAGAGGACACCCCCCAAAAAAAAAAAAAAAAAATAGAAAAGGCTAATTTTCAAAAGTAAAATAATGTCACTTTGTCCTAAAACCTGTAAATGTCTCCTTCATTCCTTATCTAGCATTTTTCTATCTTTCTTAATAATCACTCTTTTTGTGTTTCTCAGCTTTCTCTCACCTTTGTGGCATGAGAGGGACGACCATAATTATCTCTAAAATAAATTTTGCAATTTCTCAATCTCAATATTACAGGGGCCGCGGAGCCGGGGGGCTGGGGCTGCAGCCCCCCCACTTTTTTCAGCCAAACGTGTACAAAAATGCAAAAATGACCATACATTTGTGATTTTTAGCCTGTTCAGCCCCCCACTTCGGCTCAGCCCCCCCCCCCCACTTTCAAAAACGCTCCGCGGCCCGCTGAATTTACACTGTTGAAAAAAAAGGGGTGAAAGAACGTCTGTATTCAAAGTTTATAAAGGATTTTTTTTTTAATGAAGAATAACTGTAAACGAGGATAAAAGTAAATAATATTGTAGTGTTGAGAATGGAACTTACCGTTTAGCTCTTCGATGGATCAACTCCGCTCCGAAATTCATCATGTCCCACATAATCAAAATGCCTTCCACTAAAATGATTTCTCTTTAATAAATGAACGAAATCGAAAAGCTACACTATGCAGCTGACGTGAACAGCATACAAGAAAGCAATTCCTGGGATTATTCGCTTTTTTAATTCAACAAATACAATTCATTACTATTTGTTCCCCAGCTGTTGACTTTGTTCTCTTTCAAGCTGGTAATGAATTATTCATACACTTGTTAACCCTTAGCGTGCCA
>CALNVZ010003435.1:11758946-11783857 GCA_940671915.1 Paracentrotus lividus | reverse complement strand
CTTAAAAATGTTTTGGTTAACTGCAAGTATTGCTACATGAATATCACTTCGATCAACAACAAGAAAAAAAAAAATCTTTTCGTCATATTACTGCTACGATATGTAGAAAAAAAACACAAACAAACAAACATAACATAGGCTTTGTAAATATACTTGAAAATTGCAGATGACAATATTCAATCTTGAAACGGTTAGATAACGTTTGTACATTCATTCTCGCCCGGGGTTAATCAAATTCGAGACACTCCTTTGTGCACAAGGAAGATTTAGAATTTGCAAGAGAGTAACCCCGTGTTGCTAATGACATTTGTTAGGAGAAATAATTTGTTGTGGCTGTTTATTTTTTTGAGGTAACCTTGCCATGCAAAGAAAGTCATCTGAATCGTCTATAGGGTCGGTGAGGCTCAAAATCGGCCGCCTGTCTACTTCTCCTTCTTTATTTTCTTTTTACCCCCCCCTTTTTTTTTTTGTTTGCTGCAGAGGGGGGGGGCGGGCCGCGCTGGCCCCCCCCCCCCCTCTGCCCTGGATCAGCGCCTGGGATATCAAAGGTATGTTTTCAATAATATTGAAAAATTAGGGAAGATTAAATTCTTGTGTATCAGTTTATTCCATGAGCAATAATAATTAAATTAATGAATTAAATGAAGAACAAGTTAAAACTAAAATAAAATATAATAATAATAATAATAAATAAATTAATAACTCCGGACGTCAACTAGTAAATCATGATCAATAGCTTAGAACTATCGAAACTACTCTCATGTTACACTATCGTGCATGTCAATGTTTCTTAAATTTCATTATTATATCACTTATGAATTAGAAAATAAATCTATGTTTAGTCCTTGAGTCAATTGAATAATTGCGAGATTATACACCATATAACCCAAACAAATAATTATGTGTTGAAACAAAGAAAAGTTACAGACAATGTAGGTAGGCTTTTTATGAATAATTTATCATGATTTTCAATAGTATTAGAATTAGAATAATCGTAAATGAAATACATAAATCCTAAAGAGTTTCCAACTATTGGAAAATATCCAGCTTTTAAGATCTCTACAATCATATTTCTAATTAATTCATAGACATTATTTCCCAATTAGTTCATATAGTATAAGGCTAAAGAAACAACATAGGTCAGGGGGGCATTTCATTCAATTAATAACTTGTCAGGACATTTTCTGACAAATTGCTCTCAGCCATCAGATGCAGAATTTCAGTAGCTTTATAACAGTTTTGGCGGATAAAACGTCCTCCTGGATGAATATCATTACAGTTCCACTCCTGTGTATAAATGAGACATAAGCAAACAACATTTTTATCCGACAAATTTCTCTCAAGCATTCAGATGCAAGAATTTCAGTAGCTTATAACAGTGTGTCAGATAAAACGTCCTCCTGGATGAATATCATTACAGTCTACTCCTGTTATAATGAGCACATAAGCAACGAGAAAACAGGAATTTTCTCTTCAAACTTTTTTTTCTAAAAGCAGCAATAATAAACACACTGCAAGCAAATAAGTTGAATGAATGGAAGGGAATTTCTCAAAAGGTAAAATTCTTGAATGACGATAAAAACTTGAATGACGATATAGTGCTCTAGAGATGAGGGGTAATTATATTTCAGAAAGCAAAAACCTTACCCAGACTTTACAATATTACAACAGCATAGCATTAGCCAAACGAGATTAAAATGTTAACAAAACAGCTAAAAAAGGAGCAAGATGGGCAAAGTAAAATCAAGCTAACAAACTTTCTCAATCATAAGTAGAATGATTATAGTTATCAGTGAATTTTCAAGTTAATTTTCAGTAATTTTGCTGATGTTAAATTTCGATATCATGCATGATAAGCAATTTGGAATTCATTATAGAGACGGCTTTTCTTGACATGCAAATTAAATCTTAATTACTTGAGATTTAGCTTGAGATTTAGCTTTTCTTGACATGCAAATTAAATCTTAATTACTTGAGATTTATCTTTTAATTTAATATATCAGTAATATTTTGTGTTGTGAACAAAACCCATAATACACACCTAAATATTCACAACTTACCAATAGAAAGCCCTCTGATAAGAAAAATCATTTGAGCTGTTAAATACAGTTTAAACTCATCATACTACAGGGCGTCCCAAAAAGAACTATACACTTTTGAAATGGCTGCCAAATGAAAAATATTTGATCTTAGGTAACAAAATTTACATGTATAGAAAGCTCATTATCCCAACTTTCATATGACACCAAAAAGTCTGAAAATAAGTCATGCATGAATGAGCAGCGTTCACTTTTGTAAAGGGTATGGAAATTAGGGTGCGCAGGAATTACCCTACCAATTTGTATCAGGAAAGTCATTTGGAGCTTATGGAATTGAGGATGATATGTAGAATTACTGATCAATTATGATGAGTTGGGGTATGCTAAGAGAAATTGGTAGAATTGAGAATTATGATTTCATGCATGAGTGAACAGGAATATGTATTTCCTATTATAGCATTGTAGCCTTCCAAGTTGTCTTCAGTGGTGTGTTTAGTAGAAGTCAGGATGGGGTGTCCAGAACAGTGAGGATGCAGTGGTAAGATTTCTTGATCCCTTTTTATGAGTGATCGTTATTTCGTGATTTTTGGATGTCTGAATGTCCAAATCAGTGGCATTTTTTTTTTTCTTCAACAAACAGATGTGCATCGAAAAGAGGAAGGACAGCATTGAGCATTGAACGTACAGACTTTTTATTTTAATTTTGCATTATAGATTTTTTCCCCCTCTTTTTGTTTTGTTAACAGGAATGGATGAAACAAGTGTAAATCGAAAAGAACAAAATTCAACTGAAAATAAAGACCGCAATGTTAATTATCACAATTTGTGTTACACTGTACCATATTCCTTTCAAAAGTCCAAATTCTAAAATGACTGGATAGTTGTTGGTGTGATCAATTGAGTTGATTGATTTATTGGACATGGTGTGATTGAATAACTATGAAGATGATGTAATGCTTGATTGATTAGTTGAAACATTTTGGAGACTGGTACACTCGTTGATTAAATGATTGCTAGCTGCGGTGTTGATTGTCTAATTTATGTGACTGCATTGATTGATAGATTGAATAGATTGAAATAAACCATCCCAATTTGGTAAATGTGAGTAGACCGGGGAATGCAGGAAGGTTGTCAGAATATTTGGAGTAAGAAACCAATGATATGATGGTTAAAAACAACCCATGCAAAAAGAGAGAGAAAGATAGAGAGAGAGAGGAGGGAGACAGGGAGAGAAGAAAAGAAGAGAAGAGGAGAGAGGAAGGGAGAGAAAAAAGAGAGAAAGAGAGAGAGGAGAGGAGGAGAGAGAGAGATCAAACACAAACTGAAAGACCTCACTAATATACCTTGGAAAGTTACAATGCAACAATAGGAAATACATATTCCTGTTCACTCATGCATGAATTGTAATCCCCAATTCCACAAATTTCACTTAGCAAACCGCCAACTCTTCATAATTGATCAGTAATTCTGCATATCATCCTCAATTCCATAAGCTTCAAATGACTTTCCTCATACAACTTGTAGGGCAATCCTGCGCACCCTAATTTCCATACCCTTTACAAAAGTGAACGTGCTCATTCATGCATGACTATTTTCAGACTTTTGGTGTCATATGAAAGTGTGGGAAAATGAGCTCTACATACATTAAGTTTCATTACCTAAATGAATATTTTTCATGGCAGCCATTTAAAAGTGTGTAGTTGTTTTCGGGACGCCCTGTATATTTATATTACACTACATGTAGTATATACTATACTATATGATTAGTTCAAGCATGAGAGATCCATCAATATCAATTTAAAATAACAAATGGCTAAATTTCAGTTTATCCATTGGTGCCAAAATTATAATAAATTAAATACACAAAGACAGAGAGAGACAGAGAGAGACAGAGAGAGAGAGAAGTGAGAGAGATGGAGGGGGGGGTGGGCTGGAGAGAGATAGATGAATTTCCCGAATTTTTAAAAAACAAGTATAAAGTGACTATAATCATAAATGCATAATATCATCACATATTACAAATTGTCAAATATTTCATTAGAACCCACCAAGTGAGTATAAATATAGATTGGAAATATTCTTACCTATGCTACAGTTTACAAAAAATACTGATGAACCCACTGAAGTTATAAAAATACATATTCCAATTCAAAATTTAGATACATAATCAAAGGCACTTTATGAATACATGCACATGTAATCCATACCCATTGTAATCCATACCAAATACACAAATATATTGCACAAATAGAGGAATGAACCTTCGACTATATAAATGGTATAAAGATGTCAAAAAAAATCAGGCACATGTACCACAATTTAAAACATATCATTTAATACATTGGTTAGCAATAACTAACATAATTTTTTTTTTCTGTACGGGAAGGTCATCTTGGGAAATAAACTCTGTTTTAGAAAAAAACTTATAAATTTACTCCATCAAGGCTTACATAGGAGCCTATCACTTACAATATCAAAAGTCTCTAGGTGCTCTAATATTCAGCAAAATTACCCTGGCTTCAGCAGTGCAGCTGTTACACGATAAGCGTTTTAGGGATTAATTACTCTAAATATTATACAGAATGAACAAAAATGTAAGAGATACAGTTGACTCCCATTACAATAAGCATTGATTATAACAAGATCTCTTTAACAAGGTGATTCTCTCAGTGCCAATTTCAAACAAGTGCACATGTGTCGATGGAAATGGATCGGCCAAATTTTTAGAATTGATGCCCAGAATATCACCTGTGTAGGTCCTAGCTCTCCATTGGACACCAGAAGGAAAAAGAGGGGACAACCTAAGATCACCTGGCGCAAAATAGTAGAGGGAGAACTGTAAAACCTCAAGCAAATATGGGGAACGTACAGAAATTGGCCCAGGACCGTCACAAGCAGAGGACATTTGTTGCTGCCCTACATGCCACTGGAGGCATACATAATAGTAAGTATGTAAAAGTACATGTGTCTACATAGTAACAAGGTAATTAAGGTCCTGGGCACCTCGTTATAATGGAATTGACAGTATTTCTTGAAGGTAAATCACAACTAAACAAAAAAAATTATTATATAGAATTATTTGTAATAAAAAAAATAAAAAAAAAAACATCTAGGAATGCAATTGAAATATCCAATGTTAAAAGTATCATGATTAAGCTCTCTTACAAAAATATACATATTATTTTAATATTGACATATTAAAATTACCACATATAATGGCATGAGATTAACATTATAGGAATCATAATAATAGCATTAAAATTCTAGATGTGCTGCTTATCTGGATATTCAACCATTGTCTCTTTCTCTTGATAAAAATTACTTCTGGTTATGAGTTACCAGATTAGAGAAAAAAATATTTCAGTTTGTCAATTTTAAGCCATAAATGTCTGTAGGTATCAAGAATGCTGATGTGGATAGCTGACTATTGATAACCGTTCAGAACGTCTCTTTCTCTTGTCGGACACAAAAGAAAACCCTTTGAAGAAACCTTGTAATTTTGCCTGCATCAATGATAAGAAAGAACAAAGTAAAAATAACAATGTAGATAAATCAATTTTAGACTAAAAGCAACACTTAATATTTAGACTGAGCTTGTGACAAATATTTTTTTAAAATTTCTTTTATTGTATTGCATCTGTTATTCCAGCATATGATGCACTTTTTGGTACCCTGGGGTACCAAAAAATAAATCACCGTTCTGTTGAATTATTTATTTTATTTTTAGCGCTGATTCCTGGGTTACCAAACTGTCCAAAATTATATATAAATTCTTGAGTAGTTACTGTAATAAGTTAAATTTGTACTATTATTGACATTAGATAATATTAAAGAAGGAAAACAGGCCTTGTGATCATTGTCGCACCGATCATACGACCATGAAAATAATGCAGCGTGAAAACACTGTATAACTGTATGCTAATGGACACGAGAGGGCGCTGCACAACGCTGTACCCCGGGTTACAACGGTACCCCGGTGTACGGCGTGGTGCATCATATGATGTGAATTAATCATTTTGCTCCATCGTCAATAAAATCATGCATCCCCTGAGCACGATCTGACCAATGAGGTGACACGTTATATACAGCATTGAAAGAAGAATTTTAGTGTGACTTAAGGCCACCGCACACCTTACGACTGGTCTACGATCCGATTTTGGAACAAATCGCATTTTGCTTATTTTCCGAAAGTATAAATGAATAGAATCTTATCATTAGAGATTCAAATTAACTGTAAGAATACTGATATCGAATTTCGGAAAATTTCAAGCCTTTATTTAGGAGTAAAGGGCAAATTGGTTTGAAATCGTAGCCAATCGTGCGATTGCTATGACGTCATTACGATTGAATATTGAATTCGCTTTTATTTTTATAAGGAGGTTACATAGTCACTGATTTGAACATATAAGTATTCCTGCGATGATTTAGAACTCTGCACAGTATGATGTTCTATTTCTATATATCCAAATCAATGTTATGACGTTTTATTCCAAAATCGGGTCGCAGACCAATCGTAAGGTGTGCGGTGGCCTTTATGTCCACGTAACTCTTTGTGAAACACCTCCTAGATTGCATTTTGGATCGAGGAAAGTAGAGTAGATTTGTACATTGTACATGGGCCAATACACAGTCTAGTAATTCCACTCATCTATCATATCGACTTAAATTTTTTTTAGCAAAGTATTCCAAATTCTATTAAAAAACATTTTTTCATATTACATATTTCTGGTCAGTTTCCAAATTTATTCCAAAAAAAAAATAAAAAAAATAAAATATTTTGGAAACTTGTAATCTGTTAAAAAGTAAAAAAAACAAAAAAAATTTTAAAATGGAAAAAATGTTACTTGTTCATTTTTTGTTGTATGTCTCCCTCATTCATATTGAATTGTTGCATTGTTGCATGGCTAATTCAAAGCGGCAGCTGTAACTAGGCACGATATAAATATGCGATTGCTGATTGTTCCAAAACATTTATATCTAGGCACTGTGTACTTGTTACAGTGGGACTGAATATTAATGCTTTTCTTTGTTTTATAGAAGAGGTGTATTGAGCTCATTAGAGCTGATTGTTATACCCAACCTTTTACAGATTCATGCTGCCATAGACTTGCATCCAAGTAAACTTGGAAACAAAGTAAAAGCCGCTTTACAGCGGAGATCGTTATGCTGGGGGTTTCCCCTGCACCTCGGCATTACATGTATATAATGAAAATTAATTAGTACAAGACCTTCATCTGTCATATTCTACACAAAACTAATCAGTCAGATGCAAATTCTACTTTTTCAGACACAAACCCACATCTGCTTACTAAAGCAAGACCCAAAAGACAAGTAAAAACTAAACAGTTCAAAGATTTTCAAGTACATAATATATTAGAAAGACAAGTAGTAAACCACAACAAAGGTTTTACTATTCATCCCTCAAACACTGAGCAATTACTGTATAAGCCAATATTTTCGCGTACAGATATTTTCGCGATTTTTGACTAGTTGGGGAAATTCGCGAGAGCAAAATTTCGCGATTTTGGTGATGACTTCATTACTATAAATAGCCTTGTACTGAAGTGGAAATTTTCGCGATGACCAACTCGCGAAATTCGCGAAAATAAAGTCACCGCGAAAATAACCACTTATACAGTAAAACAATCATTTTCTGTGAGCACCCCCTTGGCCTGGAATCATCTCCCACCAGAAGTAGTGAACAGTTCATCATTAGAGGTGTTCAATCCAAGATCATAAAGAGCCACCTACGATACGACTAGTTTTCTTCGCGCCCTCTCTCACCCGCTGCATCTATACCTACTGGTCCAGCAGTGTACACATCCTGATCCTGATCCTGCCTTTATGTGCACAATGCAGAGTAATAAATGGTATAATCTGTTAACTAAATTGGAGAAACCCACTCAGATTTCTCATGATGTGATGTAATGAAAATTTACATTATCCTCACTATTCTTGGCATTAAGAGATATAAATTAATTTTCTAACACAGGTTGGTTCTACAAGTACATCTATTTTTGTTTTGTTTTGTTTTGTTTTTTTGAAAAACAGCATTACTTAATTTACTTTATTATAAGAATCTCAAATAAATCAAAGTTAAAACTTATTATTCCATCATCAATCAATTTTTTTTGTTTTTTTTCCCCCAACTGTCTTTCTTAGTGAAGGTATTAACCTTGAGGGTAGATCTATACTACTGACACTCAATGATAGTTGAGAATAGATGAGAATTTCTGTTTGTGAATTGTACCGGTAGTAATCTTATCAATTATCCTTGGTAATTAGAAGCATCGGCTTCTTTGACAAGATAGCTGGTCTGCCTGGAGGTGCTGAACTAACAAACTATTAAGAAACAGGAAATTTTAATCTGATGATGCCTTTAGGATGATACAGTAACAAACAAGGAATTTAAAGTTATTGAGTTACAGACTGATGCATGATTCTAATATACGATGCTCTATTTAAAAAGCTTCATAACAAAATTATATCACTTTTCGAAGTGTATGGTAGCAGAGTGATGCAGTGCATAATGAGTTATTCAGTACAAGTCTGTGTTTTGCCCATTGAAGCAGGCTTACACTAACTTGACAGGTTGTCTTCACTTTTTTCTACTCTCCTGTGTATTTTTGGAGGATCTTGCCTTTTCCAAGAAACAAATTTATTTCATTAATCTCAATTGTAAAGTATTTGGACAGTCTCGAACTCTACAATAATGTATCTTACTATCTTGTTATTCCTATTTGCCTTCATGGTAAGACTGATAGATTCTTCATGTCCAGTGGGATGCGACTGTGAAAGACGTAATGGCCTCATAAATGTGGATTGTAATTGGCGTAACTTGGATGATACTCCAAAGGATATTCCATGCAATGCAGGAGCAGTTAACCTGCAAAGTAACTACATCACAAGACTACGCAGAACATCATTCTCCTGCCAAGGTGAAATAGTCGAGCTCTTGCTATCGCACAACAACTTGGAATATATCGAGAAAAATGCCTTACAGAAACTGATGAAATTGGAGTATATCGAACTTGAATCAAACCAACTTCAGAGGATTCCATACCTTGGCTCTTTACCTTACACTGTTGATGTTTATATCACAAAAAATTCTTTGGCGGAGTGGCCACAGTTATTTATGTCTGATGAACCAAAGAGAAGACCTTTCATGATGGACTTAGGTTACAACAAACTACGTAAGGCACCATGTGTTCCGTTCAGAGTATGGAAGCTTGATCTTCTAGGAAACGTAATCTCTGATCTTTCCAAGACGATGTTTACATATCCGGAAGTGATTTTAGTTTTAATTCTCGATGAGAATAATGTGGAATATCTAGACAAGCTGCCACTCTTGAAAAACTTAAAACAACTATCCCTTGTACATAACAAAATCGATAGCATTACACACTCTTTTTTATCTCACCTCCCGTCACTTGAAAAGATCAACCTGGCACATAACAAAGTTGTTGACATCGTGTCATTCCAAAATATGTCAAACATTAAAGAGATTGTTTTGGCCCAAAACAAGATAAGATATATACATCAACCTGCTTTAACTAACATTCCTAATATAGTTACCATTGATCTGACTGGTAATGAAATAATTCATTTTTCATATACTATGTTCAGTGTACCTGAAAGCCTTATTTTGAAAAGTAATACATTATCAGGTATAGATTTGAGTGGTAAAGACAACAATTCAGAACTACCGGTAATATATCTAAATGTTAATAACAACCGTCTCTGTAACCTTTCTATTCTCCATTTCCCTGCTTTGCATTATGTTGTGGCCCGGAACAATTTCATTAAAAACATATTGTTTGCCAGTCAAGGTTATCTCAATTTAGAATACATTGATTTGTGTCATAATCAAATTTCAAACGTAAGCAACTTTATAAACTTTCCAAATCTAAAATGGTTGCAACTATGCAATAATTCTATTAAAACATTGGATGATATTAGCTTTATTGGCTTGCCCAGACTAGTGGATCTAGACCTAAGCAACAATAGACTGTCGGTGCTCCTGAACTTTACAGCATTGCCTTCACTGGAATGGCTAGATTTATCAGGTAACTTCCTTCGAACTATAGGAAATTCAACCTTTGACCTTCTACCAAGACTTAAAAGTCTAAACCTAACACAGAATTTAATCTCAGGACTTGGTTTCCTCAGGTCCGCTACATCACTCTCAACTCTCTTTCTCAGTCACAACCGGATTAGTGACATTAACCCAGATGATTTCCTCAATTTAATCAATCTTCGATCTCTCCAGTTAGCATACAATTTCTTAACATATTTAAATGTTGATGATTTAGTGGATTTTAGAATATCTACATTTACCATCTACCTCAATGTTGAGAGTAACAGAATTACTCAACTTATTTCTGCACATGCTCTTCATATTAAAGCAAACAACAATGCAATTGGATTGTCAAATTCAAGCTTGATATTAGGAACAAATATTTTGGCATCAAACAATAACCTGCAAGATTTCAACGCACTTTGGATTACATCTGATTTGCTGGGTCTATATCTTAATGAAAATCATATCTCCTGCATACCTGATTATACTTTCATTGTGGCATCCTCTGTCCGTTTCCTGGACTTTGCTGACAATGTCATAGTTAATATAACTAGATTATCCTTCACTGGACTTCATCAGGTTTATATCTTGAATCTGGAAAGGAATCGACTGGTCCATCTTCCCTCAGGAGTGTTTTCAGAAATCCAGGAGCTTATGAGTCTTCGACTTAGTGGAAATCCTCTGACTGACAGATCAAACCGGCCTTTTATGGCAATAAAAGGTCTTCAAACTCTTGAACTTGCAAGTATGCCCTTTCCAAACCTGTCTTTACACAAATTACAAGACGTCAAAACTGTGAAAACGTTAGATCTTAGAAACAACCTGGCTATACAACAGTTTTCATTCCAGAATAACATTACTCTATCCTTTACAGAATTCCCGAACCTGATGTATATGTATCTGTCATCTAATGAACTTGGAGACCATTGTCCATTTTCATTTGGAAACCATTTGCTTAATTTAGATTTATCTAACAATCTGTTTAATTCAATCCCTAAATACTGCCTGCCAAGCAGAAGTGCATACTATCTCAACTTATCTCACAATAGGATCCAATTTGTTGTAAAAGATTCATTTGAAAAACGGCAACAGTTCTTGAAGCTAAATCTGAGTTACAACCGTATAGTTTTCTTTGAATTGGGCTCCTTACAGCATCAAAAGTACTTGGCATACCTTTATCTTGAAGGTAACCTACTTATGAATTTCAATGTGAATGCTTTAACATTCTCTGTAAAGCCAATAAAGATGAGCCTTCATGACAATCCATGGTCATGTGATTGCAACTTGATTGTGGCTCTCCGTACACTTGATCCTAGGATGGAAAAACCTTTCATATGCAGATACCCTTCTCTTTATTCCAACTCTAGTTTGACAGAACTGGAGGCTTCTGACATTTTAATGTGCCGGCCTCAGTTATGTGCTCCATCCATTCAGACACTGTTATCGTACGCTGGTGACCAAGGGCTTGAGATACCTTGTCCAATCATCACACCAAATCTTTCGGACATTGTCCATTGGTCATTTACCTCTCAAGAGAACAAACTGCCCTCTACAAATCAAGAACTACCAGGCAGTGTTTCTGTTCTTCCCCACAATGCCCTATTTCTTGAACATGTGAATCACAGCTTGGCTGGGTCTTATGTCTGCTGGGGAGAAAATGGCGCAGGGGTGACGAAATTCACGGCAGAGTTGCTCGTCATTGAGGGAGAATCACAGGGGGACCATTCCTCCACTATGTTAGCCAAGAGTTGGAAAGAAACACTGCCTTGTGGGAATTTTGGAAGTCATTCGAATGAGTGTGTACATGTACTATCAATAACTACAGTTATGCTTGCTTTAGTTGTAGGTCTCTTGTGTATATTTCAGGTCCTGACAAATTGAAACATGCCTTGATAATTAAACGTAAAGGAATTTACGCCGTTGGGAAGTTAAATAGACAATTAATTTATTCATTTGTCTCCAACGGTAGAACCATGCATGTTGGTAGAAACACACGCAACTGCTGTGTGATAAATTTGAAACCAGACAGCTATGAAAAAAAATCGTGTCGTCGTGTCGTGGGTTCGAATCCCGCCCGGGCAGTCTATGATTTTTTTCATAGCTGTCTGGTTTCAAATTTATCACACAGCAGTTGCGTGTGTTTCTACCAACATGCATGGTTCTACCTTTGGAGACAAATGAATAAATTAATTGTCTATTTAACTTCCCAACGGCGTAAATTCCTTTACGTTTGATTTTCATGTATATGGGATAGTTTAAACCTTAATCGCTACGGGCACTCCGGTGGTCTAGCAGTTATGACGCTGGTCTAGCAATCCAGAAGTCGTGGGTTCAAATCCCGCCCGGGCAGTCTATAATTTTTTTTATAGCTGTCTGGTTTCAAATTTATCACACAGCAGTTGCGTGTGTTTCTACCAACATGCATGGTTCTACAGTTGGAGACAAATGAATAAATTAATTGTCTATGCCTTGATAATTACTCAGCAATTTTGCCACATATTTACCTATAGCATTATGAGTTAAAATTGGGTCAAATTTGAGTAGTTGAGAACTTGAGAAGGTGCTATACAAGGTTGCTGGTTCACATTGGCTTTAATGGAAATTTAGTGAAATAGAATTTATTTACCAGAAATCAAGCATATCTTTAATACAAGAGACTCCATATACATGTATTAAAGGTATTCAGTTAGCTCTGTTAAGTACAAACCTCTAATAATTCCTGAATATGGAGTTATGTGAAATAAAAAGATCATGAGAAATCAGTGCTTAATTATATTGAGACTGTTCATACTTATGCTACAACTAGTTAATAATCTTTGTCTTCTGCCTGCAAGTATGAAGTCTTCAGCTGTTTTCTTAAATGAGCATGGAATGAGACTACATGTAGAATTATTTTTGAGCCACTATGACCCTAGGGTTCGCGGTTTACATCACACAAGGTCTCCATTAAATTCAACCAGGATAAAATGCAACTCTGTAAAAGTAATCACCTATAAACAGACTAATGATTTTTTGTTGTAAAAATATTAGAAAATAATACAACATTTTATATCATATAATCTGTATTCCATTATGACTATAATCGTTATGTGCTATGTACTTGTAAACTTGCTATTATATAGGATAGAGGGCCCAACTATGAACAATGATATAACGTATTATATCCGCTGCAAATTTTGTCTTTTCCCCCATGTTTCGCAGCGTCGTGGCTCATTATTGTACTACATATTGTGTTATTTGTACATTATAATTTTTTTTTTTTTTTTTTTTACAGACTACCTCTTATCCTTATATATCAACATGTTATTTATCACCTCTTGATAAATTTATTCCTTTTGATGATAAATTATTCCTACTGCTTTGTTATAAAGAAATAAATGTACCTTTAATTTCAAACTGTTTTAGCGAGCTTTTACTGTATTCAGTATTCCAATACGAAGAACAAATACATGGATATTCATCCAGAAGTACCAACCTGATATTGCCACTGTACACTTCAGCTCGTATATTGGATTAAGAAGAGCAAAGTAGATTCGTAAACCAGTCAATGTTAAACCCAGTCATCCACTCTTCTTTAATATAGATATGATTTTTTATAGCAAAGTATTCCATATTCTTTTCAATTTATTTCAAAATTCTATTTAAATGCAGAGGAAACTTGGGATATGTTAAAAATAAAAGTTTATATCAAACTTTGATTGCAAAAGACAATTTTGCAGGTCTCCCTTCTCTGCATTATATTGTTATTATCTGATGTAAAAAAAAAAAAAATTGATTACAAGGTAATATTTTTTGTCTTGATGAGCTTGTTTTATCGAACCAAAAGCAACCAATATGAGAAACAAAACCTGCTTCCAAGAATTACTATACCTGATACTGATGCTGTACACTTCAGCTTGTATTTTGGATGAAGGAAAGCAAAGTAGATTGGTAGACCAGTCAATGCCATGCCTAGTCCTATGGACTTGCCGACAGGATCGGAGTAGAGAGCAACACCGATGAGGAAGATCACGGAGCTGATGTAGATCCCAACGACAAAGAGTGGAATCTGAGGATAGATAAAAAGAAATCAAAATGATCACAGGATTCAAGGTTCTTAAAGGTGATATATTCTGTGGGTGAGTCACAGAAAGGTTTCTTTCAGTATTTCAATTCACTGCCAGATGATATGAAAAATTGCAGCTTAGACTATCACAGAACAGATGTAGATGACAAAGACAAAGAAGGGAATCTAAGCAAAGGTATAATGAAATTCAAACAATTAAAATTGTTCAAGGTTTGTAACATTCCTCACAAATATTCTTCATTCCCATTCATATATACAACCTATACACAAGATTGCCAATAATGCTAATGCTCTTTTGCGGATAGCATAATTCAGGTGTCAATAATGCAGTATTGAGGTTCCTCCTATTTTATGCTTATTTTGCTGATAAGCCAACCGTCCTGCATCTGCCACATCAAAAATCTATAAAGAGCAGTCGATACACACTTTTTTTTTCTGTATCTACTTAGGCGTTCTCGCTAAGTTTTCAGGTGTACACACATATTCTTAGTCATCACTCTTCAGGTCAGACAATAATTCAAATTTTATACATACCTCTTTCCCTTTTGTAATCTTAACTTTCCTAATACAATATACTGTAAAAACAGAAACTCTTGCAAATATGAAACTTCTGCAAATTGCCAAACATAAAGAAATTGTACTAGCATTCAATGTATTGTGTAGACGTAAACTTTTGTGGGCATGTTACTTTTGCAAATCTCACCTCCTCGTGAGTTCGTGAAAGTATCAGGCAAGCAAAAATTTCTGGTTTTACAGCAGTATGTCTCTTTTTATAATGATACATTTTTGGGTATCTTGTATCAGCAATATCCACCTTGCAAGATTCTTAAAATTGTTAAAACAAGTTCTTTCCTCTTTGAAAGTCTTCAATCTTTAACAAACCTACCTGAAACGGTCTAGATATGTCTGGTTAATTCAGATCAAGTAAAGCACTCATATCCATCATACTAAAAGCAGATTCTTCCCTCTTTGAATGTCTTCAATCTTTAACAAACCTACCTTAAACGGTCTAGAAATGTCTGGGTACTTCCAGCGGTAATACGGCAAGATACAGCATGAGAGTAAGATGAACAGGAGATCGACAAACATGGTGTACTCGATGAGGACGATGACGTCATCTTCGACCACATAGACCAGTGCGATGAGGAGGATGACGATGCTGGGAAGTGGGGTGTGGTGTTTGATACTGATCATGGATAGGATCTCAGGAAAGAGGCCCTCTCTTGCCGCTACAAAGACAGTTCTATGGGGTTGGAACAGGAGAAGGATTTTCTTCACTTTTTCCTTTTTCAATTTGGATTTTTCTTCAATTTGGGAAAACATTCACAAAGTGAAATAAAAAAAATGCTAGTTGCCATCCTGGTTAATGGTATTTAAGCCAAATGATTTTGAAAGAAAATTAAGAGAAATGTAATTAAATACATGTAATCATAACAAATAATCAATGCATGTTATGAAAAGTCAGAATTTCAATTAATCATGACCATGCTAAATATCTAACCCACATGTGCTTAGGCCTACTGTATCTTGGCAGAAATGCAGTATTCCTCTAATTTGTATTTTCTTGACTTTTTGCTGGCTAAAATTAGGCAATAACTTTCAAATTCCTTGTATTTGCAAGCACACACTGAGGAGGAGGGAAGGAAGCACTGTTAATATGATTTCTGTTTCTGTATCTCACCCAAGAGGTATTTTGTTCTTTTTTTTCATTTTTTATTTTATTTTATTTTTCAAATATTTATTTATTTTATTTTATTTTTTTTAATTTAATTTTTATTTATTTATTTATTTATTTATTTATTATTATTATTATTATCATTATTTTTTTTAATTTAATTTTTATTTATTTATTTATTTATTTATTTATTTATTTATTATTATTATTATTATCATTATTTATCTATTTTATTTTTTTTTTTTTTTTTTTTTTGGGGGGAGAGGCCTCCTCTTGCCCCCCCCCCCCAGACAGGGAGGATGTTTGTCAGGCCTGCTTTATTTGTGCAGTGGGATACATATTACATATAATAAAAGGATCAAGAATAACTTACCTGGACCTTGCAATGACACTAGCATTGGCACTTCCTAGAGCAGACATGGCCACAAAGATCCATATAAGCCAGGACCAATTACCCAAGGCCAGCACACTATAGTCCTGTAGGGGATTGGAATCAAAATATCATGTTTTATTTTTTCAGTATGTAGATTTGAATTATAAGAAATACATCTAATAGATGTCATTATAAATAATCATTCATTTTTGTGGAAATGTGCTTTTTAAGGCAAGTTTTCTTGAATTAACCTTTAAAAAAAACTTATGCTGATGTGGGATTTTAGTCTATCCAAAATTCTTACAGCCGTATACTAGTTTTAGGACAACATAAAAACATTCTGAAAGTAACATAATGGTGGACTTCTTTTTCACAGCCGAATTCTGGCACGACATTTCACTAAAGAACCATCCTAACAATGAAGGCGACAGGGGGAAGGTTTGTGTGGAGCATATGCAGATCTATTTTCATCTCAAGTTAAAGAGCGAATGTGCTTCATCATTTATTCAAACATCAGATTTGTAAATGAACTAACCATGGCATTTGTAACAATTTCATTTCATTATAATAGATCCATGGTTCAATACTGCTGTATTTCATTTCGGTGTGTTTGTTAAAGTTACCTTTTTAATACACCAACATCCCTGGAAAAAAAAAAGTTTTCGGTGCTATTTTGTAGCCTGACACTATGATATCTCCATCAAGTTAGGTATTAAAAAATCAAGTGTTCCAAAGGTTTTTTGGGTAATATTCAGTGAATTTGGGGGATAATATATCAAGTGCCCCTTGTATTTTCCCCCTTAAACATACCGCTGCTACAGCTCCTGATGCTAGCATCTGGGCCGGTGAGAGAAGAGTAAAGTATGCCACGTTGGCCATGAGATATACAGCTGTGATGGTTGCCATAGAGATGAATAAACTGAGGGGAATATTCCTGAAGATAAAAGAAAAAAACCAGGAAAAGTCATATACAAAAACTGGTCAATGGGCAAATATCACTTAATTCATGCAATTCAAATCTGACCTGTTTAAATAACCATTATTTTGATTTCAAATTGAAATTATTTTATTTTTGTGCACATTAATCTGCCACTTTAGTGATTCATTTACATTTGGATAAAACAGATGAGAAAATCATTTATGCTTCGCAAAAGACATAATATAAAGTCTTGTATGAAAAAATAATAAATCACTTGATTTCAGAAGAAATTGACATATATGTAGTGTGTAGGAACAAATCTGTTTCAAAACATATTATTTAAATCAGTCATTGCCAGCATGGAATGTTCAAACTGCACACTGAGAGAATATATTGGCTTCACATTTTAAGTACAATACTAAGTACATAGTTCACAGAAATTTTGAAATTATAATTACGTATTATCTTACCTCACTGGATGATCAATTTCTTCAGTAATAGTTGTAATTATTTCCCTGTAAAATATAAGATGGAGAATAAAAAAAACGAAGCAGGCACACTGCATTAGTAGATTAATCACTTTAACAAGAGAATTAAATAATATAGACAACATACCATAACATACCGAGGGAAAATTTCTAATCATGATACTTAATCACATGGATACGTAAAATTATCTGTTCATCAATTTCAGATACCCCAAAAGTGAGTTTTTCTAAAAGTTCTAAAAGAGGGGTTCTGAAATGAAACTTGAGAGACTCATTTCTGAAGATATATATCATACCAATTATTGTTTACAGAGGGCCTAAAAGGTCCTCTCTTCTGCCTGTTTCAAAAAATACTGTGTTCATTGCTACTCTTCTTCTTCTCTTTCTGCCTCTCTCAAAAAAAAAAAAATTATACCTAAATGTAGTTAAACACAAATAACACTTATCAAATAGCTAACTTCAGACTTGGACTTAACCCTTTACCTTCCCTGCAACATAAAACCCTGACCATAACCCTACATCTTGGAAGAAATCAAACCAAGACCAATCGTGATTCATCACATCAAAATGTGACATAAGTCTCCGAGCAAACTGAGCAAAGGGTCAAGGAAATCAGCAAAATGATAAATATCAAATTTGGCAAAACAATATTTTTTAATTTCCTGAATTTTCAATGTTTCAGGTGTGTTCTGTAAAATTTTTTTTAGTAAAAGCAATATGGGGAAAGTATTTATAGTGGATTATTTTGCTGATATCGTTGACTCTTTTCTCGTGACTTGTGTCTCATTTTGGTATGATGAGTCACAACTGTCACCGACATAAATGCAGGAGCAAGGGGAGAAGTCTTCATACCATCCTGATAATGCATAAAGCCCTGAGAAGAATCCCACTGGAAGGAGTGCTAGATCGAGGTGACCTGAGGAAAAGGCACTTTCAAGATACTTTGTGTGACCTGAGAATAGAATGGAGAAAACATAATATCAATGTTCATGTAATGCATTATGTTCTTCTTTGTTCAATTATATCATCAGAAAAATTTATGATCTCAAAGCAAATGTAAATCCTACAAACTATAAAAGTGTGGTTTGTACCGAGTTTTGCTCAAATGTCATATTTTTCACCCCATCCAAATGGAATGACCCTGAAGTGATTCAAGTACGTATTCATGTCTCTAGATACAACATATGATTTGTGAGTGCGTAGTTTATTTTATGAAAAGTTGACAATTCTTAGTTAATAATGATTATTATCATTGGATTTATAAAGCAGCTTTACCCCACCTATAGCCTAGCTAAATTGCATCATGATTTATTGCTAGAGCATTCCAGCAAATTTCTTCCTTCCACAGGGGCATTTCATCAAAGGACTTCTTGGACATTTTATCCGACAAATTTGCTCTCAGCCAATCAGATGCAAGCATTTCAGTAGCTTATAACAGTTTGTCGGATAAAACGTCCGACAAGTCCTTTGATGAAACGCCCCCCAGGTACCCGTTCATATTTACCTCACCGGGGTTGAGTGCGGCAAAAGCAGATTAATGTTTGACCAACCTTAAATGTATCATTGGGTAACTTACATTTATATGCCAAGCTTACCTTGTTGCAAGTTGTATATCCCAGACGTGAATATTGCTATAAGACCAAACATCTTGGTAAAAGTTAGAAACCCTGTTAGTCTGGCAGAGAATTTGATGCTAACACAGTTGATGTACACTATGAATACTGTGAGGGAAAATGTATAGGGAAGAAAGGAAAAGCAATTTAAGGTCTGACTTTCATGAAATATTGTAAGGCGCTGTCATCTTGAATTCAATAGATTAGTGAAACTGGAGAAAGCAACATTTTATTTACATGCACCAAAAACATGGCACTCTTGTCCATACATGTAGATTATTTGTCCATTCACATGACCACATCCCAAAAATGTAGTACATCAGCATTTTCAGTGGTCCGGCAACATGGCAATCACTATTATGTGCCTCTCAGAATGCTAAGAACTATCTTCAGAGGGAAATTGTAAATGCTACGATGAAGAGACTTTACAAACAGTGTATACAAATTGTATAGGACTCAAGATGAGAGGAGTAACGTTGTTACTGGCCAGTTGAAGGTAATACTACTTTTGACATTAATATTTTTTTTTTTATTCAAACAATAGAGATTTTATCCCATCTATAGAAAAATCTCTTTATTGAATCAGAGCAAAAATTTAACCAGCTTAAAGATCATTTCTAAATTGTTTTTCTTATAATGAGTCTGATGTATTCGTTGCCCTTCCTGACAAAAACACAATACTTACAAATACAACAGACACTAAAGAGCTGGACGGCAAGATTGGGCTCCTCCGTGCACTGAAAGAATGGCGTGAGGAGATACTTTGCAATGACAACGGCTTGGATTGCGATGGAGCACGGATTGACGAGCGTGGTCACCCAGAGCCTGGAGAACCCTACCATGGGACCCCACGCCTGGAGCAAGAAGGTAAAGTCTCCTCCAGACTTACGCATGATGAGGGAGAGCTCTGCATAGACCAGGGCTCCGCAGAACTGGATGATTGCACATAGGATCCATAGGATGAGAGCCCAGCCTACGGAACCACCTGTCCCTCGGAGGACACCGGAAGGCGAGATGAAGATACCTGTACCTATCACCTGACCAATCTGTACAAATGATTAAAAATGATAATAAAGTTCAAAGACTATTATGATGATGTGCACTAGCTGCAAATGCTCCTAAATAATGAAAATAATGAAGCTGCTATAAACATGAGATCATCACAAGACATCGTCACAATCATCACATGTATGCCTCTAACTAAAATTGTTAATGTAATTATCGTCTTCAGAAATAATGTTTGCATTGTCATTTATAATTTATTACGTACAATGTTTTATCTTACGTTGTATTAATTGTATTTATTGTATTAATTTTTGTAAGCACCTTGAGCATCCTCTGGATGGATATGATTGCGCAGTATAAATGTCTTATTATTATGTTGCTTTCTAATTTCAGCACATGTACGTTTTTCCATATTCTGAAGGTTTACTGTAACAAATGAGGAATATCGCAATATGATTCAATTTAGTAAGTATACATGTACCGATGTAAATTCCAGTCTTGTTTTGCGAGAATGAACTTTGTCTGTTTTTCATTGCTTAACTGGTCTCTTTAGAAATGTTATCACTGTTAGGTGGCCAACATCTTGTGAAGCGTTTTGTAACCGTAAGAAAAAGGCGATTTACCCAATATTCATGGCATTAGATTGGAGATTTATAAATAAACAATTACAAGGCTCCTTAGGAAAGGGCTTGCCTATATCAAGTTTAAAAGAGAAACTGATATACTTACTATGTACCAAATGCATCCTGCTAGCCCTAAATGTCTTGGTATTGCAATCTTTTCTCCTCTTTCTTCCGTCAACTGTTTGTACTCTGTAGGCTCTCTTCCCTTTGCATTTCGTCGTCTGTATACCGGCATCTCATCGTCACTACATACAGAAGAATCACTAGAAATTTACAAAACAAGAAATGGCACATTGACAAAAGACAGACAAACTGACAATAATTTACCCAACGATACAAATGTCAAGGTATTTTGTGTGTAGAGTTGTTATGTGTGATGAAGGATATTGCATAAAACATTAAACAAAACCAAGTACATACAGAAGAATCCCTAGAAATTTACAAAACAAAACATGGCACATTGACAAAAGACAGACAAACCGACAACAACTTAATCGATGATACATATATGTTAAGGTATTTTTTCAGTAGAGTTGTTATGTGTGGTGAAGAAAAAAACATAAACATTAAAGGACCTCTGGCTGAGGTTTAACCACTACATACAGAAGAATCACTCGAAGTTCACAATACAAGAAATGGCACATTGACAAAAGACAGACAAGCTGAAAATTTTTAATCAATGATACATGTTGGTATTTTGTCAGAATAATTGTTATGTATGAAAATATTACACAAACATTACCTCTGGCCGAGGTTAAAACAAAACCAAAGAAACAAACATTTTATGGTAAATTGCCCCTTGGCATTTTTCTTGACTTGATTGGACTTTTCACCACATTTTTTTTTTTTACAGAGGAGCTCTCAAAATATTAACTTTCAATTTGAAACTATATCTCAAATTGCCTTGGGTGTCAAAGACACTGCACAACTTTTTTATCTTACTTTATTGACATAAACGATGAACAATATGATGCTCATCAAAAAAAAAAAAAAAAAAAAAAAAAAAAAAAAAAAAAAAAAAAAAAAAAAAAAAAAAAAAAAGGCTCAAGAGCGAGATTTTGAAAGGAAATATGGTTTTCTCAGACTCAAGTAATGGACATATGATTATTGTTCATAGCACAATTATAATATGATTTAATTGAATTTATAAAAAAAAAAATTAAAAAGAAGACTGCAATTATCTCACATACAGCTGCAAACCAACATCAGTCAGTACTGAAAAATGGCTGCCTGTCGCCCTCTTGGTTGCTGAGGAAACTTCTCAATAATAATTAGCAAAACCAGCTTTAAACCTACTTCAAAATAAATTAAGATAATCTATAGTCTCATTGCAATATAATTCTTCCATTAGATATTTTTAATTTTGTTTAGTAAAATTTGTTGACCCTTTTTTGGATATGCCACCCTGACTTGGCTTGAGCTGCCCAATACATTTTTCTGCATTGACTTTCCATTGGAAGTAAACTGCTGCAGTAGGGTACTTCCCAGTGCAAGGTCAATTATGAATTGACCATGCATAAGTCAGTGTAAGTGCAATTATCTAAATTTTACAGGCCAAAAGTAAAAAAAAAAAAAAAGGAAGCTTTTTCTTTGCGTCTTGAAAAAGAAATCCCCTCAACAAAAATATGCCAATAAGAACCATGATATAATATAATACAAATATCCAACAATTTTATTCTTTGGCGTGTTGATTGCATGTGCGAGGGTCAATCGTCAATCACGACATTAACGTTAGAAAGTATTACCATGTCCTCACAAAGCTAACACGAAACTAAGCATGTCGGACTGTACCCACCAAAAGGTTTGATTAACTTGGAACGTGTTTTAAATGTATGGGTTCTGAAGAACGAAAATGTTTCGTTTTCAATAACTACGTTTATACTTACTCTTGGAGGAGAGGGTAACTGTCCAATTCGATGGAATCCATCTGAAATAAGATCAGAACGGGCCTTTCTATCTTTCCCAGCTGATCCGTTTGTCAACGTAAACACTACGTGACGTCACATTTGACATTGCTTTCTCCCCCGCGCCTTGAATCTAGCGACCAATAAGACTTCCGGTCCAGCGACCAATAACACTTCCGGCGTCTGCTACGGCGGAGAACAATAGAAAACGGTACTACGGTGTCTTTGAAAATGCCAAACGAAAATTAAAGTGTAACATACTATGGAAAATGCATATTTTGGCGCTGAAATGAAGGACAAAATTCAGATCGCTAGCGATTGATTTCACCTTCATTTTTAACATGTATTTCAAAAACTGAATGCATTTTTTGTTGTTGAATATAGTCTAATCAAGAAGTTTTTTAGCCGGTATATTGGAAAATATATAACCGAAATTTGCCATAATACCTAACGATGTAGGCGCTATGAAAACTATGGTATGACATTTTAATTAAATAATAATATACATTAGGCAGAAGCTGAAGGGTTGTTCTTTGCTCTCATATAGGTCACATGTCGGAACTTCATGTTGGGGCCTTATTGTTTCAAATGAAAGTCAGGCCTCAAACAGGCATAATGACCCCTTTTACGCTCCGCATAACGAGAATATATCAGATTATGGTCAAAACACTTTTTAAATGTTGGCGCTTTTAAAACTATTGTATGACACTTTAACTAAATAATGACATACATGAGGTAAAAGCTGAAGAGTTGTTCGTTACTCTCATATAGGTCACATGTCGGAACTTCATGTTGGGATCTTATTGTTTCAAATGAAAGTCAGGCCTCAAACAGCAATAATAACGCTATTTACGCACCGCATTACGAGAATATACCCGAAAATGATCATAATACTTTTTAAATGTTGGCGCTTTAAAAACTATCGTATTACACTTTAACTAAATAATGACATACATGAGGTAAAAGCTGAAGAGTTGTTCTTTACTCTCATATAGGTCACATGTCGGAACTTCATGTTGGGGCCTTATTGTTTCACATGAAAGTCAGGCCTCAAACAGGCATAATGACCCCTTTTACGCTCCGCATTACGAGAATATATCAGATTATGGTCAAAACACTTTTTAAATGTTGGCGCTTTTAAAACTATTGTATGACACTTTAACTAAATAATGGCATATGCCATGTTAAAGCTGACAAGTTGTTCTTAACTCTCATATAGGTCACATGTCGGAACTTCATGTTGGGATCTTACTGTTTCAAATGAAAGTCAGGCCTCAAACAGCAATAATAACGCTATTTGCCGTGATTACGGGAATATACCCGAAAATGATCATAATACTTTTTAAATGTTGGCGCTTTTAAAACTATTGTATGACACTTTAACTAAATAATGGCATATGCCATGTTAAAGCTGACAAGTTGTTCTTTACTCTCATATAGGTCACATGTCGTAACTTCATGTTGGGGCCTTATTGTTTCACATGAAAGTCAGGCCTCAAACAGGCATAATGACCCCTATACGCTCCGCATTACGAGAATATATCAGATTATGGTCAAAACACTTTTTTTTAATGTTGGCGCTTTAAAAACTATCGTATGACACTTTAACTAAATAATGACATATATCATGTTAAAGCTGAAGAGTTGTTCTTTACTCTCATATAGGTCACATGTCGGAACTTCAAGTTGGAATCTTACAATTTCAAATGAAAGTCAGGCCTCAAACAGCAATAATAACGCTATTTACGCACCGCATTACGGCGAATGTAGCCGAATATGATCAGAATACTTTTTTAAATGTTGGCGCTTTAAAAACTATCGTATGACACTTTAACTAAATAATGACATACATGAGGTAAAAGCTGAAGAGTTGTTCTTTATTCTCATATAGGTCACATGTCGGAACTTCATGTTGGGATCTTACTGTTTCAAATGAAAGTCAGGCCTCAAACCGCAAAAATGACCCGTTCTGCGCACCGCATTACGAGAATATATCAGAAATTGGTCAAAACACTTTTTAAATGTTGGCGCTTTTGAAACTATTGTATGACACTTTAACTAAATAATGACATACATGAGGTAAAAGCTGAAGAGTTGTTCTTTACTCTCATATAGGTCACATGTCG
>CALNVZ010003435.1:11705807-11756693 GCA_940671915.1 Paracentrotus lividus | reverse complement strand
ACTTTGAGTGCAGTCACTATGCAAGCACCTAAAAAGTGCCGATTTCAGCACTTGAAGAGCTAAAAACAGCACTTCAGTTTTTAGAGTGTAGAAATAAAGGTTGAAATATCATTTTTAATGCATTTTATCATTTTTCATGAATATTAATGAGCCTTGTGACGTCATATGACCTTGAAATAACTTTTTGACCTCATTTGCATTAAGTTTATTTCATACACTTTGTGGTGATATATGATACATTATAATGTACTGTTAAAACCTTACTGGCTCACTTGACACAAACATGGTCGAAAAGTTGAAAGATCACTACCTCGGGAACAAATAGCTTGGACTTGCCCATGTACAGTTTATACGTAATAAATTTGAAATTATGCAAATGAATAGACTCATACCAATGGGGTCAGTCGAAGTGCCGATACCAAAAGACTCCTGAATTCATGACGTGCATTCTCAAGGGAACTTGCTGTAAATCCGATGTTGTTGGTCCCTGCGGCAACCACTGCGATGTCGGGTTCTCGAGTCCAGGAGAAGTCACGGAGTTCCTCTACATGATGCCAGGTTCCTCCCGGGGTGCTATTGATGACTAGCTGGATCGGCCCTTCAGCTTTTACCTCATGTATGTCATTATTTAGTTAAAGTGTCATACGATAGTTTTTAAAACGCCAACATTTAAAAAAGTGTTTTGACCATAATCTCATATATTCTCGTAATGCGGAGAGTAAAAGGGGTTATTTTGGCTATTTGAGGCCTGACTTTCATTTAAAACAATAAGACTCCAACATGAAGTTCCGACATGTGACCTATATGAGAGTAAAGAACAACTTCTCAGCTTTTACCTCATATGCATTATTTAGTTAAAGTGTCATACAATAGTTTTAAAAGCTGCCAACATTAAAAAGTGTTTTGACCATAATTCCATATATTCTGTAATGCGGGAGAGTAAAGGGGGTTATTATTGCCTGTTTGAGGCCTGACTTTCATTTTGAAACAGTTTAATTGATCCCAACATGAAGTTCCGACATGTGACCTATATGAGAGTAAAGAACAACTCTTTCAGCTTTACATCATTGTATGTCAATTATTTAGTTAAAGTGTCATACGATAGTTTTTAAACGCGCCAACATTAAAAAGTGTTTTGACCATAATTCATATATTCTCGTTAATGCCGTGTGCGCAGAACGCGGTCATTTTTGCGGTTTGAGGCCTGACTTTCTTTTGAAACAGTAAGATTCCAACATGAAGTTCCGACATGTGACCTAATATGGAGAGGTAAAGAAACACTCTTCAGCTTTACCTTCATGTATGTCTTATTTAGTTAAAGTGTCATTACAATAGCTTTTAAAAAGCGGCCAACATTTAAAAGTGTTTTGACCTTAATCTCATATATTCTCTTATTAATGCGGAGAGTAAAAGGGGTTTTATTTGCTGTTTGAGGCCTGACTTCATTTTGAAACAGTAAGAACCCAACATGAGTTCCGACATATGACCTACTATGAAGAGTAAAGAAAACTCTTCAGCTTTACCTCATGGTATGTCATTATTTAGTTTTAAAGTGTTCAACATATTTTAAAAGCGGCCAACATTTAAAAAGTGTTTTGACCATAATCTCATAATATTCTCGTTAATGCCGCAGAGAGTAAAAGCGGGTTATTATTGCTGTTTGAGGCCTGACTTTCATTTGAAACAGGTAAGATCCCAACATTGAAGTTCCGACATGTGACCTATATGAGAGTAAGAACAACTCTTCAGCTTTTTACCTTCATGTATCGTCATATTTAGTTAATAAGTGTCATACAATTTAGTTTTAAAGCGCCAACTTTTAAAAAGTGTTTTGCCATTTAATCTCATATATTCTCGTTAATGCGGAGAGTAAAAGGGGTTATTTATTGCTGTTGAGGCCTGACTTTCATTTGAAACGTTAAGACCCAACATGAAGTTCCGACATGGTGACTATCATGAGAGTAAAGAACCACTCTTTCAGCTTTTACCTCATGTATGTCATATTTAGTTAAAGTGTCATAAATAGTTCAAAAGCGCCAACATTTAAAAATGTGTTTTGACCAATTTCTTGATATATTCTCGTAATGCGGTGCGCAGAACGGTCCATTTTTGCGGTTTGAGGCCTGACTTTCATTTGAAACAGTAAGATCCCAACATGAAGTTCCGACATGTGACCTATATGAGAATAAAGAACAACTCTTCAGCTTTTACCTCATGTATGTTCATTATTAGTTAAAGTGTCATACGATAGTTTTTAAAGCGCCAACATTTAAAAAAGTATTCTGATCATATTCGGCTACATTCGCCGTAATGCGGTGCGTAAATAGCGTTATTATTGCTGTTTGAGCCTGACTTTCATTTGAAATTGTAAGATTCCAACTTGAAGTTCCGACATGTGACCTATATGAGAGTAAAGAACAACTCTTCAGCTTTAACATGATATATGTCATTATTAGTTAAAATGTCATACAATAGTTTTTAAAGCGCCAACATTTAAGAGTATTTCCGTAATGTACATGTAGTTCGTATTGTTTTTTTTTTTTTTTTTTTAATCTTACATATTTAAACCCTTAATTCAGCCCCAATATCCCTATTTTAACTTTGGTTTTAATACTTTAAGATAATCATGATCTCACAGAGTTTCGATTATCATTTACTTACCTCTACAATAACCTTAACAAGATTTTGAAGAAAACAATTTTTTCTTTTTTATTGCGTAATTGTAGACACTATAATACCCCCTTATTGGTCGCTGGCTTATTGGTCGCCAAAAGTAGCCCAATTTTCTCCCCCCCCTCCGGCCCACACCCACACGCCCCCCCCCACCCTGTAGGCCATTATCGAGATGAACTAGTGTATTTGGTAATTTTTTCCATTAATTACTTACCGGGCAGAAAATTGCTATAAACATGTTAACTATTTAAGTGACCACTGCATCAAAGATAACAACTTGAGAATATGCGCAATTTCTAAACTTCTTTCACAGTCTAGGGCCTATATAGATCTATACGATATCTTATTTGTATTTCAGTTGATGGGACATTTGTTTGAAAAAATGATATCGTGGTGTTTTAACAAAATATAAAGTAAATAAATTTACATGAGAATTGCATGATCAGAATTATTATTCATATTCATGGTATATGCAGTGGCGTATGTACAGGTCCTCGAATGTGGGGGGGGTATGATTCGTGGTCCAGAGACTTATATTACCAATAATAAAAGAGGCAAATTACAGTATCGAGTAGCCTATCTAAAATATTGGAACCCCCATGTTAACACACAAAAGGTTAAGTGAGAGGTATTTTTTGTAGGCCTACCCATACACACAAAGAAGGGGCACAATAGGCCGGCTAATTTTGGGGTTGTGCCGAATTTCCTCAGCAAACAATTCCAGGCGAGCGTGAAGCGCGAGCGGAAAATTTTGAGGTAAGCAAGAGGTGGTTTTTTGTATCTATACACATAAAGAAGGGACAAAATTAAGGGCCTTTTTGGGTGGTTGCGTCGAATTTCCTCAGCAAATATATACAATTCCAGGCGAGCGCGAAGCTCGAGCGGAATATTTTAAGGTTAAATAAATGAACCAATTGAGATCTTACATAATAAGTATGTTTGTATGTATGTTTGGTTGTGATATTACAATACAATTTAAGGAAGATGGAAATTTCCATGGTGTAAATATGAATAAAATCTATGTTGAACCCCAATCAAAATAAATTTTGACCCCTCCCCTAGACAAAAGAGTCGAGTCTGTAACCATAAAACTAGATTTAACTTAGAGAACAATAACAACTCTACACCTCAGACGTGTTTCGTTGGGGTAAGGCTGAGGGGGCCTTGGTGGGTCGCGTCAACAAAAAGGGGCCCCAAAAATGAGAAAAATTGACAAAAATGGCCATCTTCGGGGGGTGACAAACTTTTTGGAAGAAAAATCCCCGGGAAGGGTTGAGGGAACGTCCACTATATATCACACCTTTATGACGAACAGTGTATATACATGTATCCATTTTTTTTGTAAAAAAAAATGTATTTACTGGGAAGGGTAATCATGAAAGTGGCTGATTTAGAGAGAGAGAGAGAAGAGAGAGAGAGAGAGAGAGAGAGAGAGACGAGAGAGGAGAGAAATAAAAATTCGCCTTTCTTGCTCAAATCTCTGATCAATTTGCCTGTGGTTGAAATGCCAATCTATTTTAACCCTAAAAAGACTAGGGGGGGGGGCCGGGGGGAACCATCATGCCCCTGACATTTTCCGCGACCATTCCGCTGCGCGAATTTTTTTGATCGCGCCGCTTGCTGACTATACTTTCGAGTCTCGCGCATCTTTTGAAACCATTTTCGCGAAAATCGGAAGTACCGTTACGATGCTGCACGAATTTCAAAAATATCCGTCAGACCGAAAACGGCTCAAAAACGTGATTTTGTGTACAAAGTCAATGCTAATGGAGTTTTCTCACCTTATTCATATAGATATGATCATTTTCACTTTCATTGGCTGAAATTAATTTAATTAAGCATTATTATACTTCAAAATAGTTTTCAATACTTTTTGCGAAAAAAAACCCAAAAGGTAAAAACAAAACAAAAGCAACAACAAGGAAATAAATAAGAAATTCATAAAACAATAAAATACATAAGAAATTTATTTCAATAAGAGAATTTTCTCCTAGTACAATATTGTTAGGAATGCTATAAGGAATAATACACAAAATTAGCATTCTAGGAGCTTTATATTTTTCAATTAGAGCAAAAAGTATGATTTTATGCATAAGTTAGCATAATTCATTCAATACTATTTCAGAAAAATTAACAGCGCAGTCTTGTAGATTACATGGCACACTACCATCGGCGGCCCAGATCTTTGATCTTGGGGGGGGGGGCATCATGACCCCCCCCCCCCCTCTCAGTCTTGACAGCTTCCAGAGCACCCCAGTCTTATTAGGGTTAAAGCTACGATTTTGTTTTGGTAAATCTCTAAAATATGATTCAATGCCCAAGTCGAATCTGCTTTGTTAGGACTGAAGAAATTTGAAGAAAAAAAATAAATAATAATAATAATAATAAATATAGGCCAAAAGAGAAGACAGCTGAAATAAATCTTCAGGTAAGTAAATTATTTGATTTATGGGAGTTCGGCTTTTTAGGCAAAATTCACTGCATAAATTAATGCTTGATAAATGAAATCTAAAAAAAAAAAAAAACTAAAATCATAAGGGCAATCTCACGGTTACGTGGACAAGAATAAAAAAAAAGAAGTGTGTCTCTTGACTTGATTATTCGATTTATCACCAATCTAATGCCACAGATTTCATAAATGACATAGGTTATTCATATTCAATTGAAAAAAAAATCATTTCAATGGCTTCTGCTAGATCTCGACCATCATTAAAATTCACGTGTGGGACTGGGGACAACAAATTTCACTAAAATGCAAATTACACAAACTCGTTTAATTTCTTCTCACAAATTTCACAAAAAGGCCAAGGATAAACACATTTCCATATTTCAGAAAGCCACTTGAGATATAATGCGATTACAAGGGGTGAAAAGCCTCTGGAAGTTCACTGGACAAAATGTAATGTGAGTAAACGTTACGTGAGTAACCACTTTATCTGCACCCCTAGTAAAAACCATGTGTTCTTTACTTTTTAATGATATACAAAGTTTGTCGCCCTAATAGACTTCTTTGAAATGGATATAATCAACTTTCATAAAAGCCTTGTTGAGACACTTTTCACTTATGTCGACTTTTCATTTTATGCATGTCCAAATCATGTTACGTGAGTAACCAACACATTTTAAAAGATTTGCCAGGAGCATAATGAAATTATCAAGTTTTGTTTTATACAAAGGATAGTCAGACTGTGTACTTTGTGAGATAAAAAGATGTTTAGTTCCTATCAATTAATAATGGAGTACAGCTCCAAGTATGAGTCAATGTGTCCTCCAAATGTAACGTGAGTAACCGTGGAATAGCCATAAGTCAGTCTTTGGTGTTTTTTTTTTCATCAAACAACTTTACAAGCATAAGGAAAATTTGAGAATAATCTTTTGCATATTTTGCTTCTGACAATAAATAAAACAATTTATATTAAATAAGTATAACTAAGATCTAATGTAAATAACACAATATATAATCACACAATTTCATCTACGGTAAGCCATGGTATTTCAATAACATGTTTCTTTTTATTGCAGCCATCAACCAAAAAACATCATAAAATTTATAAGAAGGCATTTTATCATTGATTAAGATATATTGGATGTGTCAACTCTTCATTATAAGCATACAATTTAGGGGCAGATATCTTAAATAAATGTATTTTTATTGTATCTGCAGGCGTCACCGCAAAATATGACATTTTCAGTTAATTAATTGCTTATTATATGGCAAGTGTAACAACATATTACGAATGTTATACAATTTAGGAGAAGGCATTTCAATTAGTGATTCATTTTTGCATTACAATAAGATATATGAATGGAATAAATTCCTCACACATGTTCTTTATGAATAATGTTGCTTCAAAACTTTTAAACACAATTTATTTGGCACTTATATATAATATAACATTTTTCAGGTGCAAAATACTAGTACTGTTGTAGCCCTTTTGTTTGCACCAATGAATTAATAGGACAGTAGGCCTACTGGTTAAGAAAAATCAATTGAACAGTTTAAATTCTAAAACATAGCAAATCTCAAGCATTACAAATGAATAATAGATACCAAATAAATTTGCAGGAATTGGTGTAATTGGTGAGAAACCGCAAAATAAACATCAATTTTTATCCTGAGTCAGAACATTACCTTACAGAGGACCATGCAAACTTGGTATATTAGTGAACTACATTGCCAGCAATTTGCACCAACTCTTTGTGTGGAGAGTGTTGGCAAGATAGTGGTGTACTTACCTCACTGATGTTTACTCTAAATTTACTCTAAAAGTATGCATAGAAAATTAACATATCTAGTGTACATTGGATATTATTATAAATTATGGAATAATATTTAACTGATCTATTAAAATTTACTTTTGGCAACAATAATTCAAATTGACCTTTGAAATGAATTGAATACTGATGGGTAAAGTTTATCGTTTTCTTTCAAATTATGCATTATACAAAACTATAATAACATTTGTCATTTATATAATATCATCAGTTCACACAAAAATGATGATCCCATACCCCGCCAAAAATTACAGAAAATGAAATTAATGAGTAAAAATATTAAAAGTTTATGCTAGAATATTTAAAGACAAAAGCATAGCAAAGTTTTTGGACCTTGTAGATGCAAATACCATCAGCATTGTGTAATCACCCACTTCCATTCAATGTTAAATACATAGCAACAAGTACATTTTTTATTAATCCCCTAATATTGATATAACTATCAAGGCACATACAATAGAAAGTTGAACATTGACATACTATATCATTATAGTAAACACTAACAAATACTGAGTTGGCCCCAAAAATGATAACATTGTCCAAATTAAATAAGAATATGAATGGTTGATTAAGGCTACAATGTACTTTAAAATTCTCAATTCAAGTTTGTATTTGGATCAAAATTGCACATGATTGCAGCATAAAAATATTGTAGAAAACATATAATTTTCATCATCTCATAAGAGTGATTGTCATCCAATTTTCTTGATGAAGGTTTGTATCTTATCCATGTGTATCTACAGAGCTGTTCTCAATGCTGAGATAATAAGAGCAGTTTGTAGCATCCCCCCCAAAAAATACACAACCTAATATGGAATGATCATCGTAGTAAGATGCAATTTCTTGATGTAGGTGTATATATTGTTCTTGTTTATCCACAGAGCTGTTCCCACTTCTGAGAGAACAAGAGTAGCTGTTCCCACTGCTGAGATGATAAAAGCAGTTTTAACAAACCCAAGAAAACAACAATATATGGAATGGTAGTCATAGTAACATCCTATTTTTTGATGAAGGTTTGTATCTTATCCTTGTTTATCCACAGAGCTGTTCCCACTACTGAAAGAACAAGAGTAGTTGTAACAAATCTCAGGAAACCACTCACGCTGGGGAGGTTTCTCTCAAGGAATGTTTCTTCAAATGAAAGAGCTGGCATGTCCTGACATATAAGGGGTAAAAAAAGAACAAGAAAAGTACAATCAAAAGAAGATGTAACATTTGGCTTCGTGCATCACAAATTTTAAAGAGCACCATCAAAGCAACTCCAAATCCCCAAAGAAATCTTTAAAATGACTGATATCTGTTTTGCATTAACATATTTGTATTTGAAATAATATTGAATTTATTGCAAAGGTAATGAATATTAACATATTGTTTCAGACTTTTTTTTTTATAAATACTTCTCTTACGATCATTCCCCACCAGACAACAGAAAGTCATGAGTATCTTTGTCACTGTATCTGGAACAGTAAGACATGTCTGAAATGTACAAGGATTTCTTATATCATATGGCTTTAAAACGGGAGTATGAAATATGGTTGGAAATAAAAAGGAGTCCTTTGTGGTGTAAACAGAATGGATTGAGAAATGGTGAGGAATAAAAAATGAACAATGACTTTGTATCAACAATCAATATGGTCATCAATACAAATTTGAACATTCGCTCAATATTATGGGATCGGTGAGAACTGGTCGAATATAAAGGTATTTATTCTTTGTATTCATGATACGAAATATAATTACAACTCAGGACTTTATGGTTTCTATAGAGGGAGTGAAACATGACTGACAACTTGATGTCTTGAATATGATTCTCTACTCACCTTAGATTCAGGTTCCTCCTGCCATATTTCATCCTCACAAATCCTGCCCATCGCATGCAATATCTTAGAGAGAGAGAGAGAGAGAGAGAGAGAGAGAGAGTCACATTCAACCCATTCTTCTCACTCACAAAACGTCTTTGAAATATACAGAGAGAGAAAGAGAGATAAATGGAATGAGAGTAAAATAAAAATAAAATATATATCTTGAGTATGCAAACCAATTTTGCTATTACAATGGTTAGTTAAAACATACATGCTGGATCTTGACAATGATAAACTGAGAAAATAAATTCCAAAGATATTAGGAAAACAAAGTGTTGTTTTTTTTGTTTTTTTTTGGTTAAGTTTGTATCTCTCTTGCAGCCCTTTCTGCCTGTACAGGAGTCCTGCAGGATACCAACTGGTAGCCAGCTTCCTCAGCTCGGTGCAGCAAAGTACATACAACCACCACCACAGAACCACCTCAATCATTAAAGACTATTACAATTCTACACTTGAACAACCAGCAAAGTACAAATTATCATCACTACCACAATCATCATTACCACACTAAGCTGGAACTTGTCTCTCTTGCAACCCTTTCTCCTGCCTTTATCTTGACCATTTGGTAGGTATCTCTCTACCACCACCACCACTAACACCACCACCACCATCACCATCACCATCACCACCACCACCACCACTACCACCACCACCATCATTATCATCACCATTTCCACCACCACCACTACCACTATCTCCATCATCACCATTACCAAACTAAGCTTGACTTTACATGTACGTCCCTTGCAACCGTTTCACCTGCCTGCACACCTCCATCCATATATCTGGGCCATTTGGTAGCCATCTCAATACCAGCAAAATTCAGACCACCATCATCATCACCACCACACCACCACCATCATCATCATCACACCCAACATCACCATCCCCATCATCATCATCATTACAATCATCATTTTCACCATCCCCATAATCGTCATCATCATCATCATCATTGAAATTGAAATTGAAATTGAAAAGGTTTTATTGAAATATTGAACATAGCGACCAAAGGTCGAATTGGATTCAATGTACAAACATAACATATATAAATAGGAAATTAACAAAATAATGTAACATAGTAAATCGGGTACATGAGGCACAAACAAGGAGAGAGGTCAAAAGCGTTATTTACTGTACTAAAATGGTTCTTTTCAACAAAAAAAATAAGAAAAGGATTGCTTGCTTTGTAAAGAATGATTACGATCTGACTGCGGACGGGCACACTGTAAACTAATTATAAAATACACACTACTCCTATACTTCACTTGCGCTGCACTCGTACACAAAGCACACATGACCTGGGCGGAGTGTGTGTTCGCTCATGTGTATCACGATATCACGATATAGACGTGGACATACATGTAAGCGAACACACATCCCGCTGACTCTCATATACATGTCATAACATCACTCTTTCACAAAATGCACACACACCGACACACATACGGACATACAACAGACACAACTCACGCATCACTCACTCAAATGACTCATTTTACTCTCTAAACTCTACAAAGTGCCCGAACACAATCAGATACAGTAATACATTCATGTAAAACAGCAAAGTTAAAATTTCAAAGTGGGAAGAAAATTTTGATTTAATTTGGGATGTGTTATCAAGTGCAATAACACAGGTGTAATGTACAGTAAAATAGCTATGTTCTCAAACCAAGTTACAAAGTCGATTAAACAACAAAGTACTGTATGCGTTTACGACATATCTCAGTAGTTACAAGAAGACTTATAATCCCATGATACAAACTACAGTGATTTATCTCCTAAGAAGTAAATGTAATGATTAACATTGCTCCAAAACCTATTCAATAATCAATATCCGTTGTTACTAGCAAAAGGCACTACACATATACATAATCAAACACAATGAAAAAGGATATTGCACAATAGATGAATATAAAAAGTTTTGTAAAAAGGGTTAAAAGTGCCAATCTTTTCCATAATTTGTGATTCTACTAGCCTATACATTGCACATGTACATGAGTCATGTCTTTTTATTAAGAAGAGTAATAAAATATGGAATTGAACTATTTTGGAATCTTTTTGTTTTGCTATGGTATTGATTGAATTTCGGTTTGCTTCTTAATGCGTAACCAATGTCATTTCTGATTGGTAACCATTCTTTACACATAGGGTGTTTACTGAGAGAAATTGCAAAATTGATACAGATCTGTTTGCGTCTAAGCTCCAGTTTTTTGCAAAGACATCACCTTCACCATCACCATCACCATCACCATCACCAAAATATCACCATCACCATCACCATCACCACCATCATCATCATCACCATCATCATTATCATCATCATCACCATCACCATCACCATCACCATCACCATCACCACCATCATCATCATCATCATTATCATCATCATCATCATAATAATCATCATCACTACCACCTCCATCATCTTCATTACCACATTACCACTAAGCTTGATCTTACCTCTCTTGCAGCCCTCTCTCCTGCTTGCACACCTCCATCCATATATCCAGACCATTTGGTAGCTGTCTCGGTACCAGCAAAGTAAAGACGACCTATAGGTTCTCGTAAAACCCTAGAGTAATTTTAGCAAAATACAAATGTATATGATGTCCAAACTCATTATTCATTTTTTTTTTCATGATCAGTTCGGTATGATATAAAATTTAGCTCGGTACACTTCAGTTCAGTATAATACAGGTCAGGTAAGAAAGAAAGGTAAAGTTCAATTCAATTCAGCTTCACTTAGGAATGGGATCTTTCCCATTTAGGCCAGTAGGGTGTAGTTTTGTTTAATCAAGTTCTATTGCACAACATCAAAGCATGTAACTCTCCTAAAGCCACAAACAGCAACACTAAATATTTAAAGAGCTTCCAATCTAGAGAAGATGACACAATAATCCTTATGAGTATCTTCTTACTTGCCATACTTGGTGATAACCCCCGGTGGTGTGAAGCCTACATAACCTCCTCCAATGTAAGGCTCATCCATCCAGTTCTTCTCCACATAGAAAATAGGCTGCAACAAAATTTTAAAAAGGCATTGAAAACGCTATATAAACTACTTCATATTATGTACTTTAACGCAGTTCGACTCCTGTTTCTAAGAGGTACTTTCGACCAAGCTAATTACCTCATTATGATGAAATCTTGTTACACTAAAAACATAGCCACACAGATTAATGTGCTCATGCTTGAAATTGGGACCTTGAAATTTTGCATACCAATGCTATAAAAAGGAACCGAGGTACTTCAAGGGATTCAACCATTCATGATTATTTTTCCTTTGAGATACCTCCAAATCTCGGGTTCCCTAATTCATTCGCATAAGTTGCGCCCTTATCGTGACATCACTCCTCCGTGTTAATCCTGAGAGATTGGTCGAAAAATGTACTCAACACCATGCATTAATCACCTTGTTTCTCTTTTAAAGTGATTAAAAACCTCTTTTTAATAAACACTACAGTTTTGATGGATCACACTTGTAGTTCTACTGATTAATAATTCTTCCCTTCGCTTAAGATTCATCTTTCAGTTAAATATTTCTTTAACCCGTTGGGGACTGAGCCCGAATATATTCGGGCTGAGGTCTATGGGAAATGTGTGTTATAGCCAAATCAGCTCGTCTCCAACAGGTTAATGTGTTCAATTCTTACTCGGGGTGCAAGCTAACTTGTAGACCAACAAGGAAAAGTAGGCCTGTCATGATAAAGAACACTGGTGGCGTATCTGTCATGAAACTCAAAAATTCCTCTCAGCAAAGTTTATCATATCCATTATCATTACTCGTTCATTTATGCCATGTACCAAGGTATATATTTTCAAAGTAAATTCTCACCTTGAGAGCTTCATCATTTTTCAATAACACTGCATACCGCTGAGCTATCAAATCTCTCCTAAAAATAGAATAAGTCAATAAGACATATATTTGATTACACCAGCTACTATTGTGATACGGTCAATGCAGTAGTCCAGGCAAACAGGGGGGTGATTCACTAACAGAGCCCGCGATCGTTCCTAAGAGCGATATTTGGGATTGATTTCAATCCCAGGCTAAAGTTAATCCTAACTCACTGGTTCACTAAATCAATATTAGCTTGGGATTAATTTTACGCTCATATATATGAATATTCATGAACGCACTCAATCAACAAATCAGAAAATTTTATTTCGACAGGTATATTTTTGTAAAGGACTGGTGAATGAGGTTAATGGGTTAGCGCATGGAAATTATGATAGTCATTGTTGACGTCACAATCAAATTGTCAGATTTACGCTAAACGCATGCGTTTGAAAATAATGAGGTTATGCACACGCTCATATTAAATTAGGGTTATGTACAAAGTCAATGCTTAAAAGTGGTGCGCGAGCGCTTCTAGACTTGGGATCAATTTTAGCAGCAAAATTGTTCCCAAATAGCTTAGTGAATCAGCGACTAAAATTGAAATTGCTCTTAGGATTGATATCGATCCTAAAATTGATTTTATCCCATTTGGGATTAATTTTAGCTGTTTAATAGTGAATCACCCCCCAGGTCCCTCCACAAGAATTCTAATACTCAATATCAAGTACCCCATCTGAACAAAACAAGAAATTTCAATACAAAGTCAGATGGATTTAGAATATAAAATTTGAAGTGATTAAAAAGGAAACAAAAGTTTACTTTTCAGTATTGTCCAATATCACATAAGCGATTATTTTTCACACACCACCAAAACATGATACAAAGATCAAGCCAAATAATGAAACATGTATTCTGATCTAGTTCTGAATTATCACCAAACAAAAACAAAGGTACTTCCCCAACCTACATGTCTCTGAGGGTGTAACCCTATGTTCATAACATTTTAACCCTTTAGCACCTAAACCACCCAAGACCGCCCCTCTGCTTACTCACTAAACCGCCCCAAACCGCCCTGTCTTAAGCACGCTTTAGTCAAGGTAGTATAAAAAATATGAGATATAACATGCCCATACTTGTGGTGGATTACCCATTGGATGTGTGCTGTCCAATTCTTCACAAAAAAAAGTATGTTTTAAGAGCAATTCTTATTGGAAAAACGTGATTGAAACACAGCATAACCTTTTCCGCTAGTGAGTAAACTGACACTTTTCATGCAGTCTCTACGTGCTAAAGGGTTAAGGTGACCTATCAAGGAACTCCATATTTATCCCCATCTCCATAATACGATTGAGAATTGTTTACAAACATGGTAGAATAATTATGGAGTCTATAACATTTGCTCAAGCGATAATTACAAAAATGACTTACCTTTCTTCTTTAGTAAGATGGCAATGTTCTTTGGCTGCGTCTCCAGACAGGAATCTTCAAGCAAACACATTATAAACATGTAAATTTGTTTTAAAGCAAAGGAAATCAAGCACAAAAGACACCAACATTAATAGACATTAAATATTGGCATGGTTAGATTTTGCATGGCAATAAATCTCATCTTAATGATAATTCAGGTATTACTTAGCCTGATTAAGGTACTTACTCATTCTAGATATTGATATTTTAATGATGTGTTTATGCATGAATATTATGATATGTCATTATTATGCCTTTTTAAATCATTTGTAAAACATTCATATATGTCAGTTAATGAAAAGGTATATAAAAATATTCAACCAGATACCCCTTAGTAAATAAAGAACGCTGCCTAAGGTTCCTAGGTCATGTGCTCAGAATGACACCAACAATACATACATGGACCTCCCTAGATTGGATCCAGAATATGGTAGACGGAATGCGGGCAACCTCCAACTACTTGGGGGATTAAAAAAAAAACATCCTACACCAACACCCAATCCTTAGCGGAAGACCACAGAGGGTGGAGATCTTCTGTTGCTGCATGGTTCCACATGGAATAAGATAAAATGGCCCGTATTCACAAGGTGTCCTAATTTAAGCCATAGCTTAAATCTGAGGTTTAACTATGAGTCCCAAACTGTGACACAATCTGTCTATGTTATGTTTCTTTAAGTTCTGGAATCATGCTTTCAGGATTAAAAAAAAACTTTAGCACTTATAATTCCCAGGCAGGTTTTAATAGTTTCAGTCCCAAAAATTCTGATGAATGGAACATCTACTTTTTGAGATTGCTTAGGTCTGGCTTAACTTTAGACACCTTTGTTAATATGAGCCATTAAGTCTAAAAGTCTAAATATTTAGATGAAGTGATGAATACATACCCAACAAGAACAGGATGTTTGCTACCTTGTCTGGTACCATCACTTCTTATTTCTGATATAATACCATCTGCCATGACTGATCCAGAGAAATCTAATGGTGTATGATATCAAAATCCAAAAATAATATTGAAAAAAGATATCCAAAATCAAAGACATATTACCTGTTATTTTCTTTTCACAAGAGAAAATCATCCCAAGCTTGTTTTTAAGATGACATTTTTTTTCCTTCCAGGACAATTACCCCCTGGGAAATCACCAAAAACATTTACCCCCATTGAATTACCCCCATGGACAATAACCCCTTGCCCCCAGATAAACACCCCTTACTCTGCAGATAATTACCCCCGAGGACAAATACCAACAGGACAATTACCTGAGGATATTTACCCCTAGACAATTACCTCCTTGACTTTCACCCCCACAGGATAATTACCCTAGGGGTACATGTAATTGTCTGTGGGTAACTGTCCGGGTGGAAATTATCCCTAGGGGATAATTGTGTAGGGGTAATTATTTGTTGGGTAATTGTCCTCGGGGTTAGTTGTCTGGGGGTAATTGTCCTTGGGGTAGTTTTTTAGGGGTGATTGCCCAGTGGTTACTGTCCCGATACACTTTTTTATATGCCAGAGTCATGAATCTCAAGTTCCAAGTCTCCCATTGTATGTTAATGTGTATGGAATAGATAAGTATCAAAACAATAGCACAGATGGTATTAGTAAACAGGAAGCTGTCCTTTCAAAGTTCTCTATTCCTCATAAATAAAAATTAATAATAGAATTGAAATTCAGAGAAATGTTCTAAATATCACAGAAATGAAGATGTTGCAACTTGTCCAGTATCAAAATCAAAATAATAGCACCAGAGAGTACAGATAGTCACCAGAGTCTCTCCAAAAAGGGTGTTTGTAGAACATCATAGTCTTGATCACAGACCCCATTGGATATCTTTGATTTAGCTATGAAAATAAAAGGTGCAGATACAAGTAAAACATGCAGTATGAGTTAGAATAAATGATACTTGGATGATTTATAAAATTCCACTGCCCTGAAATTTAAGTCCATCATACAGTCGACCTTGTCTAAGTCAAACTTAAGTAACCCATATAACTAGTTACATGTAAGTTGAAGCATTTTCATGTCGTCTTGTTTTGTCTTGCATGTAAGTCAAATTTTGCTTAAATCAAAAAGCTATTTCTCCAGTCTCAAAATATTTGACTTAGACAAGGCTGCCTGTAATCTGGAGTACAGGGAGAGCCATTGATTAGGAATTGAAAATATGATTAACCCTTTGAAACCTGTATTTCTTTAGAGAGTAGTAAAACCTGACCCTGAGTTATTGCATTTAATTTACATCGTTTACATGTACTGTAAGTTTTAAGTAATAAGTTAATATATGTTACAACTAGTTATAAGATATAAATCATTATTAGTTATTACAAGTTGATAAGTTATGATAATAATAATAATTATAATGGTGAGCACTTATAGAGTGCACACACCAACCGAGGACCCTCGTAGCCCTGTAAGTTATAAATTACTATAAACATAAATTATGATCATTCAAATGTAAATGATACAACAACAACAAGGAGAGAAATGACTTGAGAAGAAGAGGGTGAAGTTACTATAAAATATTATAAGTTATACATTAGTATAAGAAATAAGTAATCATAAGTTATTATAAATATTATACGATATAACTAGATATTAAATTGTTATAAGTTAGCCTTTACAAATAGGTTGAGGTTAATAAAATAATCTACAAAACTGACCTGATTTCTTAGCGATGGTAGATTAGGTGTGAATGCTATCTTATTGACCATGGCAGGAGGTAGAGCTGCTATTATATACTTGGCCTGAAAATAAAATTAAAAAAAGAAAAGAGTACTGGTTACTCATCTAAAAAATAAAAACAAAATATCTTGCATATATCAAATATGAATATATGAGAAATTTTCAATATATTAAAATTACATTCCAAAGATGTAATCATATTATTTACAAACTTTATCAAGGGCAGAAATTTATATGCATACATCTGTTTCATAAATGGACCAAGTTTATAAGCCATATTAAAAAAAAAAAAAAAAGAACTTAAATTGATAAGTGAACTCTATTAAAAAACGATTGTTCAACTTTGCAGAAATAGTGATTATGACCTATACTTGACTCAACAACTCAACTTACAAAGACTGAAATAAAACAATTAACAATATTAATGTATCAGCATTATTTGAAAAGTCACCTGATATGAATCACCATTTGCTGTGGTAACTGTCACAAAATCATCATCTTGGACGACAGTAATCACTGGTTTTCCTAACAAAACTTGATCTACAATAGAAAAAAAAAGGACAATGAAAGCATCCTGCATTACAATTTCTGTAAAACAAATAAAAAAAGGAGAAAGAAAACTTGTTGAATCTATTCCCTTTGAGTTGTAATGGACTTCCAGAGAGAATCTTACTAGATCTTCTTTATAGCTAATAAACCTCAACAATATACCAAGAACCAAGTCACAAGAACAGACATGCACCCAATATTATGATTTGAATAACATGCTCCAGTTAGATAATAGGGAAACTATATTTGGCTGCTGTAGCTGACCACTTATGCCGGATATACCTTTCCCCTATTATTTCTTCCATTGACTTAACTACTTGACTACTTGACTATGACTACATCTGATAAATAATCCCACAATTCGATCCACCCGAAGCGGTAATCAAGTTATATTCTAACCTTTTCCAAGACGTTTTGCTATATTTAGACATATTCTCTGGCTTCCTCCAAAAAATTTTCTCTCCTAAAATAAAATAAGAGAACAAATGTCAATTAAACATAAACACATAAGTTTAAAAAAAAAAAAAAGAAAGAAACTTGACGCCTACTCAACAAGATTTCATTAAAAGGATACATTTATTACACTTTATATGACTTGTTACTTGACGGCCTTGTGCAAAGTTTTTATTTTAGAACATGGTATCCTAGAAGAGTATACATGTAAATCTTTATCTCTTGTGAAGTAGAGACTGTTGAGCCTTTTTTACTATAATTTTCATGATCAAAGTTTAATGCATTCATAGAAATTTAGTCCAAATATTATACTCTTGCATCCTTTTTATACCCTTGCACAATTATTTCATGCTTTAATAGGAATTAATGTATATTGAGGGATCCACAAACCTGAGCACCATTTTCAGTAGATGAATACCGCAAATATCCTGTTTGTCAAAGAGAGTTAAATTAATTTTTTTTAATCAAGTGTTTCTACAAAGAATTAAGAATGACAATAGATACATCAATGACCACTTACAAATTTGATGTGCTATACAGTGTAGACCTGCTATCAAACGGTATTAATTCTATAATAGATTTAAAATTTAAAAAATGATAATAATAATTTTAACTGTAACTACATAACAGTTCTATACTGTACCTCAAATACAGCATTCTGGTTTCAATTATCTTGAATTTTCTGAAAGATATATATTCCTGAATTTTTTCTATGATACAGAAGCACATGTAACTATACACAACTCATCTAGTTGAAATTTTGATTTTATTCCATACCCAACAAACAGAGCAACATATAGAGCCAAATAATCCAACCTAGTATAATCCTGTTTAATCCAGTTAGTTCCAGTTCAAACCAGCTTCATTCTGTATTAGACTTACCACAGCATCCTTTGATATACCAGAGGAAGTAGAGGAGAGACATATCCTTGTCTTCAGCACAGAGTCCACAACAACAATGGACAGATACAAAGTCCCTGGTCAGTTGAAACCAGAATGTCTTCTCGGCCCATTGCTTGACCGTCAAACTATCCCATTCTTCTGCTTCGGGGAAGTCCCATGGACGATCCATTGGAATCTAAACATAGATGCATGTATGACAGTCGTGTTAAGTTAGTGCTGATATCCTTGTAAATCCCTGTTTCTATAAGTGGAATTTTATGTCTTCGGTCAGTTCGAACCAAAATGTCTTCTAGACCCAATGCCTGACCGTTAAACTGTGCCATTTCTCAACTTTGGGGAAGTCCCGGACGGTCCATAGGAATCTGAACAGAGATCTCAAAAGTCATGTAAGTTGGCGTCAATATATCGTCGGCTTGGAGCCAGAAGGGCGCTATTGCAGATCAAGGATGTTCCGTTTGGAGCCAGAAGGGCGCTATTACCATTGACTTTGTACAGTAATAGCGCCCTTTTGGCTCTCAACGGAACATCTATAAGATGCCATAACGCCCTTATGGCTCCCAACAGACGATATATACTCTCATCGTAAATCAGTGTTTATGTAAAAATCGTAAGTTGAAATTTATATATGTTTATGGTCAGTTGGAACTAAAATGTCTTATCGACCCAATGCCTGACTGTCAAACTATCCCATTTTTAAGCATCAGGAAAGTCCCATGGACGATCCATTTGTATCTGAACAAAATTTCTCTGACTGAAAAGAATGAACAAAAGAGCTAAATCAAGATGGAAAAGTGTAATGCATGTGCATAATGAGATTAATCTTTATTATGATTTTCAATCCATAACTCATTTATTGCAGTTTCTATTCATCATTTTGGGGACATATGTTTCTGGCATTGCCACTTAATATACACTTGGTAATATAATCATATCAAAAAGCAGACTTGACATAGACAACAAACAAGGGCAAAATCTCCCTAAAATCATTCATTGTGTTATCTCAACATGTAAAGATGGGTCGGGTGATCCCACATTGTGACAGACAAATCAAACATTCTTCCCAGGAACATTATTCATACCCCACTAGTCATAGGTTTCAAATCATTTGGACTTAGAATGTTGAAGAAATTGTTTAGGTAAAATGTTTTGCTACAGGTTGGCAGACACAAAGTAAATCTAACAATAATCCAACTCTCACAATATAGAAATACAAGATCTCCTTCCCATTATGAGAATACACAACTTTTTTGTTAAATATCATCAGCTCAATAAAAATGGCATGAAGGCAATGTTTAAACCTTCAAAGAAAAATATTCTAACTCCTAATGCACATTGAAAAGGTTTAAAAGAATATATGCATGTATTGCTTTTGACTAAGAATCAATCATTAAACAGGCCAAACTTTGATCGTAAGTGAATTAAGCCATGGTCTTTTGAACTTAAATGAAACTGAACCAGAACTCAACAGTAACATTAGTTCAAGATGATACTTCATATCGTCTGTTGAGAGCCAGAAGGGCGTTATTGCATCTTAAAGATGTTCCGTTGTTAATCAGAAGGGCGCTATTGCTGTACAAAGTCAATGGTAATAGCGCCCTTCTGGTTCTCAACGGAACATCTTTGATCTGTAATAGCGCCCTTTTGGTTCTCAGCCGACGATATATAATCTCATGATCACAACCATTAGGGCGTCAGTCGTGCACATTTTCCCCAGAAAATCCCTGCATCAGACAAAGAGAGGTGAATGCATTTCTTTTCAAGCACAGGGGGAGAAAGGCAGCAATTCTAAAAACATGCTGAAAATCAAGGAACCACAGCTGGATCAGCTGGGAGCCACCCCACACAGGCTGCAGGACATGTTCTTGCAAAAACATGAAATACCAGTTGCGACCAGGACAAAACACATAGTAGTTGTTATAGCATTAACACACTCCCGAGCGTGCGTTAGCGGTGAATGCAGTGCACCGCGAGATAGCTTTAGATAGGGGTCGCGCTGCAACGAGCCGCAGGCGAGTGTGCAGCGGCGCCCCATCTGAAGCATCGAGTGATCACTGCATTTACGTTTAATCGCACAATACAGGAAGTGTGTTAATGCTTTTATAAAATTGCGACATTTTGCTAGCTCTAGTAGATCTTGAGTTACTTACCAAAAAAATTCAAAGGGATTATCCCTTGGAATTTTTGGTAAGTAGCTCAAAATCTACATCACAATCGTCATTCAAGAAAGTAAACAAGACACGGAAAAGACCCAGATGTATGTGTTATCACTTTTTTTGCGCCGCAAAATGCACGCTGGTGCTTTGCATCGAAAATACAGCATCACATGTGACGCGTTTTGACCAACCACGATGCGTAAAATCACAGAGCCATTTTATAATACCTTATGACCCATCTTATCAACAAGGTGCCAGAAATGGTTGAGGTCCATGTTGACTAAAGGGTTCCAGGAATCTGGGCATTGCTCTGATACTAATCGCCATTCACCCTGTAGACAAAAAACATAAAGAGACATCATTAAGTTCAATATTCCTGTTTTAAAATCAGCAGCATTGCAAATGGTGATTATGGCAACATTTTCTTTTAAACAGGATCATGCAATGTTCGGTAATTGATGATACATGTAGATGATGGAGATAATATAATGACATGGCTTCAAATTGCACAAACTAATTACTACTCACATTTCTATTAACTATCAAACATTATTCTACCACCTGTTGCACAGATGTGCATAATTACTAATACTAATCAAAATTGAAATTTTTAACTACAGTGCATTTTGAAAAAAAAAGGTAATCCAATATTGGAGGGGCCATATTCCCAGCTCATCTATTTTGGATACTTATTTCCATCAAATAATTGAAAACGAATTCCTCACCTCTACAAAGATACCTTTCTTAAGTCATAAATGTAACGCATAACCAAATAAGTTGCAAATGAAGGTGACAGGTACAAAATCCATGTTTTCAAAGTTTTTGTCAAAGGATGAAAGACTGTATGGGTGCTTTCAAAGGAGTCACACATCATCACACACAATCATATTCAATGCTCTAGGACAGCATTCACTCATCAGTCTTCTTTCGTTTTCTTAAAACTTGGAAAAAAGGATCTTCTCTGAGCTATCTTCATTTGCAATTTAGTCAATCGTGCATTACATTTATGATTCAAGAAAGGTATCATTTGAAAGGTGGAGAGTTTGTCTTTAATTATATATACATATGAGCAGCAGAAACATAGGAGCTTAGAATATGGGCCCTCTTAAAATGGACCACCTATTTTTTATACGCACTGTATATTAAAGCATGTTGTATTATAGAGGTTCAACTGTACTTTAACATTCTCTTACCCTATGGTATGATATGGCATCACCGTCTTCAAATACTCGATAGTTGTCCACCCCCACTTCTTGTGATAATCTGTAGATGCGGTCCTGTGTTGGTCCCATGTAAGCCCCACCTAAGTCTGTATAGTCAATGGCTTCATCCTGTTTGATACAACCACATTCATTCGTTAAAAGAAATAAAATATATACAAAATAAGATATATATATATTTTTCATTCTTTAGCAGACTCATCAAATAAAGATTATAAATACTAGATACTTATTTGCATGCATAGCCCCCCACACCACTTTCATACTCTGCAGGCCTAGCTATAAAAGAGCAAAGGAATTGACATGCACTCTATGTTTGTTGTTGAAAGTCTACTTTTGAACCTTGGTGTCCAAATATTGTTGTCGCTATGTTCTTTTTGTTTGTTTGTTTTGTTTTTTGTTTTTTTGGGGGTGGGGTGTTGTTGTAATTAATGATATTCATATATCTACATTTGGCTATAAGTGGAAGAAATAGAGATGTGACAGTATACTTACATGAAAATTTAGCATACGTCCTCCGACTCGATCATTAGCCTCCAGTACCAGTACATCTTGACCAGAATCCTGTAGGAAGTTTGGCAGCCGACAGACCTGAAAGAAAATAAAATTCAGAGATGATATGATCGATTTCAATTGTTACAAGTACAAGATATGTTGGATGAATGCTCTGAAGAAGAGAGGATAAATTTGTACTCATTTAAATTGGTCATATAAGACTACATGTACTTCATCAGGATGTTGCATTTTGTTGTGATTAAACAGGAAGGTTAAAGGGTTTTTGGACTCAAGTGATACAGACCTGCTGTGGTTTTGAAATGAAAATAGAAAAAAAAAAGTAATTTCTTGAATATTTAATAGTAAACCAGGCTTTAATAAACCTGGCAAGGAGGAGGGGGGGGGAGCATCCATTAAAATGGAAAAGTGTGGAGGTCATTCATTTTCAACAGTACTGTTTTCAATACACTTAATAAATACATGTATTCTCCCTTTTCTCTTATATGTAGTAAGGGGCCTTACTGTTTTTAATTTATGTCAACGACCTTCAATTTGTATGCAAAATGTTTCATGCAATTAATTTATAGCCGGATGATACCAACCTTTTTCTGTCTGGGGAAAAGAGTGATTTTTTATGTAACACAGCAAACTCTGAATTAGTAAAGTTTTCTGATTGGTTTCCATCGAACAAGTTAAAAATTAGACATGCTGTATGCTTTTTAAACCTAAGAATAAGCAAATTAATATTTCTGATATTAAATTATTCATTGACAATTGTCAAATTCCATTGGTACATTCCACTCATTTTCTAGGAGTCGTTATTGATGATAAATTAACTTGGAAAAATCATATCAGTTACATTTCTAATAAAATATCAAGGGTTATTGGTGCAAGAAGCAGATTAAAGAAGTTCTTACCTCATAAAACTTTAATGACTATTTATCAATCTCTTATTGTATCTCATTTAATAATATAGCATTAACACACGCCTGAGCGTGCATTAGCGGTGAATGCAGTGCACCGCGAGATAGCTTTAGATAGGGGTCGCGTAGCTCAAGATCTACATCACGATCGTCATCCAAGAAAGTTAAAAAGACCAGGATGAGAGTGTGTTATCACTTTTTTGCGCAGACAAATGCACGCTGGTGCTTTGCATCAAAAATACAGCATGCACACGTGACGCGTTTTGACCAACCACGATGCGTAAAATCACAGAGCCATTTTATACAATGTAAATTGTAACATTGTATGAGGAGGATGTTCCTCTACACATCTCAATAGAATATTTTTGTTACAGAAACGGGTAATACGCATCATTACAGACTCAGAGCTCTCCTTTTTCACATACCAATCCTTTATTGTTCCAATGTAGACAACTGAAAATTCAAGATATTCACAAATTGCAAGTTGCCATCTTTATGTTTTCTTATTTACACAATTTACTACCAGAATGTTTAAATGACTGTTTTCAAGAAAACCATTTAACTGTTCCATACTTAACCATACAATCAAACCATATTCATATCCCCAAATTTAATTATGAATTTTCTCGTTCCACGATTATTTTCATTGGTCCGAAGCTATAGAAATGTTTAGATCCCGATATTAAGAGCTGCCCTACTTTGTCCAGTTTTAAAAAGAAGTCCATAAATAAACTTATCAATTCTTATAACCCCTGATTCTTCTGATAATTTTTGAATTGCTATTTGCTATTTGCTTTTTTAATTTTCTATTTCATTTGTCTGTTCGTTTATGTTTTTCGTGTTAGTTTCCAATAGTTACCAATTTGTTATCTTTACATGTTGGGGACAAACCCTCGATACATAGGCCCTGGTCCTTTGTTTGTCCCTCCACTCTTTGATACTTTTTTTTATACTTTTCTAATGTATTGTACCTTGTTTATTCACTGTGATTGTTTGTACATGTATAATGATGTTTATTTTGTTTATGGTTGACTTATGCTATTGTTATGTAACTTTTATTGAATTGTGGAAAATAAATGAATTGAAAAAATTGAAAGTACAAAATATCAAAACTGGCACTCACTTAAATACAGAGGCTCGTGCACTTCAAGTCTATTGTAGGCCTATCTGTGTATATTTGTCATTGCCTATTAAAAAAAAAAATGTGATATCATATTACTACATATGTATCAACTGATTTTAAAACCATTTAAAATAAAGCAAGGATTATTTAGACTCCAATTAATTTAATTTGCTCATTAGATATCTTATCAGCATTATGCTTGATAAATAGATTTGAATTCAAACAATTCATTGTTTTTAATTGGCAAAGCAATGGTAAAAAACTGATATACACTTCACTGACAATTTACACAGGTGGAGATTATTACCTTATATTACCTTCTTAGCTTACATGTGATTCCACAAACTTTCATTAAGTATAATTCTATTTCATATAATAAGTGCCACTCCGCCCCAAAGAGAAATAAAAACGGTATCTCTACTTCAATAAATCAGTGCAGGTAAAACTATTTGTTTAGCAACACAATTTGAAGATTGTCAATACTTGCAGTTGAGTGCACATGCCTCAGGGCACAAAGTCTATGGTGCACCTGGACCAATTGTTGCCGGTCTCTCCGTAACCTGACATCCTAAAACCTTAGGATGAAGGTATTTATAAAGGCATTGAATAAGAATTCAAATCATGATTTATTGAAATAGCTCATTTTGTCTACATGACTATAAGCATAGGGCCTATACATGTAGGTCAGAATGGAATCCCTTTAAATTTACAAGTCAATATCCAGACATCTTTGAGTTCATATCAAGATTTTGAAAACCATATATTATCATATATAACGCTTTTTAAACAGTATCCTTCTAGCTCGCGGCTCAGGACGCACAGCATATTCTGGTTATCGAGGGCCCAGCACTCACCCTACTGGGCATATCATCCACTAAGGCTCGCAAAATATCGGGAGTAATTTAATTGACCTACAAGTACCCTTGTTTGTTTTCACTGATTTAAAGGGGACCAATATCCAAGCAAATAATAACTTTTAATTATATGAAAGAGCACAATGAGAGTCATTTAAAAAAAGTTTCATCAAAATCGGTTATAAAATACAACATGTAAGAGAGTTATAGAAGTTTGAAAAGTCTCATTGTACCTTCCATGGGGATCTTCAAATTGGCAACATCAGCTTCAAAATGGCCAATTTTATGGACAACTCTCCATTTGTTTTGTACACAAATTTTCAGATTTTCCTAATTTTCTTTTAAAATATGTCTTATTTACCTCCGAGCTCAAAATATGTCGTGGGAAAATATATTTCACACAACATATGTTGTGCTCAGAAGGAGGTAAGATATATTTCGAAAGAAAATGGGAAAAATCTAAAAATTTGTGTACAAACAAATGGAGACGTGTCCATAAAATCAGCCATTTTGAAGCCGATGTTGTCAATTTGAGGATCCATATAGAAGGTACAACGAGACTTTTCAAACTTCCATATCTCTCCTATTTCATAACTGATTTTTATGAAACTTTTTTTTTTTAATTGCTCCTCTCATTATGCTGTTTCCTATAAAAGTGATTATTTCCTTGGGTATTGGTTTCCTTTAAGACTTTTTTAAAAAGACTTGAAACCATTTGTTTTGAAATTTTCAGTGGTTTGTTTTTACAGTCAGAGCAATAGGATTTTATACTCATTTTGGTCAATTTTGAAATTGTTTTGGGAAGTTACTAAAGGATTAGGGTTTAGGGTGTCGAGTTATGGAAAGAACCAATTGCTGATTCATCTAGTTCCAATCAAATAATTTCTCTCCATTTCTATACTGGTTCATGGATCGTTCGATTCATGGTTGGTTGAATAAACTAAAAGCAGAAGACTTAATCATTAAAGAGTCATAAATGACAGCATTCAGATTCTTCCTTTTCTAGTGATTCGTAAAGTAATAATAATAATAATAACATATTCTTATATAGCGCCTTTCCAAATAAATTTGCTCAAGGCGCTTCACATAAAAAGACAAAACCACAACAGTGAGAAAGGTGATTTGCTCTACAAGTAAGTATAAACAGATCAGAGGGAGAACAAATGTGTTTTCAATTTGTTCTTAAATGTTTGAACTGTTGTACAAGAACGAATTTCAAGATGAAGATTATTCTTAATTTTGGGACAGGCAAAACTAATGGTTTGTTCACATTTTTTGGAATTGAACCTTGGAATATTCAGAAGAAGGGGTCTGTTCGAGATCGTAAAGAGTAATTTATATGTAATATTTATAAGTAATAAGTATGTACAGTAAAGTCTAGATTGATTCTGAACTTAAAAACAAATTCAAAGTGTCAAGTTTAGAGCTCTACTTGCTGGTCCTATATTTATAAGCACAATTTTTATTTTCAAACATTCTGTGTGACTGCACCACTTTTAATTGACGTAGCTTTCAAATGCCCAATAATACCACAGAGTCATTTACATGTACCTATCAACACATAATTCGAAAACAATAATTATATTTTAGGTCTTCCATATATTTGCAATATGTTATATGCCCACTTTGTTCCAAGGGACTTTTTTTAAAAGACAGTTTTCCAGTGCAGTGCATAACAAAAAGGCCAACATGAGCGGGGTGTATATAGGCCAGACGTGCAGACAGCACAGTAAGAAAATTTTTTTTTAAGTTTCAATTTTGTAACTTCACTTGCATGCTTATAAAAATTTTATCAGAAAAATATGAAATAGTTGATCATATATTTATATTTTAAAGACATTGATTAACATATTAAAATTTAAAACAAGCTTATTTCTTCACTTGAAAATGACATATTCATAGTTTATACTAAAATCTATTGCTCCTTGTATCTTTCTTTGCCGAATAAATTATGATAATAATAATAATAATGATGATAATAATAATAATTAATACTAATACAACATATGAGTTACAGGCCTATATTAAGTTCAAAATAAAAGTCTGGTAATGCTTAACTTGTAATATTTCATGGGAAGTATCTTTGCACGATGAAAATCTAAGCCAATATTTGAGAACGATATCAAATGGTATGGAACTATTATGTGTAGTAGGTTATAATAACGGCAGTATTATTATTTATAACACAGTATGAAAACACACACCGAAAGCATATTTCCCCCTTTATAATTTTGATCAATCATAGTCCAATTAACTTGGTTGGTTTGCTTTATAAACTTACTCCAATACAAAAATGACAAGGCCTAAAAAAATGTACATTCTAGAGATTGAAATCATAAAGAGTTAGATTTATTCAGATATTGCTAAATTTTACAAAATCCCTTGATGAATTATTTTTTGCGTACCGTACCAGCATGGGCACAAAAAAAAAAAAAAAAAAAAAAAATTGTTGATTGGAGATCGACAGGTCACTGGTTTATCTGTTACATTTTTATTTTTCTACGAGAACAAGTTCATCATTGAAATTGAAATTCTTACCACTGATACCAGCTCCAACAACAATTACGTCCCTGATACTTTCCGAAGTCATATTTTGAAGACTATGATGTCGGCTCAATCGGAGAAATGCCCTTCTCCTCTGAGCACATGTAGCGTAAAATGTTCAACGCCTCCCGGGGCGATGCGGCGAGCTGAGGCCAGTGCCAGCCAAGGCTTGTCTTGAACTAGGTTGATACCGGATCTTCCCCCCAAAAAAGCCCAGTTTTTACGCATAAATTACTTGTCCTCAGTGAATCTTTAGAGAATCCTTTGGTTTTCATTTCATCCAAAAGTGAGTTTCGTAGAGATTTGGGGTATCGCTGCAGAGCTCTACAATTCCGTGCAATCCGCTGCAGCTACCACCACCACCACCACTGCACTTACTGCGGATTCGAAAGTTGTTGACAATCGCGACCTTAATACCAAGACAGTTATATTTGACAGAGTCATCACTCGATTTATCCTGTAGTACCACTGTAAAAGTTGAAATCTGCAAAAATAAACTCAATCAAAATGCCTGTCTTCTTTGTTAAATTTTAGCACTTTCGGGACAGAGAAATCCTAAACTCTTTTGATTTCCATAAGTTTCAGTTACTAAGTAAAGGATAAAAAGGCTATTAGAGCGGTGCAAATCCTAAACCGACCAGCCCCCGTCGCGAAGCGACGGGAACTGACGAGTCACTACGCGTTTCTAGCGAAGTTTTTTTTTTTTCTAGAGAAAAAAAAAATGATCACAAATTTCGGGGTCAAGATAATTCATACTCACATTGAATCCAGACTGTGAAGGTCCTTCCTCGAATTGGTGACATCTGCAAATATTTCACTTGAAGTAATAAACTAAATAAGATGAAAAATACTGGAAAACAGAGACATCCACCACGTAATTTCTAATTTCAGTTGCAAGGTTAGGTCATCCGGAAGTGGAACGTCGTCTGCTCCAACTTCACGTCTCCGTACCGTGCGCGCGCGCGTGTGCCTGTTCAATTAATTCTTCGCACAATATGCACAGCTACAGAGCATGAATCGAATGACGTCATTGAAAGATGGCAGCGATGGCAGCGATGGCACCGAAAATTTTAGAAGAAACAAGACCAACGGAAAATTCATTTTGGTAAGTCAAAAAGCTCTTATATACTTTCATTTTTAGTCGTTGTTACGCGTGAAACATCATAGATTTAAAAAATAGATATTTTAAAATGAGATTAATTAAATTGACCAGTATAATTCATTTTGCGCTCGTCATCACTGAAAGTTACGCTGTAAATAGGGGTGGTTGAAGTACAGCCCCGTCGCCTTCGGCGACGGGGCTGTGTATAGTTATGCAAATCCCTGACCTAATAGTATACCTGTCTACTCATATCAGACGTGTTATTTTCATCAGACAACTTCTCTTTGGATATATTAAAGCTCTCTACGACAACTGTACTTGACTCTGAAGACCGATCAGATGGTACATCTAGGTGATTTATCAATAATTATAATCATTTAAGATCACTTTATCTTTACCAACTTACTATTTTGAATACTAACACCTCTTTAGAATATACCCAAGTAAGAATGTGTATAGGCCTATTTCATTTTTGTAAGTCATTCATTGAAAAGGTATCAAATGGCGACGATGAGCGATCGAGGAATGACTCGTGATTAGCGGCGGTTGCTATGCCGGAGCTATCGGGTGCGGCAACAGGCGGAATACCGTTCGTGGCCGCGGCCGCGGATTATAGCTTTTAATAACTAACTTAGCATGACTAGGGACGGATTTGCATTTAGAATTGTGCAGTTTTATGCATTTGCAGTAATTGATGCGGGTCATGTGATTTTGTCTCATATCTTTAACATTTAATTACCACTGTGTAATATGTGATATTGTGTTTCTATGTTGTTGTTGCAGGCTCGTGAAATGCAGATTAAACTTCAAACTTGGAAGTGTCTATTGGAAATGCTTACAACATGGTAATCATCAGATTCGATCCAGTTCTCAAAGTCTAAGTAGGTGAAGAATGCCCAAGCATGGTGGATGGGGATTACATGTACCACGACCTACCAAGGCAGTTAATCGCAGCATGCGAGTGCGGGGACATCGACACAGTTCAACAACTTTTGGACGATGAAGCCGATTCCATTGAGGTTGACTGCGATGGGGGTGAGGGCTTCACCCCTCTCCAAATCGCAGCAGCCAACAACCATGAAAGCATTGTTTGCCTACTGCTCATGCGAGGTGCAGGATTGGACACCCAGAACAACTACGGCTGGACGGCCCTCATGCAGGCAGCATACCATGGCTACACAAACATTGTTGTTCTTCTCCTCCAAAACAAAGCCAATCCTTCCATCAGGAATAAGATGGGCGCCACAGCCTTGACTTTCGCTTCCTTCAAAGGTCACGCAGACATTGTCAACATTTTTCTTGAGTTATCAGGAGTTGACAGCAATAACCACAGGGAAGGGGAAATCTACGAACAAATACTTACTCCAGCGATTGTATCCATCATGAACGGGCACCAGGCGATCCTTCGCCAGCTTATGAACAGGGGCAGTCCCATGTTCTTCACTGACTCAGGAACAGGATGGACCTTGCTCATGGTCGCTGCATTGAGTGGACATGTTGGAGCAGTGCAGTATTTAGTGGACTCTGGATGTAATCCAAATGCTTTGAATATCAATAACATGACGCCGTTTGATATCGCAGCTGTCTGTAAACACAAGAAAGTCAAAGAGATTCTGGAGAAGAAGACTGTCAACAGACCTATAGCAGGTAAAGCATTTACCTTGATACATAATACATATTTTAAATGGCACATTCAAACTGCTCTTTTTAAAAGAATGAAGTTCTCTGACTCGTGATGTATTCTTTCTTCGAGATAAAGGATTGATAATATTGGGGGGGGGGGCTGAACAGCTTTTTTTTTTTGTCGGGGGACCACACTTGTACATTGTACATGTATATTGGGTTTTTGTGTATTTGTTTGTTAATTTCTTCCTTAAGGAAGTCAAATCTAGAAGTTGCTTGTACATTATACATCTAGGTACACCTGCTAGTGATAAACCCTGGTTTCTAGGCTTTCCTAAATAAGTTTAAGAATCAATTTGTAACCTTGTGGCTCAACATGTGATTCACAGAAATGAACAAAAGCAGATGACAAGATAGGGAGGTTTTTCTGAACAGTAATTAGCTTTTATTCTGGCATGATACTCAATTTGGTAAACCAAGTATTTGTTGTCATTGGAAAGCTTGGAATCTGTTACTTTAAGAAAATACATAAAAACATAAATATTATTTATCTAAAATGGCTAATTATTGGTGGTTGTGAACCGACAGGCACATGTACTGTACATGTACACACTCTTACTGTCTACAAATTTCAACTTCTTTTATTTTTTCAGGGGATGGTAGTTCTGAGTCTCAAATCATTGAAGCAACTGAACAGGGTAAGTTTGTTAATTTTGACACTCACTGTATTAAAGAGGACATACAGCAATATAATATACAGACTAGATACTTCTGTCATGGTTTTTTAATGGCATGAACAAATGACATGAATTAGGTTCTTTATAATCACATTACTGACCCAATGAAGGGCCATGTACATGTAATTTGTACAAAACCATCTGTCCCAAAGGCCATTTTTTATCTGATGATTGATATTTGACAAAATATTAGTATTTAGAAATTACAGAAGCAGAATTTGTTTACCGTTCTACAAACGTTCGAAATCCATCATTACACGTAGAATAGTGTTTTGGGAGATCAAGCATGTCCAACAATAGCCTTTTGTCGAGGCCTTGTTGGCTTAATATTGTCGTTTGCCGAATGATGCCGAGCAAAGCGAGGCGAGAACCCGAACTCGCGAAGCGAGTCGGGCTTGTTGAGCGGAGCGAAACAAGGCCTTTTGACACCTAACCTGAATTTCACCGACTTTCTTTTGTCTTTTATTGTTTTGACGAATATTCCGACCCAAAATTGGTCGGTGAAAATCATCCAATGAGCGCGGGCTATAATGACGTAATGTTGGATATTCATGAGGCCGGGCGAGACTGATGTCTCAATATGGCGGCCCATGGATTCTCCGCGATAAGAGACAACAAAAGTGTTAAGAACATTGAAAATGTTTCATGAATCTTGAATATTGACCAATTCAGTTATTTGTAGGTTAATGCAATAAAATCTGCAATGAAATGATACATTTTGTTTGCAAATCCATCAACAGGTTATGGTCAATTGTCATCTTTTATTCGCTTCCAGTGAGCAAGGATTTTAGAAGTTGCTGTTTCGACGGGCGTGCGAACCTATTCGACCAGGCCGACAAGGTCTTTCTCCGGGCCGGGCAGTGACGATGGGTTCGGTCGTACAGGTTGCATTTAGCTGCATGCTGTGCAGTACACTGCAGTGTCTGTGCATGGATAGTATCCATGGTCTGTGGCAGGCGGTTGCGTCTATTCATGATCAGGGGGTGTTAATACTCGCTGGTTGAGCGTTGAAACTTATTTTGCACACCCTTTATTCGTTAGATTATCACGACTCAATTTTTGGGGGAAATTGTACAGATATCACATAGGTATCTGTTATGGAGTTAACACCAGCTATGTCAAAAAGTGAATTATGAATGCATTTTGATCGAGCTTATTTCTGCAATGTTGATAAAATCCCCTCCACCTAGTTGACTATTCTAAAATCCTGGGCGAATTACTAATACATTCGTTAACGAGGGTCAGACAGCATACATATTCATTAGGAAGTCGTATCTTATGAATATATAATTCAACACAGAAGTCAAGAGGCCTTGTTTCACCGCTCGTTTCGCGAGTTCGGGTTTTCTCCTCGCTTCCCGCGACATCATTCGGCAAACGACGGCCAGCCAACAGGGCCTCGACAAGAGGCTAGTCCAACAAGGAACTTTTGCAGAGCAATACCAATGTAAGTGGATAGAGTTACCCTCTTATCTAGGCTCTAGCTGTGCTTGGCAATAGAGACATTGTTCTATAACTACATGTAGTCAAGCTAATTGTTACTAAACCAGCTGTATCAAAATATTGAGGTTACACCCAGCTCAGGCAAGGATCCTATATGCAGAGCAGGTACACATCAGTGAGCGAAGCTGCATTCCTTATGATGCATGTACAACTTGCCTCTCTGCTTGGCAATCGATCCATTTTTCCTTTACTTGTCCCCAAAAATTCATAACAACCTTTAATTATTACAATATTTAGGTGACATCAAGCTAGTTCAGCGTATCTTAGACAAGGACCCAATGCAGAGCAACTACACATCAGTGGATGGAGCTACACCTCTGATGATAGCCTCTATGCTGGGCAGGAGGGACATAGCTGAGACTCTGGTCCAGCGAGGAGCAGAGGTCAATCGGCAGGACGGAAAGAGTGGTTGGACCGCCCTCATGCAGGCAACGTTCCACAGGTATATCGTTTGTGACCCATCAGCACAAAACCAGTCGCCAAAATGAATTTCTTGGTTGCAGCCTACCCTTAAACTTGAGATTGAGAGATTCCCTGCGTGTTAGACGTTGGTACATACTTGGTATTAATACCAAGTTAAGTATTATGTTACAAGATATCAATTCTTAAAACTTTTCCTACATGAATTGCTGATTGACTTCCCTAAAATATAAATTGAATAACAGAAATTAGTTGTTCGCTTTTTAGCACAATATCCAAACTATGCCATTCTGATTTTAGAAAGACATTGTTGGGAAGGTATGTTTTGTACAATGTGATAGTTACAGTGTACAATCAGTCAAAATACCTTAAAAATTATAATATTAATTTTTTTATTTTTTCACACAAATAGTGAGGCTTAAATTGTTTTGCGAATAAACTCTTATTTTTGTTGTTTTGCAGGAGAAAAGATGTGGTGAAGTATCTGATTCAAGCTGGAGCTGATCTGAACATCCAGGCAAGAGATGGCTGCAAGGCACTGGATCTTGCTTTGGTCATTGTCTCAGGTATGTCTAAACTGCAGTAAAGAGCAGATTTCTTTTTTTGAATTGTTTAAAATTCACATTTTAAAACCCTGCTGTTTTAAACATGAATCATTATTTGTCCAGCAGATGGGCACAAACAAAAGATTTGGTCCAATTTTTTATTTCAAATTATATGTTTGTGATAAAAAAAAATTCTTTCTAAAATTGAGCTGTAACATTTTACTGATGTTACTCAAGGAACCGTTAATACAGAACAGATGGTTTGTAATTTACATGATCATTCATATAAAGCAATAATATGACAAAGAAGTTGGCATGAAGAAGCTTGCTTGTTGGTAAGGTTAGTAGAGGTACAATATATTGGAAGTACTGTCCACTCCTGTAATATATGGGTTCCTCTGGGCCAAGCCAATTAGCTTGTTATAATATAATAAATACTGAACACATGGGCTCATAGAGAAATTTATATGTACATTTTTGTTTAAATGGATCAGGGAAACATACATTTGTGCTTGTCAAAATTGGAGATGGAGTGTTTTTCCCAAAATAATGAACGTCTGCATCTTAAATCATGTCATATTTAATACAACTGTTATAACTAACTGTTCTAGTTTTCTATTTAGTAGAATCAAAGATCACAATACAATGTGCTGGAAGCACATACATTCTACCACTGATTTAGATCAGTGGCCTATGAAAAGCTTTATCTTGAATTATAAAAAAATAAGTCAAAAGATTAAAAATGATGATAAAATACAAATCACTGCAATTCCATTGAGTATTTTTCTCTTTTTCAAGATGACACAGACAAGATTGGGAGTGAGCTGACCCGTTTGCTAGCTCCAATCACCATGCTGACCATGGGTAATGGTCAACCTGCTGGACAGGTCAAAGGTCAAGGGAGTATCCAGATGTGGTCAACGAGGATCAATAGTGTGGACCAGATGGAAGACCAGGAAGATGCCAAACAGTCTGGACTCAAGGTAAGGTAAAAGGTCAAAAGTACCAATAAGTCACCATAATCTTTTCTTGGTGTCCATGTATCTTCTGAAACAAGAGCTAGCAATGATATTCCACAAAGTAAAGCTTGCTTCTCCTGCTATTTGCAACCATGGTGGCTTTCAGCTTTTGGGTCACAAATGTCAAGTAGTATTATTAATGACCGTGAAAATTTGATTTTAGGGGATTTTTAGAGAGCATGAAGTTCTGAATAGAAATATGTCACCCTCAGTCAAGCTACCATTATCAAGCTTTTGAGCATTTAAGCCAGACCAGACAATGATGTTGATATTAGACATGCTCTGTCGAAATTCAAGCAGTTCATCATTCTGCTATTGGAGGACTACCTCTGTGAGGGTCAAAACATGGTGGATATAAGCTGAATACTGTATAAGCCAATATTTTCGCGTCCAGATATTTTCACGATTGTAGACTAGTTGGTGAAATTCGCGAGAGCAAAATTTTGCGATTTTGGTGATGATTTCATTACTATAAACGGCCTTGTAGTGAAGTAGAAATTTTCGCGATGACCGACTCGCGAAATTCGAGAAAATAAAGTCACAGCGAAAATAACCACTTATAAAGTACTACCAAGTGCACAGTTTTATATGGGCAACAATATTCTGGGCCCTCGCATTAAAAAAATTGAAACAGTATTCTGCAATATGCACTCAAAATGTAAATGCTATTTTAAACCTTTTGAACATAAATGTTGTGTGGAACCTTGCAATTAAAGACACTAGTAGTACATGCATTTTTCATTAAAAATCTCTCTTTTTGTTCAGGCATGGTGGTCTCGCATGTCCAATAGATTCCGCAACCTGAAGCTTACACGGACACTGAGGGGCGGGCTGGGCTCCACCACCAAGCTCACACCCTTCCCAGATGAGAATGCCAGACCAGACGAGACACTCAAGAGCATGGGCAGCAGTTCTTACCTCAACGGAGGTGAATCAGGCAGGGAGGGGAGTAAGCATCAGAGAAGGAAATCTAAAGAGGGCTCCAGGGTGTCTTTCGACAAGTCAAACACCAGTAAATATATATATCTGTTGATTTGACATCTGTGAGTTATTGCTGTGGGGAGCAGTCTTAGAACCGGGTGTTTCATGTTAGGGAGTGAGATAATTCAGTCGTAACAGGTTAATAATCCAAAGAGGGCTCCAGGGTTTCTTTTGGAAAGTCAAGTATCCGTAACGTGTTGACTTGTGGTCTGTTTGTTTATTTATTTATTTTTTAATTTTAAGATAGAGAACATATTTGATGGTGATGGTTGGGGTGTGGCGGTCAATCTTTTGAAGGCCTGTTTAATGTTTTCTATTTGTCAGGGCTTGCGCAATAATGTTCATTATGTTATTCATACCCCAACCAAGACTAGATAGGGATTCATTCATTATTTCACTGTATTTCCTTTGTATTTTGGAAGTTTCTCTTTTAATTTGCATTCATAGAACTTGAGTTGTTGCTGTAATTCTGATAAAATTTTGAGAAAATGAAAGAGTTCAAAATATCTTGCTAACATATTTGCCTTCTAGGGACATTTGGTGGATTCTGTTCTATTGATTTGTTTTTCTCTTCTTCTTCTTCTTTTTCTTGTTTTTGTGTTGTGTTCTCAGAACCAGATGCAGTGCAAACACTGGTGAGTGGTTGTAAACTTATGTAATTTCTGTAGGGTAAATTTACTAATTGTCCATGAAATATGTCGACAGCACTTCTTGCACATTATATATTAATATGCAAGATATGCTTCATGGTCTTATACCGAGTGAGTCAAAAAAAACTTTACACCTAGAAAAATGTCAGTAAAAAGAAAATCAATTTATAAACCCAAAATTATTTTATATATTCTGAAAGAGTAACTCCTCCCGTATCGTCTGGTACCATTTTTGTGTGGTATGTCTTAACGCTTGGATGAACACTACGCAATGTTTGCAAACATGTCAATTTCGAATAGTGCCAGAATGGGAGTAAAATCAAAACAACAAAAAGCTAGAAAAAAAGCAACTACATCCTGATTAAAATAGCATAACTTTTTAACGAAAATGTCTTCCGCTTAATAACTTGGCAGGGGTGTTGTTACACATATTGACTACATTTGTATGAAAATTAGATTGACTCGTGAAGTAATGCACAAATGAGTGCACATCTAAGACTAAATTGCCACTGACAGACCAAAAAAGGCCTCTTAATACTTTTGAAAAGTGATTATTTTGTCTTTGACGTGTGCTCACTCATGCCTGACTCTGCAGATCTATCTCATTTTCATACAAAATGTAGTCAATATGTGTAACAATACCCCTGCCAAGTTATTAAGCGGAAGACATTTTTGTTAAAAAGTTATGCTATTTTAATCAGGATGAAGTTGCTTTTTTCTAGCTTTTTGTTGTTTTGATTTTACTCCAATTCTTGCACAATTCAAAATTGACATGTTCGCAATCAATGCGTCGTGTTCATCCAAGCGTAAAGACATACCACACAAAAATGGTACCAGAAGATGCGGGAGAAGTTACTCTTTCAGAATATGTAAAATAATTTGGGGTTTATAATTTGGTTTTCTTTTTATTGACATTTTTCTAGGTGTAAAGTTTTTTTTTACTCACTCTGTATAACGTGAGAACATAAAGGTTAAACATAATGTCAAGTTCAGGGCCCCTTTAAAACAAAGGTTTTTTGATTAATTTCAAATTTGAAAGGAAAATTGTAATTGGTTTAATACTGATCAATTATAATTGATTAATTGATAAGCGTCCACTTTCAGAAAGCAACACACAACAAATCCTCATGCAGTCGCTGAACAGGCTTTGATAAGAAACAACATACATGTAGAAGAAGTGCTCAGGCTTTTGAACCAAAATCACATTAAACAGTGATCTTTGATGGCTATTGCCATTTTGCCATCCGGCGTAAATGGTCCAGATTAGCTCGTGCTGAGGCTTGCACTCGTTCACAGTTTTAAAAATGCTATTTTGGGTATCTCTCGTCCGACTTCAATTCTGTTTGCTTGATATGATTGGACTACAATAGGTGAGAGTTTCTCAACTTCTACACAAAATTGTACAGTTTATTAAATCTAAGTTAAATCCAAATCTATTCAAAATCAGAAGAAAAAAAAAAATTCTCAACTGATATTTATTTTTTTCCCCTTTCATCTGGTATGACGATACACACAGAACTTTTGAAATGATGTATTTTTACATTATTAATGCTCATTTATGCAAATTTATTCAGACATTACATTTTTTGATTGATTTTGGTGGCATGAATTGTTTTCCTCAATGCTGAATGAGTGCCTTATCATTGATATGCTTGTATTTTGTGTGTGTGTGTTACCAGGACATGCAAGCACCTCAATCAAAGACAAGTGACAAGCTTCTTCCGGTGATTCCACCCTTCTTACCACCTCCTAGCTTTGAGCTTCATAATGCCGACAAGTCAAGAAGATCTCATTCTAAAGCACAGGTAAACATATGGCAAATGTTCCTCTTGGAGTTAAAGTTAATGCAACAATAACTCAAGAAGTCTGTTTATATGCATGGATTGCAAAATATTATGGACTCCAGTGCCCCATTTCATAAAATTTGTCATTGATGTTAACTTTGCCATCAATGGAAACTTACATGGAAACCTTGAATCTAAATGAGCTCTGAACAATCTTACTACGATAGTTCCACTTAATGGCACAGATCCCATCATTGGTAAGTTTTATGCAACAGGGCACAAAACTTGTGTAAATGATAGGTGTGCATGTAACATAAACCTCTTGCAAGTTGTTTTGAATTTGTTTAATTTGCTGCTTCAAACAACCAACCTACTACATGGACATGTATGTGATGTCCATTTGAGAATCAATTTTTTACCTGATAGCAAGAATGTGTCTTGATTTGCAATGCCTTTACTAGATCCCAAGATTAGCTTTAATTCAATTTTTCTTGCCTATCTATAGGGTATGGGACCAGGTAGGCCTAGCAGTAAGTTATCTAGCAATAACACCAACACCACCTCCACCACGAGCACCACCACCAATGCATCAACCACAAGCACTGGCCGCATGCACCGCCCTATGTTTACCACTCGGCGCCCTGGTAGTACCGGGATCAGCCCCTCCAACTCGGCCCATTTCAGTAGTACCATCAGCCCCAGTTCCTCAGGGGAGGCGTCTGCTCTGAGTAGAGGTCTGCTGTCGGCTAGGAAGCAAGGACATTCTGCATCCTCTGTGGTGCTTACCAGTAGAGCGCTTCATGGGTCGTCAAGTAATAGAGCAGGTAGGTCAACTGCTGGTCATTAAACAGAGCGGGATTGAAGTAGATTTTAATTCTATTTAGGGTTCCCACGGTCATGAAAAATCCTGGAAAATCCTGGAAAATTTTGTGGTCATGGAAAGTCAGGGAAAAGTCAGGGAATTTGGAAAATTTGTGAAAAGTCATGGAAAGGGGATGTTGGTCATGGAAAAGTCATGGAATTGCATTTACCTCTTGGCTATGGCAGCTTTCCAGTTTGTCGTGTCTCGCAACTCTCATACTCTGTGATCATACTCTGGTATTATAATTGGTGTTCATGATTTCCATTTTCCCCCAATTTTGTGATTTCCACTTTCACTATAGTTGCAGTGTTAGTGGCCAGTACCTGCTGCTCTGATGATGATTTGTTCCCTGGGGTACTTAGTGTTAGGACTAGTGAGGTTGAAATAACATTCCATAAAGGTTTTTGTGAATATAATACAGCCACAATCCACATTCCTCACTCAAAATACTCATGAACGTGAATAAATTAATCACTCCTGACATTCAATTCGGACAACCAGACTACAGAAAATTCCATCTATTTGCAATGATATTATATATAACATGCTGATCAGTCAATATATTTTTAATATGTCACATTTTGTCACAGTTTTGCTTTTTTAGTTGTTTTCTGAGAATTTAAATTTCAAGTTTTGTACAATTTTACAAAATTAGTTGATATATCAAGTCACAACTGATCAATCACTACCAACATGGCTATCAGAACATAATACATCCAAAGGGTTCTGAATCTCTTAGTTACACAAGATTTTTCAATTGCTGTTTTGGTGTCAATCAATGTGTCCTCTTCAGAAAAGTTACTTTTAAAATGAAGTTTAATGAAATATCAAAATAGGCATCAAATGTCCAATTTTCAAGATATCCTCATGATTTTTTAACCATAGAGAGAAATACAGTTGTTAATTTAGCTGTTGTCCTCAAATGGTATCACAAACACCCTCATTTTTTTGTAATGTAGAGTGAAATGCAGCACTATGTTGAGAATTTAGGATGAGGATGTTTTTGTTAGCCTTTTTTTTTTTTCATGTCACCTTATTGTAAAACTGAAATGTCACTCTTTTGTAACGATTGGCTCATGTGTGTCATATGTAAGTGTTTCGTCTTCATATAGTTCAGGGTTCCCACAGAAATTTGAAAACAAAATTTCATGACTTTTATGTGGAAGTTTTGTAGCAACTGTGAATTCAGGATCCTAACTTATGCCTGGAAAAATGATATTTACATATATTATATAGTTCACTATATGTGACAAGATCTGCATGCTGTGTTCTGAAAATTTCAAAATAAATCCAACACAAAAAGAAAGTTCCCCCTTTTTCAAATAGCAATAATTTTTGAAATAGGAGGAGTTGAAAAAATCTTATTATTTGTCCATGTAGGGAATTTAATTAGCTACCATGGGAGCGCATTTTAGGAAATATCATAAAGTCATGCTTCAATGAGCAATGGTTGAATGCAAAAATGTCAATTTTTGAAGTTCACAAGCCTAAAACCACAATTTTGATTCAATGATAGCGGACAAATTTTTAGATTTTAAACATTTTACGCATCAGAATGTACGCAAAACGTGCTTCCAAACATATGGAAAGGATATTTGCGTAAAATTTCACAGTGAGTAAGCATGCAGCAAACATGCCAAACTGTGATTTTTACTTCTTTGCCATGGTAAAATTGAACAAATATGATGGGATTCATGTCTAGGAAGAGTGTTTTTAACTTTTGCAAAATATTTAAATCAATTCACGGTTGAATGAACACCATAAAATACCATGTGAAAAACAGTAAGTATTCTTTCCATTTTGTACTCTAAAAATCATGTGAATATCTGTTTTTGTATTATTTTTATGACCATTGCATGTGTGTACATGATCCTATTGCATTTATTAAAAAATTCATGCTTTAGTGAGCATATGGCACTGGAAAAGCTGTTTTTTATTTAGAGATCCAAATTAAATTGCTTACTTTGCTAAAGACATGTGCCGAGTTTCAAGAATTAACTCATGGTATAACGAACAAAAATTGACAATGAAAATGGGAAATATTTGACTTTTGTTCACTTTCTGTTCAAACTCTATACATAAAGTCAATGTGAGGTAAACCAATAATGAATAAAAGTCAAATACATGTACTGTCCATTTTCATTGTAATTTTTTTGGTTGTTATACTGTGAGTTAATTCTTGAAACTTGGCACAAATCTTTAGAAAATCATTAACTAACAGGACCTTAGGTCAAATTAAGAATCGGACGTGCCATTAAAAAATGGCTTTTCCAGAGCCACATGATCACTGAAGCATGAATTTTTAAATAAATGCAATATGATCATGTACACACGTACACCTGTCATAAAAATAATACAAAAACAAATATATCCACATGATTTTTAGGTACAAAATGGAAAGGATCCTTACCTAGTGTTTTTCACATGGTATTTTATGGTGTTCATTCAGCCGTGAATTGATTTTAATTGTTTGCAAAAGTTAAAAACACTCTTCCTAGAAATGAATCCCATCATATTTGAACAATTTTACAATGGAAAAGAAGTAAACATCACAGTTAAGGCATTTTTTGCTGCATGCTCACTCAACCGTAAAATTTAAAAATTGGTCCGATATCATTGAATTAAAGTTGTGATTTTACACATGTAGGCTTGTGAACTTCAAAAAAATAACATTTTTGCATTCAACCATTGCTCACTGAAGCATGACTCCATGATTTTTCCCAAAATTCGCTCCCTTGGTAGCTAGTTGAATTCCCTACATGGACATATAATTAGATTTTTTAACTCCTCCTATTTTAAAAATTATTGATATTTGAAATAGGGGGAACTTTCTTTTTGTGTTGTGTTTAGTTCAAGGAAATCTGTCAGTTCAAGAAAATTACATGAGTTTTTGTTCAAGATAATTTTGAATTTTGGGTGTTGGTGAAACGAAAATGGTACCCTGGGCAGAAACAGCTCATATGCTAATGATAATGTCATGAGTAAGATAGTGGGTGGAACGGATGTCTGTGAGGGGAGGTGGAGTCCATCATAACGTGTCTGATTTTGGAAACCGTGCCAGAAAGGAAGTCATGGAAAGCAGCAATTTAGTCATGGAAAAGTCATGGAAAAGTCATGGAATTCTGTTTTCAAATTTCTGTGGGAACCCTGTCTATTAGACAAAAATGAGAAGCTATTTAGCATGACTATTATAATAGTTAGTAGGTAGTGTTGTAAATCATGCTATTTCTCTGAGTTGGGTAAGCCAGTTGATTTGTGCATCATTTGTGCTTGATAGGTCAGTCATTTGGCATGAGCAGCTTTTCTGTTTATTTGGTTGGTTCAAGGATCACTACCCTCCAGACAGCTACCCCCCCCCCTGCTGGAAGTGTACCCTAATCCTGTGTGTAGTTATCAAGATACCCTTGCATGCCCTTCTTTCACCTGTTTCACCTGATGAATTTATGAATTTGCATCTTGTTTTGGGAACCTTTTCATTACATTAGATTGCTTGAATAATTCTGAATAACCAAACACATCTTTGCCTAAAATCATCATTCAGAGGATTCTGTTCTGTAGCTAGGTCCCAAATTTTACTCGATGAGGTAGACTTAACTTTGTCTTCATGGTGTATTTTATGCTTAATTTGAAAGGGATTTGGTTAACTTCAGAGAACGTTTCATTTTCATGGGACATCATGCATGTATGTTTCAAAATTCTTAAAGTTACATCAAGCTAGTACTCGATGCTTTGAATGAAAGTTTTGCTGTTAGTATATGTGTATGTTTGCCCATATTGTTATGCAGGTGACAGTAATGGATCAATGGTTCCTTTGGAAGACCAACTAGGGACAAGAAAGAGATACGCCTCAGCATCATCAGTTCCATCTCTAGCACAGTAAGGCACAATCCTCTTCTATAGTTTATTTTTGATATGTCAACGCAAATATGCATTTAATTGCTTACGAGGTGTTATGTCTTGTGATCATTATGGCCCATATTCACAAAGGTGTCTTCAGTTAAGCCAGGACTAAATCTGTGGTTTAACTATGGGTAGCAAAATGTGACACCATTTGTCTACGTTGTTATGTTCCTTATGTTTTGGAATCATGCTGTAATGGTTATGAAAACTTTAGAACTTATCATTGCTTCCCAGATCCATTACGGGCCCAAGATTTTCTTCTTACTTTATTTTCACTTATTCAGTAATAGAACGTGTATATGAGATTTTAAGGTGCTAAATTCATTGAAAACATGCGTAACTTGATTTTATTTTTTTATTTTTTTTTATCATACTCGGTGATTTACCTTCCTTGGCCTCATTTCCAAATACCATTTTATATATTTTACCAGACTGATTATTTAATGGGGAAAGAATAATTATCATTTTTCATCATCCTTTGTAAATATTTATTCTTTCTCCTCTTTTATCCTCTAAGGATACCATCCTCCCCTACATCAAGACATAGCAGTGAGTCTAAAACCCCCACCTCCAACCCACCTAACAGACGTCACTCAGCAAACCTCTCATCCACCACCGGTCCCTCTTCCTACTCTCACCGCCCCAAGACCCGGTCACACAGTGGGAGTGCCTCTACCCGTACATCATCCACCCTCACCCCATCCCCGTCTCCCATCCCCATGGGGAGGGGGAGGATGAGCGGTGGTGGGGGGTCAAGTCACAGTGGAAGTATTGGAGGGGCGCAGAAAGAGGGCGGGGCAGTTGTGAGGAAGACCAGTGCTGGTAGTAGCAGTATAAGTGAAGAAGGTACATTATAGGGTATAACTGCCTATCTATCTGGGTTGTGTTTCATGAAGTCATTAGTAACTTACACACAGCTATAAAAATGACTAGTGATCATTTAATTTGCTAAATGATTGAGAATGTGATTACTATAGCATCCAAGAACATGTTCCAATCATTTGTAAAGTCATTTGTAACTTTACAAATGACTTGTTGAATGCAATAACATGTTTCTTAAATTTTTTAATGTCTTCTCATTATTCCCTGTAATTCCCTGAGTATACTAAATGGGAACTTACATGTGCATTTATTGTAGTTCAGCTTCAGATTTATTCAATCAATTTAATGCTAACAATCAAGGGTGAATAATTTTTATTACATAAGGGAAATTAGATAGCCAATGCACTAGCAAACAAACATTGTATTTTGCTACAAGTATAATTATTTTGCTCATTTAACCTCTTGGAGACAATTTGACTTGGCTATAACTCACTATTCCCTCAGACGTCAGACAGAATATATTCGGGCACATTCTTCAATGGGTTTTAAAAAATGGTATAGCTAAATGACTCTAATGATTTTTCTTTTCATTTCAGATGAGTTATCCAATTTGCTGAGGAAACTATCTTTGGAGAAATATGCACCAATTTTTGAAGAACAAGAGGTATGTATGGTTATCATATACACATGTACATATATTCCTAATATACTTAATAAATGGTACTTGTATATGGTGGAATACTTAATGTTGTAAATGGTGGACACAAAAGAAGATACACACGTATATGCTTGTAATGTTACACTATTTTTTTTTATCCCTTTCTGGGATAAAAGAGTTGTGATTTGATAGTGCAATTGATTATGTTTATATTATTAAATGTGATATTATTTATATATTTTTCTTATATGTATGTTCTTTTTTTTTACTATTCTGAGGAAGCTAAAAGATCTAGTTAGTGAAGGCTTACCTAAAGCACATAATTCTTTTGATTTTGTGAAATAACATTTTGATGATCTTATATTCCAATCAGATAAAACACTTGAGATTACAACCTTTAATATCATAATACCACCATTTAATGTTTTTGTGTCCATTGTGTTTATTTATTCATGAAGGTTGACATGGAAGCTTTCCTTGCGCTGAACGATTCTGATCTGAAAGAAATGGGTATCCGGCACAAGGAGCCTCGGAATCAAATCTTGACGGCCATTACACAGATGAACTCTGGTAAACAAAATGACAGTACTCACGATAATTACTCTCCCTCCACAACTAGATATGCGTTCCAAAGGTAAATGGCAATTCCATGCTTTTGTTGTTTTTGTTTCTTTTTTTTCTTTTTTTTTTTTTTTTATTCTTTTTGTCCCGTACAACACATTACTTTTTCAAATCTATTGTACAGGATGTGTAATCCAGCTAAGTTAAGTCTTGGTTCTTTGGTTTTTTTTTATTCTTTTGTCCCGTACAACACATTACTATTTTTCAAATCTATTGTACAGGATGTGTAATCCAGCCAAGTTAAGTCTTGGTTCTTGTACCATTTCTGATACTACTTAATGATCACCATCAATCACAAAAATATTATTTTGTTTTCATGTCAAAAAAGAGGTGAAATTTTATTAAAATGTCCCTTCTGACACAGCATAGAGTCGGCCTTAAGACCAAGATTTTGTGATTACTGTCCCATTATTTGTGGTATTTCATAATATAACAAAACAAAAATAGAAAAGGAAAAAGTGATGAAGGTGCATGCTACAAATATATATATTTGTGTAACCCTTCACACCCTAAAGGCTCTTTTCTGGTCAACGAGAAACAGTGAGAATATCCTAAAAGGCCACTGTCTATGTGCATTTGAAAAATGTAAGAAATTTGTTAAATTAGGACTTGTGGTGCAAAACTTTTTCAAGTCTTCCATTGAAAGATGGCATGTTTGTAAATCATGCATCATTATCTGTGGCATTGTCGTATCCTAATGCCATTCCCTGCTTCAATCATGTGAACAAAACTTTCATATTTTGCATTTACAAAAAATTGTGAATAATTAAAGGTTCAAAGGGTTAATACAATGGTTTTCATGCATAACACAAATTGCGATAAAAAATCAAAAGCACTAATATTGGACAATCAGTATTAAAGGCTCTGCTCTACTGAGAGAAGTGAGAAAGTAAAATAATTTTCTATATTTTATGTATGCTATGTGTCATTTAACAGCTTTTATATGTATTTGAAATCATTTTTATCCAGTTCAAAAAGGACAAGCTCATTACTTGTAGTTTAGATTTTACGAAATAATCATGAACGATATGTGTGTAATATTTTTATAGACAAATCTATGCACATGATAATCAAATTAATCTTTTAAAGACTATATTTAATGATTACAATTGGGCCCTGTTATGTAAAGAGTTGAAATTGATCTTGCAAACCCTTATCTCTATGTCCAAGAGCGACGTTTGATATCAAATGCAAGTCAAGTCGATATCAATCTCAACTACTATTAGACAAGGGTTTGCTTTGTTACTTCTACATTGCTTTTTGGCATGTTTATTATCATTGTACTATGAACAATCGAGGGATATATTTAAAGATATATATGTAGTTCTGTATTTTATAAGTAGGCCTGTAATGTATAAGTTGAAAATACCTTCATGAAATATTACAAATGTGGCTGATATTTGCTTACAAAGAAAAAAAGTGTTGTGTAGACACACTAAATGTATTTTACTATGCAATTAGTATTTATTTATATTTTATTATGTAAATTCAGGGTAAACTTTTTAAAGCTTATTTATAATGCCAATGTGCAGCTAGTGCTATATTTTATGATAAGTGCTGAACAAGACATAATCCAACAGAGATACATGCGTATTTCTGTACTCGTGCTATTTTTGCATAGAGAGTGGATGCCTGTCAAAATTTACAGTCTGTGTGTGAAATATTTGAATTGGTCTTCCATATATTTCTTACAAATATTTAAGGTATTAATTACATACATGTATTAACCCACCATTGTTACATAGTATTACTTGATTCCCTTTCTTGAAATTTATTGGTATTTCTTTTAATTACAAAACGTATTTAATGATAATGGAATGTCAATGATTTAGAAAATTGTAATATGCAATCTTATCAGATTTACATACAGTTAGCATAAAGTACTAGATCTGTATCTTCCAAAGTGACAAAATTAGAAAAATACCCCCTCCTGATAGTGATGATTGTTTATATCTTACTTCGTTCCTTTAATCCTGCCTAAAATGTTTGCAATTGAATTTTTTTTTTTTTTTTTTTTTTTTTTTTTTTTTTTTTTTTTTTTTTTTTTTTTTGGCAGGGGGTAATAATATCATTTTTCAAGCATCCTCAGTTCCCTGCTGGTTATATGTACAACCATTATCGTGAAATATGATGAACTAGTTTCTTTGTAGCATTTACTCCTAGGGTTTTCAAAAGGCAACTCAATATGCAAAAACTTTGATATAAATTGCATATTTTAATTTTAAAGATATGTTTTCATTTAGGTAAGAATAAACAGTGTCAGTTGGTGTCAGAATTCAACAAATGTAACAGCGAATGTTCAATTTCATTTTCAGGAAATGTACGATTGTACTCGGTTTGATATAAATGTATAAAGTGGCCAAGAGTAAGGGAAAAAGATAAGAAAATGAAGCCAACTCTGTGTGCGTTGGTGATTCATAGCAGCATTTTGCTTATTTATTTGCGGATTGATGATCTAAACAGAAAATTATCAGTGATTGACAATCAGAATGACCTATAACCTTCTACAAGAAAGAAGAAATGAATCTCTCATCAAATTATGTGCTCTCTAGTAGTAATACATAATTTTCAAGAATTTACTTTAATGTGGTACTGTGAAAGTGAATTAAGTTTAAATCTTTATGTTGTGTGACATGAAGAGAAATGTATTTATTCATGGGTATAAACAGTGCCTTGATATAAACTGTGCTTCCATGTTTATAGAAGACTATATACTGTGTTGATTGTATTCTGTTAAATATGTATTCAAACCTGACAATTCTATTCCAGGTACGATAATAAATAAATTGTTATTTATGAATATACTATTAGTATTTGCTTGTTGTATGCATATCTTTACCTAAAGTGTATCCAACAATATCTTTATCATCACCTATAGACACAATCAATTTCCTATTTACAAATCCTTTCTCTCTCTCTCTCTCTCTTTCTCCCACATCAATAAACTTTCCTTGATCATATACGTTTATAAAAATGATATTTAGATTCAGAGTGCTGCTCAAGGGGACTGCTTGTTCTTCTGAATGTTCGATAGACCGAACATAAATTTTCTATGAGGGTTCTTTTATTCAAACATTTGTTGCAACAGTGCGATGGGTCGTTCTGAAGGTTTGATTTTTCAAACAAATTAAATGAGGTTTGTTTATTTGAGAAAGAAACTTCGGTTACATTAAATCATCTGAAAAATAAAATGGGGTTTGTCAATCCAAATTGTATATGGTTATGTTGCGGTTATTTTATTGTCACATGCACAAACTCTAATTAATTTTAGATTAAGGAACCCAATATCACTTTTGGAGTAATGATCCCTCTTGCTTTTTCTGATATTCAGATCTTAAGAACAAGGAGCTGTTAAAAATGCACATACAATATCTTTGACAAGTTTACATTTATTCAATGACATACACTTTATTTAATGAAATATATTATTCTGAAATTAATTCAAATTGCTTTATTCTCAATTTACAAAATTGATACAAAAACAATCTTCATAATAGATTGGGTTATACATATTTATCTACAAGACTTTTAAGATATTATTTGCCTTTTAAACATCATATTTACATACTTTAATATACACATTTGCTAATATTTATTCATGATTTTACATAATGTATTGGCACTTTTGTTCATCATCATAATTTGATTACATTTACAAAAATGGATAAGTTTTCAAACTATTATCTTTTTATTGATCACTTCAGTAGAAATTACACACCCAAACATGTAATCAAGAATAATCATCATACATTTGAGAGGAGGGGTAGATTAATAAAGAATTTCAAAAATACAAAGTCTTGTAGTTATGGCGATGGAACTCAAAGATCAAAATCATTTCAAAATTTTACGGAAGACATTACATTGAAAAACAATCCATGAATATAAAATTGACTTAAAATAGCATTGATAGATGATACAGAGATCATAGGCCATGAACATGCTGCAATTGTACTCCAAAGTCCTAGAAGTAGAATATTTTGACGTCTGTTCTCCACATCGACGATCTTCTTTAGATAATGAATATACTGGAAAGCCTAAACCCTCATGGAACATCAGCCACAATGGCAATGTTATGCCTTATCTGAATGAGGAAATGAAAATGAAAAAAAAAAAAATAAATAAATAAAGTAAAATAAAATCGGTAGATCAATCAGAAAAGAATGTCTGAAATGCCAATGAAGAATGTCTGTTGATCATGCTAGTGAATTTGAAATTGAGAGGTAAGTGCTATTCTGTATTGTTTATCTCTCGTGAAAAAAACAAACAAAAAACAAACGTATTTGCTTTTTCTTTGAACCAAAACATTACCACACTTCACATGCAAAAAAAAAACACTGAAAAACAGTATGTTGCAAAGAAAAGGGAAATAATTAATACAATGATTACAATAGAATAATACAATAATTGTGATCATGGGGAATAAGATACATAACAAATTTGAGAAAACTTACAAGAAGGCTTGGGAAGTGGCTCCAACTCGATGTCTTCTGGCTCAGGGGTCTAGAGAATTAAGAAAATAAATTGTGCACAAACTTTAGTATTCACATATCCCTTTGTCTTGCAGAAACAAAATTGCAAACCAATAAACTATATGCACATTCTATGGTCAAATACATGTAAATATTTCACAACGAAGTAAAAAAATAAAAATAAATAAAACAAAAATATGTAAAAAAAAATAATTAATTTACAATGTAAAAACTATACTTGAGAAAATGAAGAAGGCAATAGAGCTAATAAGATGTTTAACTTAGTTTTTTTTTAATGTGACTCCAAATAATCGTCGGATATTTCAAATAAAGAAACTTACAATTGACACCTCTTGAACTTTTGAGAATTCCACTTCCAAATCTGCTCCCATAAAGGCTAGTCGAACCTAGAAAAAACAAAATGATATAAAATAATCATTAAAAGCCAGCATTCTTGTTTTAATTTCCTTTTTTTTAAGTGTAGGTGGAGCTCACATCATACAAAATTCATCAAACTATATGAACACCGTCTAGACAACAGAAAGTTCAATATATTTTTGCTGTTATTGAAGTTTATATGAAGGATGTGAGTAGACAACAAAACATTGTCCCGACTGAAATCTATTGTGATGGCAGATAAAGTCATGTACAGTCAACTTGATATCAAATTATTAGGTGCAATTGCACCTGAGCTATATTGGTAATAAAAACGTGAACATGAATGAAATCAATGAATACCCTCTAGCGATTATTTTCAATCCGCAATAATGAACTTGTTTAGTCTTATGAATGAAATCTCTTGAATATCTGATTTATCAAACATAATCAAATGCAGTATATTTGTGATTTAGAATTTTATTTATTAAAAAGGTTAAAAACGAACCTCAGGATTGCAGACTCCATAAAATATTGCGATGAATAATCCCTGTAGCATGGTGAATGAGATGGGAAAACGTGAGAAATAATGTTAGAAAGTAATGATTACATCGACAGTGTCATTTCTATGACCAGTTTTGATAAGAAGGCATTTATAAGTTCACATCTTACGAGAGAGAGAGAGGAAAGTGGTTGAAATGGAGAGACAGCAAAATTGAGAGATTGAGATAATGACGGAAAGGGGTACTGGGGACGAGAGAGTGAGAGAGAGAGGGGAAAGAGAGAGAGGGAGAGAGAGA
>CALNVZ010003435.1:11629786-11705784 GCA_940671915.1 Paracentrotus lividus | reverse complement strand
AAGAAGGATCGGAGTTAAAATACAAAAGTGAAACCAAAAAGTAACCACATACAGCTCAAAACAAGTCACCTAAAAAAAAAAGAAGAGGGGTCAACTTTTTAAAAATGTAACAAAAAAGTAACAACTGACATTGAAATGCATAATGACTAACTCTGAGTTGAATCATCCATCCACATTTCTATCTCTTTTTATTTGTAGGCCTATCATTTCTTTGTGTGTTTTTGTATTAAAAAGTAGGTATGTAACTCCAACCTACCTGCAAAGCATGGAAAGTTGCGAAGAGATATGTGAGCTCAATCAGACCATACTTGACTTCTACAATAGAGAGAGACCACGTGATTCCAAGTAAGGGTAGCATGATGGCGGTAGCTCGCAAACTTGACCTGGAAGAAGATACAAAATTTATTTGAATTTAATTTGAAAATTAGAAGGCCAGAATCACCCTGATGATGTTGTCATGGGCCTCTGGAAGTTTTACCACATCTCGCCCACACTTCTTGAGCTTCATTCAGTATGCCGATTGCAATTAGATCTTGCTGCTTGCTTTCAAGATGCACCCAGGACTACGCTGTGCAGGACTTGTACTTTAGGTACATGTACCCAATACCCGTCTCAAAACTTATGGGGATAGAGCATTCTCTGCAGTTGCTCTACGTCTTTGGAACACTCTACCTATCCAACTCCGAAAACTGAACAACATCAACATCTTCAAATCTGAACTCAATTTTGTGAACAATGTACATAAATTATTTGGGGAGTCGAGCGCCTTTGGATGTTCGTGCAGATAAATGGCGCTTTACAAATAAAATGCTGTTCATCATCATCATCATCTTATGTTGGTAACATATTAGTAATTGACCAATTAGGCCACAATGTTCCAAGAGTAGTGGCGGACCCAGGAGGGTATGGAATCGGCGAGGGCGCTCGGCATCCTCTCCCATATTTTTAGATTGCACCTTGAACCCCCTTTTTTTATAAGAAAATTGGCGACTGGGCCCCTTATTTCTAGATTTGAATTCTGTGACATCTATATTTCTAGATCTTAGATCCGCGGCTGCAGAGGTTTGAAAATCATGTATTGGTCCGAAGCCATTTTTTGTAACGTTTCTAATAAATGTGATGCATAATTATATACTCCAACCTCAATATGATTATGATATCTTAATAGTCCATCTCTCTAAGATAGAGCCAGTAGGACTCCCGCGGGAGGTTGGTGATTATTTCTTACTCCTTTTGAAACTTACTTTCTTGTCTTGAGAGGGTCTGATCGCTTTGCTGCCCTTGATGTGCAACAGTATACTATCATGATTATGATCATATTGATCTGGAATAAAGAGAACATGATATATCAATGATAAATAATGCAAAGAACCAATTTCAGAAAAATCATCAACACATTCATATAATCATTTCATAGAGTATAATATCCTTCCTTTCTCATCTGATTCCATCTACGTTCTGCCGTTTTGTCTAACGAATTCAAACTTTGTTTTACACTTTATAGCAAAGAGTTAAAATAAAAATATGGCAAAGAGGTATTTTCTGTCAATACCTGCAGAAGAAAACATGCCATCAATGTTTAATTTCAGCAATTTGAACTGAATAATCTATTCATTGTCTAGGATTGTGTTTTGATTATACTCATTTGCTTGCTGTAAAATTAAAGTGAATAAACTCGATCAACATAATGAAGTTAGTTTCCTTTTGATTTTTATAATTAATAAAACACAGAGATTTGTCGTATACATAAAAATGCATAACAATAATCATGGATTATGAAGGATAACTAATTTACAACAAATTGAAATCCGAGAAAAAAAATGAGTAAACTTTGTCCATTTTGGAAATAAATTGTAAAATAAGAATAGTCAAAGCAGCGATGGAAAAATAAATCACTTAATAGAAGTTTGGAATTAATGTCTCATTATAGGTTAATGAGTTTTTTTCTGCATACTTACGAATATTATGGATAAACTGGTTCCCAGGAAGATCCATAATGCATTGTTTTCCATTGTCAACCAACATCTGAAGTAAGAACAAAGCAATTTGAAGAAAAAAATGGTATTATGCAAGGAAACATTCAAATCAATTTTAGGAACACAATTTGATTGTCATCAAAATAGATGCTTGATGAAACCTTTCTTCACCTCACTTTATAACGTTAGAGAATCTCAATTATCATGGCCTCGCATTACTCAGAGCACTATTCATTATATCAACAAAACTTAAAAATGTGTAATATGTAAACATGTTATTGCATGAGAAAATTATACTTTGTTAATTCAATTGAATTTAATTTGATCATGCACTTACTCGTCTGTTGTACCATAACCTTCGTGTGCCTTGGCAAACGAAACGCCTACAATCATGAAAGGGGTACCTAGAAAACACACAAGAAAAGGTTTTCTATATATATGTTTTTCTTTTGCATGATGAAAATTCTAAAGCTCAACTAATGTCGGTATTACGAATCGATTGGGAGGCCGCATGAGCTTTACATGGCCCATCCCGCCCCTCCCCCACCCCCAAGAAAAATTGTTTGGGTTGGTTGGTAGTTAATATTTTTGGCGTACATTTCGGGCCCATTTTTATTTGTCCCCCCCCCCTAATTTCAGGTGTAAAGAAATGCTATTTCGGCTACCCGCCCGCTTCACTTTCCAGCCCCTTCATCCATCTCAGATACTTCTTTTGACAGAACAGTTTTGGAAGCAATTATCATGTTTCTAATATGTTGTAGCATAATTTTCCTGCACCAATTCCACAGAACCATCTATAACAGAAAAGTCAAACCCAAAATATACACATATGTATGCCTGGATTAGCGTATCAGGACATCTCCCCCGGAGGACAACTCCCCCGGGGACAATTCCCGGAGGACAGCTCCCCCGGAGGACATAGGGTTAGGGTTAGGGTTAGGGTTAGGGTTAGGGTTAGGGTTAGGGTTAGGGTTGTCCTCCGGGGGAGTTGTCCTCCGGGGGAGCTGTCCTCCGGGAATTGTCCCCGGGGGAGTTGTCCTCCGGGGGAGATGTCCTAGAACCCTGGATTAGGCCTATATTAATCAGTGAAAATCAAAATAATGAATAATACATTTTGCAGAAACCAACTTAACCCATGTTACGAAGAAGTAGTATCTAAACTTCTGTTTGTAAAGGATATTTAGGGTTGACCACCTCGATTAGGAGGTGAGCTCCTTGGACCATTGAACAGTGAATATTATTGGTGTATCAATTTTATAAAAGCTAACTTACCCCATGCGACGAGGAAGTAATATCTAAACTTCTGTTTGTAAGGGATGTTCTTAGGGTTGACCACCTCGACTAGGAGGTGAGCTCCTTGAACCATCATCCAGCTAAACACTCCTACGTAGAAATACTGCATCACACATGCGATCGCCTTGCAAGAAATCTGGGGAAAATATGTAATGATTAAAATGATTTATTATTCTATCTACCAGACTTTGTTTTACTTTGTTTGTTTTACGAAAAGGGGATTCATACGAATGTGAAAAACAAATATTGGACAAGAACATCGACTAATTTTCGAACTTACGAATGGTCTGCGAATGGTGGTTTAGCATGGCTTTCTAAAGAAATTCTTACTTAATGTTTTGAAAATCATTTGCACGGTATCCTTAACCGTTCTTAATGACATTTGCGATCGGGTCTTAAGCGAACGGGGGTTTATAAGGATATTGTAAGGATAGTCCCTGGGACCAAATAACGGATAGGAAAAAGCATGATAAATTATTCAAAAGTAAACTTATATGAAGTAAAAACATGACCAACACACAGTTTGGGGGACTATTTGATAATTCTGCACTTTCAACGATTTCCTAATATTTCTAACAAATCAAAACCAATAGGTGTAATCACAAACTTACCCAGTCGACCGAATTGGGATCCAAGAAATCAACGACAATGTAAGTGATCTTGGCGAAGACCATGGATAAGATCATGTTAATATGGATACAGTTCCGGATGGTATGCAAGTCCCTGTGTGTGAAAAAGAGAGGACGAGGGAAGAAAATAAAGATAATGAATACATGACAGTCTTCGTATGGTTATGATATCAAAGATCTTATAATAATCATTTGGTTTGTTCAATTTTATTGAAAGTCACACATCAACAATGATAACAATGTAAAGTTGAAACACGTGTTGCATTTAAGTTTCCCCATTGTAGAGTAAAATAAAAGGGCAAAAGTCCATGACGAGTCTGATGCTGCAAGTTCCTTGGGCGTACTTTTGTACCGCCCGGCCAGACACTCTTTCAGGAGAATAAAGCAACCTCAATTATTTAGTTTATCAGATCTTTTGGAGAAACATTTTTCGAAGTATATTCAGTCTTAAACAATTAACATAGTTTTATGTCAAAGGTTTTTGAACAGAGACAAATTTATAAGCGGTAATTCATCCAGGCAGGGCGCAGGGGATGCGCCCGCCCCTATAATTTGAAAACCACTCATGGACTGTACATTTAACAAGTTAGAATTTTTTTTATATGCCCCCCCCCTATTTTTCAAATCATAGATCTGCCAGTGATAACAAACGTTTCATTTCAATGTGCATCTTTAAATCAACCATGCCGAATATTGATTTATAATATAGAGTTACATGCCAAGTTGGAGAGATAACAACATATATATGAGATTGATGACTATACTTACGCAACAGAGATGAAGATGAGGAGGAGGAAGATAAGAGCGATAAGAGACACTGCTATACCACCCCATGTGATGTACCTCAAGTATTTATCATGAATGGACACAACCTGAAAGATTTACAATATGTAATATTAAAAAGAGTTATGACTGATATGAGTTTATCACAATTCTTATAATGAAAGGCCCTGGACAACTTCTTTTTAATAGCTCAGTTACGAAAAGTACAGTTTTCATGCTTTCCAATAAAGTAAAGCGTGTAGTTTGCTCCGGGAGTTTGTTCAAGCACCCATGTTAATAGCATGTTAGCGCAACATCAATCAGTGTTGTCTGTTTGGATTATATATCTACCCCCAACCCTCTTCGACACTTGCAGTCTTTTGACGGTTTTCAACTATAAGGATACAGTGAGTTAGATGTGACTGCTCATACCATCGTCCACCAAAAGTATCATTCTCGTAAACATTCGGTCTTGTGAAATTGCGATCAACTGGGCAGCTTCCTTCTCAAACATAAAAAAAAAAACCTTGAGGATTTACTTTTAAGCATACATGTCTATAGGTTAACAACAAGGGATATCTGTAGTTTAATCCCGCTTTAGGACCTTGACAATAATGGCTGATCCCTTCGGACGTGTCATCTTGGTTTTGAATCTGGGACCTACAAAACTGCCCTACCACCGAGTCACGTGACGTACTTACCACAGGGTCTCGATCCTGGGTCATGATGGCGAAATGTGTCAGGTGATCACAATGACACGTGGTATGGGTTTCATTTGTTTCTTCCAGAGTACATCCTCTCATACTCCATGCACCTTCCTTGGTGTACCTATTTTAGTCAACACATGAAAGGTCAAAAGTTATGACAAGACTTATTCTTCCCAATTGACTCAATTGACTCAATTGATAAGATAAGTATATGCCTGTGCAAAAGGGAAAAACATATTCGAATTCCATATGAATTTAGCTAATCCATCGTATTTCTACTTTGTTCTTTGCTGTATTTTCATTGTTCATTTATTAATTAATTAATTTACCTATTGTCTACTCATCACGTGAAACATTTTGTAGCAAAATTTTTGTTTCAATTATGGGCCTCGTGATACCTATTCTACGATCTGCACGATTCGAAAGAACTGTGGAGTGTTTTCACCTTTAATTATCAATTGTGCTTGACGCATTTCAGATCATAGAGACATCTGAATTTTTCCATTTGATATAATAGTTCCGATATTTTTTGTTTTGTTTAGTTCTACTTACGGAACATCGAAATCCCAGAAGACGCAGAATGGTTGATCCTTAGACGACAAGGACTGTAGAGAAAACAAACAAAATGGTTTAAAAGTATAATCAACGCTTTTTTTTTTCTTCACAGTGATTCGAAAATAAAGATCGAATTTTAAAGTCACTATCAATTTTCATTTGAGTTTCCTGCTTTTATATCCTTCAGTATTCCATGCTAGTCAGTTAGAATTTTAAAAAACAATTCTTTCCAGGCTTGATAGAAGAAATAATATATCTTCTCTTTAACAATATATTGTCTTTGATTGTGAATTTGTTAACACTTAAAGGAATTTATATATTTGAAAAACAGGCGTATGATGAGTTATATTAGATCCCCAGAGTGTTTAACTTGTTATTCCAACTCACCTTCTTATGTTCAAACTGCATGACGATCTTGTTGTAGAGGCTCTTTCGAAGTGGAGGCTCTACGCGGAGGTACATTATACGACTATCAACCTGCATGGATTCCTTGTAGAGTGTACTATAAAGAGATATTAGGGTTCATAAGAAATGACAAGGGTATACAAAGACTATGTTGTATGGTATTCTCGGATCGATAAAGTTGAAGTAATATTGAGTCGCCGTGGCTTAAGGGAAATTTGTTTGCGTTATCTTTTGAGAATATTCTGTATGATATGATACAAGAAGGAGAAGAAAAAGAAGAAGAAAAAAAAAAGGGGGGTATATACTTACTCTTCACTGCTCACGACAGGTAGAATTTGATCCAATGTATTAAACAAGATTCCCACCATGACTATATCTCCTTTGTTATCTGATGACAGAAAGATATAATAATACGATATAAACTAATTTATTATAAGTACATGAAGAGGATACACATATTGTTAACAAAGTAATCTATATATAAATGTCAGTGCATTGTTATTCTTTTCTGCAAATTTTAATTTATTATTTTTTTAAATATTCAATTCAGATCTTTACAATTGCTTCTTGAAATATCTTGGTCCTTTTTTACAGCAAAAGTTCAAATTTTACATGAAATTTAATTCGGGGATAAATCCAACAAGCCCCTATGCTTTTGTTATCCTCACCGAAGTAATATTCATATGCTTTTCACATTCCTATTTTGAATGATTTATAGTAAATACCTCTTTTAGCAGGGATGTAGTCATAAACATTTTGCGGTAGTGTAATCTGATCGGTTGCTCCGGACCATGGATCTGAAGATGATTCATTGGTAGATTGATCGGTAGTTTCTAACACGAGGTTGTCATAATCGGGAAATTGGTAGATAGTACCTGGAACAACGTCATCTGATCGATACCTATCCACATGGACAACTGAAATAGAAAAATAAATCAGTTGATATGATTCTCTCACCCACGTCAATCTCATCATTCCCGTTTCTCTTGTAAAGTTTTTATGCTCACGATCTTACCATGCTCGTCTCCCTTCTGACCCTCGTCAACATTCTCACTCTCGTCACCCTTTTCATATTCATCACAGTGACCTTTCTTCTTCTCGTCACCCTTCTCATTTTCTTCGTCTTCCTATTCTCGTCAACCTTTCATTCTCTCGTCATCTTTCTCATTTTTGTCAGCAATCTTATTCTCGTCACCCTTCTTATTTTCCTCAACATTCTCATTTCTGTCTTTCTTCTAATTTTCGTCATCCCTCTCATTTTCGTCACCCTTATTCTTATCATCTTCTCTCTCACGTCATCCTTCTCCTATCATGCTCGTCTCCCTTTTGACCCTCGTCAACATTCTCATTCTCTTCATCCTTCTCATTCTCGTCACCCTTCTCATTCTCGTCACCCTTCTCTCTCTCGTCGCCCTTCTCATTCTCGTTATCCTTCTCATTCTCGTCATCCTTCTCACTCTCGTCACCCTTCTCATTCTCGTCACCCTTCTCATTCTCGTCATCCTTCTCATTCTCGTCACCCTTCTCATTCTCGTCACCCTTCTCATTCTCGTCACCCTTCTCATTCTCGTGATCTTTCTCATTCTCGTCACCCTTCTCATTCTCGTCACCCTCCTCATTCTCGTGATCTTTCTCATTCTCGTCACCCTTCTCATTCTCATCACCCTTCTCATTCTCGTCACCCTTCTCATTCTCGTCATCCTTCTCATTCTCGTCACCCTTCTCATTCTCGTCGGCAATCTTATTTTCGTGATCTTTCTCATTCTCGCCATCCTTCTCATTCTCGTGATCTTACTCATTATCGTCATCTTCTCATTTTCTTCAACCTTTTCATTTTCGTCACCTCTCTTCTTCTCGTCACCCTTCTCATTTTCTTCGTCTTCATATTCTCGTCATTCTTTCAATCTCCTATTTATTCTTATTCTCGTTAGCCTTCTCATTCTTTTCAGCAATCTTATTCTCTCCACCCTTCGTATTTTCCTCATCTTTATCATTTCAGTCTTTCTTCTCATTTTCGTCACCCTTCTTTTTCTCGTCACCCTTTCAATTCTTGTCACCCTTTCAATTCTTGTCACCCTTTCAATTCTTGTCACCCATCTTATTCTCGTCATCCTTTTCACCTTATTCCTTTTCGTCACCCTTATCACTCTCGTGATCCTTTTTGTTCTCGTCACCCTTCTTATTTTCGTCAACATCCTCATTCGCGTCACAGTTTGCATGGCGTTTTTTTTTTTTTTTTTTTTTGCACCATCATTTTCATTTCCTCGTCTGATTCAGGTATTCTTTTCACCCTTATAATCCATGCGCAATAATCATTGTCAACATGCTCTCCATTCTCGTCACGCCCATTATTTTCACTTTCTTACTTATATTATCAGTGACGATGGTCAAATTGACGTCGGTATATGTCCCATTGACACCCTCGACGATCTCAGCCATTGACATCAGATAATCCTCGAGTTTGCTGGCGAGTCCCAGGGCGGTATCCGTACTGTATGTACCTCGTCGTCTACGTGCCTGTTTATTATTTGAAAAATCATTTTATATCGATTATAGATTATGGTTTAGGTATTCATAGAAAATCTTAAAAGTAGATCTTACTTCATTAATTCAAACACTGGCAACAATTAGAGGTAGGGGAGACCGGGGATGGACGTTACAAAATTCACATTTTGGGCCAGATAATTTAATGAGAGTACTCACACACTCCATTTTGGGTCTGTAGTTAGCCTATTATGTTGGCTAAAACCTGAGGCACATAAAACTTGAAAACATGTAAACACTTATTAACTACAGCTTAATTAATGAAGACATTTTTTTGTAACAACCTACCCGTATACGGGGTAAGTTGTTACACAATACGGGGTAAATTGTTACTACATGTAAACATACATGGTAATTTGTCACAATGTGTAAATCTCTTATACCATACTTTTGTTTCAACTTTCCAGTTTCTTGGTATCGTTAACAGTAGATCAAGTAGAGCTCTAGAATAGACTAAAGTAATAATAAAAGTATCCAAATATTAACACCAGAAAATTGGAACAAAATTACTATACATGTGTAATGTAATTGGGGTAGGTTGTAACATCGACATGGGGTAGGTTGTTGTAACATCTACCCCATGAGTGATTTTACACATACAATCAACTGTAGCAAAGCCATTAGGCAGAATTACAGGGCATGGCCCAGGGGTACATTAGTGACATACATGTACTATATTCACAATACCAGACTATCATCATGTGCCCTCAGTTGTAAGAACTATTACAAATTTTAAATTTTTGTCAAAAATTCACTTGGAACTGTAAAAAAAAAAAGGTTTTTGTTGATTTACTTTTTAATAAAACGGAGAAACCTCACGACCGGCAGTTCATCAGAGCTATGTGTAGGCTGTATATAGATGCCAGTTAGCACGAACTCTCTTGTTCCAACTTAGCACACTGAGAACTGTAACAACTGACCCGTGTAACTTCCATCCCCGGTCTCCCCTACACTTGTAATTGTCTTTTTATAAATGAAATTACACCTAAGCGTATACAAACATTAAAATAGACCAAAATGGTTGTCTCGGCCTGTAATTACGGAATATTTTTTTTAAAGTAAAATTTTACGTTTCATTTTATTCTCACCTGGTGAATTGTTGTCCAACGTCTTTGACGATCTTCATTGAATAGATTACTAGTCACTGCTATAAGGTCCTGATAAATCAAACAATTTACAGTCAAGAAATTATAGACCACAATATGATTTACTTTACACCATAAATCTAAATATATTATCACTAGCGACACAGAACTTAATGAACGGACCGTATTTTATTATTTTACAAACACGGACACTGGTTCCAGAGGCAGCACTTTGGGGACTTGTTTTGTTTGTCGAATATTTTCATTTTCTGTTAGCGAATCTAAACAAAAATGATAAAAATGCAGAGCCAACACGAATGCATAGGCCTCTAACCAAAAACAACCAAACAACATAGAAATAGGTGGATAGGAAAAAAATAACACGAACAGTATTTTACGTTGCTTATTTTCTTCTCTTTATTAATTTAATAATCTTCTTAAAAGAGAACCTACCTCCATGTCGCTCAGTGCTTCTTCGGGCAGCATTGTCTCCGGCAACGTCCTGGTCAAAGCCTTCTCGAGAAGAACCGTGGTCATCTTGATCTCATCTACGGTCATGTAAGCCGAGGTGTCGGTATAGTTCCTCAGTCGGACCTTCGCGATCTCATAGACGACTGGGTCTTCGAAGGAAGCTTTGGAGATCTAGAGAGAAGGCGAAATGGGAGACAAAGATTTGCTGTTGAAAAGAGATGCTGAGCGATTAAAGTTTGGTATCTCTTGGAAATGGAAGAGGTATAACATTTCTTCAGTTGGACATTGGCGATCTTTTTCCTGATGACTTGGTTGCCTATTAAACGGTAATCATTCTAATGTCTACTAAGCTGTTTGTTTTCGGGCTTATTTTCCTTTAACAACAACAATAACATTGTTACCAATCTATAATTTCAGTTAGGGTTAATTTGAATAGTTTATTATACATGTACATGTATCATGTTTGTTAACATATTTGATAGGTTATACAAGACAAGATTATGTTGTACATAGAATGCAATTCAGCCTTCGGGCTGCTATGTTTAATTTCAATAAAATCTTTTCAATTCAATAAAAAAAAAACATATAAAAATTCTCTCATACTCTTGAATTGAATCGGTTCTGGTTATTAAAAGTTTCACATGAAAAATTAATGTACGTTTTTATGATAACCAAGTACCCTTTTAACGTCTGTATCGTAGTGTACATACCACTTCAAAGAAGCTATCGAGATTCTCTGTGCAGTCTGCGAGATGACGATCATCACACTCGATCGTTCCTGTCCAGACTTCATAACCGGCTAACTCCTCGTGGTTGTCAGTAATCACTAAAAAAGCAAAATAGAGAAGAAAAAAAGCTTATATAAATAATATATAAGATCTTTTTTTTTTTTAAACAACATTTACGTTAAAAAAGTGAATAAACTTTTTAAAAATTCTACTATGATTGTCCAGATTATCTTAAGATTTATGACGAATAATCGCCAAACACAGATTAATGTTCTTTAATTTGAAAGTGGAAATAAATCAAATTATTTCAATGAAAATTGATCACATACCGATTTCATGACATTCTTCTCCCATGACCATCTTGCTCAGCCTAGGATTCATCATATCAATGACCTCATACCAAACAGCCAAGTCAGCAAACTCTGCCCTGGTATACCCCTCATTCAGATCGTTCCGGGCCCCCAACACCAAATGGGAATAGGTATCATTCTCGCGTGGACTCCAGCGATAGGGTGTGGTCCAAATAGGCGTGGTCGTCACCTCAATGGTGGTTTCTGCGGGGACAAAGGGCGTGGTCGTGTGATCGGTGGTGAAGTAGTTGGTGCCGTTGACCGGCGTGGTTCCGTTGGTGACATTTCCTTCCGTAGTTGCGGGCTGGGTGGTAACGATCGTGGTCGGTCCTTCGGTGGTCGTTGGAATTGGAGTGGTAGTCGGTAGTCCTGTGGTTGTGGTGTTGTACGTCGAGTTCCAGGTACTGACTGTTGTCGGGAGTTCGTAATCGTCTGTAAATATGTTTTGATAAGACATAGTGTTTATAAGACTTTGAATAAAATCCTTATTTTAAGAAGGACAGCCTCAAAGGAAAAAAAAATAGTCCTGTCATAGACAATGTTCTTTTTTTCCAAACTGATATGCTGATTTTAATCTGAATAAAATTACAAATATACATCCATAACATTTAAACAGAATCCATCAATGAATTCACTGAATATAAATCTTGCATTAATTACTGCAGTATTCAAGACACTTTTTTTATTTTGACCGTTTGTCTTTATTTTTATGCATTTCTTTGAATAATTTCAACTGCTATCACCAACACATATAATTCAGTTTCGTTACTCTCCTTGTCAAAATAATTTTCCCCTCAACCCACACTTACATTGCAACTCTCCATTTACGAAGAAAGACAGTCCATCCCTCCTGCCCCATGTTAATGCGATGTTGGTCCACTCGTCTACGAATTCGAGTAGGTAATGGTTTTTCCAGACACGATGTTCAGTTCGAACCTCCACCGTGGTCGTGACGTTGTTTGTGTAGATGGCAAAGCCAGTTGAGTTGATATCTTGTGCGCCAGAACTGTGATTTAAAAGGAAGCAGAAAAAGATATTCACCGGGATATCCATCAAAAACGGAATCATGTCTTCAAATATGTTTATATATTAACGCAAGGTTCTCAATCGCATTGGTATAATTCTTTTTATGGATGCAGGGAAGAAGACTGCAAGGAAATGTGTCATATTCTAATGTAAGTCGATTGAATTAGGATCAACATTTTGGGATTGAACACTATGTCACATTCCCAACTGTATATTCTCAAAATTAGTATAAATATTAAAATGCTCATTGGTCAGATGGTCAAATCTATAGAACACATTTTGTCTGAAAATAAAGAGCACATTTGTTCATTAGCTATGCCTTTATGCTTATTTACCACATAAGGTGAACTCGCAAAACAGAAACATCTGATTCTAATTCAAAGTGGTAAGTTTACCTCAGAATGTAAGCTCTTCTCCGTGGGTTAGTCACTGGATCATCCAGATTGTCAATATTGAGAAGTTTCATCCAAAATGAGATAGTAACTCCCTTGCTGCATCCTGAGGGAGAGCTCAGGCAACCTCGTCTGAAGTCACCTGATTGGATGATAATAGACGAAAAATAGATATACGTTCATCGATGAGATGTATCTAGTTTTACTTATATTTGTTATGAATTTCCAATTTCATTATGCACAAATCATACCTGAAAACGAAAAATCCGAGGTTGAAGAAAAATAAACGTATCAAAAGGGATTCAACCACACTTGAAAACATTTTAAATATAGGGCAAGTCCACGCTATTTGTTCCAAAGATGGTGATTTTTGGACTTTTTGACCATTTTTGTGTCAAGTGTGTCAGTGGGTTTGTTAAGGTATACATAATGTGTCATATATCACCATAAAGGGTATGAAATGAACTTAATGCAAATGAGGTCAAAAAGTCATTTCAAGGTCATCTGACGTCACAAGGCTCATTAATATTCATGTAAAAATATAGAATGCATTAAAAAAAAGCTTTTTTCAACCATTTAAAAAAGAGGTTTGTCATAGAAGTATACCCAAAAAGTATGTATTTTCTGTTTTTATATTTTCTTGGCTAACTCTGGTGAAAATATCACGAACCTAGCACGTAGCTTTCCATATTTTTAGACTTAAAATATTCAGGTCTCAGAAATAGTCTCACAAAAGTTTCTGAGCTGATGTAAAATCATACATTTTTTTTTACCCACCCTCCCACCTTTAGAAATGAAACAAAATAAGTTTTTCTTAATTTTGTGTTTTGTATTACGTTTCTTTTGTTTTATCAGAGAGATTTTTTAACAAAAGATGTTGCTACGCCTTGGCTACACCAATTGTTTAATTAAAAATATTACAGGGAATAATTGTCCCGTTTGTTATCTGACATAGTTTTTAAAACTTGAATTTTGCCAGAAAACTCGAAGTTGTATTAACGTTAAAATATGTCCTTACAATGGTTATTACAATGTTTAAGAGGATATGACTCTGCAAATTTAGATCTACTTTTTAAATTCAGAGTTATATGTGAACAAAGTCAAAATTTGACAACACCATTTCTTTGCGGTCCCGTTTGTTACCGACGAATAAATTATCACAAATTAATTATGAATTGAGTTATTACAACTATATTTTATGTTTTTGTTGAACATTCTTAGTACCTTCAGGAATATACCAAAAGATTGAAATTTAATTTAAGATTTTTCAAACAAGCCCTATTTTTGGCTCTGAAAGTCCCGTTTGTTACCGCGCAAAATAGCTTGGACTTGCCCAATATAAAACTTATTCTCATTAGTATTAGACAATTTAGTTATTGCACCCATATTCGTTTATTCGTCTTTATCTCTCTTTCTCTCTCTCTCTCTCTCTTCCTCTTCCTCTCTCTTATGAACATGCGCCTCTTTCTCCAACTCTCTTCCACGATATCCATGGTTGTCCAATGTAATCAATACATATAGTGGTTGTATTGTTTTAAACTTTGCAAACAGAAATAAATTGTACGATATGGGTTCCTATTATTATTTTTATTTAACACAAAAAAGCGTAATATCGTGATGACACCTACCTATATCTACCAGTCCTCTGCTATCATCTTTAGCATACAAAGAAACCCCTCTCTTGTCACCCCCATATTTGGTCTCTCTCTTGACCGGTTTGGTATCATAAAGTGATACTGTGCTCTCGGGTGAGGTGAAGTTGTAGTACAGGTCAGGGGTTACATATCCGGTACATACTACAGGAAGACAGGATCAAATAATTTAAAATTTTATGTAAAAAAAACCAACAACAACAAAATAGTTGGATCAAAGAATGCAGAGGTAATTGCTATTATTAACAGTTTGTACTTACATTGTATTTTTTTCTAATGTAGTTATACATAATGTTCCATAAGCTACTTTTGGAGTCCGTTATTCCATTTGATTAAAAAAAAAACTATATTGATGAAATAACCACGAAGTATAGCGGCTATTTTCCAAGAGTATCAAAATATATTTATATGGAAATTGTTTTGCCATGAAACAAATCTAGATTATTTTGCAGATGTATGATTGAAATTAAAGTAAAATTATAGAATTTAGAGAATAGAACTCTAGCAAGGGACATACTTGGATCTCCATGAAGCTGTGAGGCGTCGGGCTGTGATTGGTCAATAGTTGGAAGCATGATAACTACGTCATCATAATGAGCCTCTAGGTAGCCATTAGATGACGCCCTGTAGCTACATCGGCCCAGTAAAAGTTCGGTTTGTTTCAGGCCAGCTCGTACGTCATCAACGCCGGACACCTGCACAAAGAAAGTTGAGGTATATAAATGATGCTTTGATGTTGTGTGTTTTTATTATACTTGTCCTTTTATCTTTTATTTTAGTTACTTTTGATATGAATGTATTCAACACGTGCGGAACCGTTTTTATTTATGATAATTGCATAACACGGAAACATAGGTAAAATGTGGTTCTTCTTTATCATCTTACTTCACGAACATTTTCTCAAAGCAAAAAGTAACTTCTCTTTTCTGATTGAAAACATCGCGGCTATTATCATAATCATTGTGTTAGTGACGCACTCAATATCTTTTTATCTTTTTTTTTTTTTTTTTTTTTTTTTTTTTTTTTTTTTTTTTTTTTTTTTTGTTAACTTTTTTATGCTGAAGACATACTGTGCGAGTCAGTCCAACATTTTATTAATGACACACAGGCGTGGTTTATACCAAATAGTTTTCATGATAACTGCTGATTCAGTTTTGTTGATTTTGACTGAGGGGTCAACATTTTTTAACGCATCATAATCATTGTGAGAACAAGAAGTAATTGACCCAAAACTCAGTTACTTCAATACAGGTTTAGATGGATATGCGACGCAGAGTCCTCCATGCTGGGTCAATTCTCTTAGCGCGCGTATGTATTTGAGACAAATTAAATGACTCCGCTACCGTTGCAGGTTAATAAACGACATCGTATGTGAAAATGTAGGGGAAGTGAACATAAAATTGAATAGCACTCTCTTTTCGTCGCAAACTCCACGCTCGTATTCCTTTAACCCTAATTGGACTGGGGTATTGTGGAGGCTGGAAAGACTGGAGGGGAGCCTAAAGGGCCCCCTTCAGATCTCGGCCGTTGATTGCGCGATCGCGATGAAAATCGACACACAAGTAACCCATGACGTAATCTACAGAATTGTATATTTGATTGTTAAAAGATTATTCAAATTTAATTTTAATTAATTAATTATGCTAGTTTATGCATAAAATCAGAATTGGGCTGTAAATCATTAAATAAAGCTCTTGAAGTGATCGTTTTTTGTTTCAAGACTCTTTGCGAGACTCTGATCAAATGCACATTAAAAAAATGGTTTCAAACTGTTTTCTTACGTATTTTATTGTTTTTGGAATTTCTTATGCACTTCTGTGTTTTTCAACTTTTTGTCTTTTATTGTTTTTTCAATGGAAATTGTTGGCGACATTATTGTGGTCATAAATAACAGCAAATCAAATGATTGTTATCAATAAAAGAGAAATCAATCACTCATTTATGAATTTTAGCTGAAAACACAATTTCATTGACTTTGTAAATGAAATCACGTTTTTGAGCAATTTTGGGTCTGACGCACGAGTACAAAATTATGCGCAACTCGCTAACCGGGTACCCGGACGTCGCCAATTTGGGCTTTAAAATGAGCAAGACTTAAATAAAAACAGTCATGAAATATCGGGGCTATAGCTTTTCGCGTTAAAAAATTATCGCAAAAAATGTCGAGGGGGGGGGGTCTTTTTGGCCCCCCAGTGCAATCAGGGTTAACACTCCTCCGGTGATATCATACCTTTTCGCCTTCATCTTGTCCGTTGATGAGCACGGTGAGACCCGCTTGTCTTTGCCATCTGAAAGCCAGGTAGAGCCAAACACCAAAGTGACCTTTGTCCAACACCTTCTTGACCGTCCAGGTATGTTGACCATCGCTGACAATGACCTCCAAGTCATCGGGTCTTTGAATAATGGCAACACCGCGTTCGTCTGTAAGAAGAAAAAAGGGGGAAAAAAAAGACATTTTAAATCTACAACGCATTCCATACACCAGTGTAGTTTGCATGAAATAGTATACAAAGTTAAATCACACATTAGGTACTACTGCTTTAAAAAAAAAGTTACATAAGATACACATTTGCAATTAATATAGTCTTATAAATTATAGAAATAATAAATAAAGATATTATTCTACGATTATTACACTCGACCCGAGTGAGGTGATTTTTTTTTTATTGAGAAATTAAATCGATGCCAATTACTAGTCAATATAAAGTATTTCCAAATCCCTCGAATATGACTTATTATAACCATATTCTATTGTTTTACGAGAATATTTCTCTTTCGGCAAAACCATTATTAGTTAAATTATAATGGCTCAATCAATGAATAAAAATTACCTGAAACGTCAGCTCCTGAAGTGAGGAGGCATTTGGAACCACTTGGGATATCTCTCAGCATCACCCACATCCCTAGCGCCAGACCATTGACACATCTTGACGGATCCGTGACGCAGTGTTGCGCGCCAAACTGATACAGCCTGATGTAATCGTTCTTGCCGTCTGTGTATGCGCTTCGTCCGAAATGATGACGGTCGCCCGTCAGTCGGGCCCCGCCTTCGAAAGCGAGGACGGGATAGGGATATTCCGCAGGCATGTCGAATGGCCAGTAGTAGTCAGACATGTCCATGTAGTATTTTTCGATGTCTAGGGAGAAGGGGATAGATGAAATCTTAATTTAACAAAAATTGACTTCGACGCAATGATTTTTGTCGCTTTGAATTTGAATCGATATTTGATACTTCGAGTTTTGTCATATAAACATTTCAACGTATGAAATGAATCAACACTCGAAAACCCCTACCACTTCTTGAGAAATTATGTTTACGACTATCTCCCATAATTTTGACGTAAGTGAAAGAAGATTCAAAACACCGAAATATATATTTTTTGTATTCACATTTTATTCTCATGTTATCATTCGATCATAATATCCAGATATTCGTATTAACAAAAAAAGAAACATACCCGTCACTCCAAGTAGTTTATAAACATGTCGCGGATGGATATATTTCTCCCAGATAACCAGATTATGCAGCTTGAACGCAGCATATTCCGAGTCCTCCTTCGTTCCCCGTCCAATGGTAAAGTGCGTCTCGTTGCGTTGACAACACGACGACACGTTCACAATAGTGTCGATGGGCGTGGCCTCTTTGCCGTTAATGTATATAATGAAGGACTCCCTCCTGTGCCATGTGAAGGCAATGTTGGTCCATGTATCGGAAGTTATCTCCTGCAGATGTGAGAATAGCATAGTGTTAATTGTCGAAAGACGGGTATTTATATCTATAAAATTGATGAAACTATTCAAGCGAGAGAAGAATATGACCCAATTATGATGGTCTTCTGGCTTTGATACATAATTATTATTATATTACAACAGTAATTTGGAATTTGCTAGTTTTTAAAACTGTTTGGAACTGCCATTTCAAAAAATAATATTACGAGGCAATCACTAAATGTCTCGTCAGTGGACGTTCGTGAAACGTAAAGGTTTCGAACCCCGTAGGCCTTCCTTACCATGATTAGTCTGTTACACTGCAATAATGTAGGTGCTAAATTGGTGTTAAATCAACACGACTAGTGTTAATATAGGACAACACCACCATGAGAGTTGTCACTAACACAAGTGGTGTTAATTCAACACCAATTTAACACCACCGTTTTTGCAGTGTAGATACTCACCGCTGTGTTGATCCGTTTCCATGACATCATATTCCCGTCATCGACAACAAAATTAAGACCATTGCCTTCAAGGAAGACATTGAATCCCTTGGTAGAACCTTCACCTCCAGAACTGTAAGAATAATACAGAATGAATCATTATACATTTGGTAGCACTGGAATAGTTTCTTGTATCATAGTTTTAGCATATCAAGTAGGCATGTTGATTCATTGATATAGGCATGTATTCTCGCAAGGTTACTAACTTAAGTTTCCAGAATTGCTAACTAACCTAGTACCCCTACCAAGTTACTAACCGCACGAGTTACCCCTACTAACTTAGTAGCGACACGAAGTCAATTACCATTAAATGACATCAGTCATAGTAACCAGCTCATCATCTCTAATTACTAGTATTTATATTCTTTTAAGAAAGTGTAACTTCGTATTACAATCTCCAAACCATATGAAAGAAAAGGGTTTGTTACTGATGACAGTCAAATATTCCATTTAGTCAATTTACGACAATCTCTCTCTCTCTCTCTCTCTCTCTCTCTCTCTCTCTCTCTCTCTCTCTCTCTCTCTCTCTCTCCCTCCCTCCCTCCCTCCCTCCCTCCCCCTCTCTGTCACTAAAAGAAATATATGTATATTTTCTGACAGGAAGGATGTTGACTGGTAAAGTTTTGATTAAAAGAGAATACATCGAAATGACATAAAACTTTTTTGCCTTCTTCTCGAGATTCTTGACGACTTACCTCATGAGGTACTGCTTCTCCACCGGTGGTGACGGGGTAGTGGGTGGTGGCATGGTCGTGGTGTCATTCTCCGATGGTTGGTTTACTATGCCGTTGCTGACATCGTTCTGCGAAGCTGCGACGTCGAAATGGAGCTTTGCCCAGAAGGAGACGCTGAGACCTTTACCTGCGGGCCTAGTGACGAAGCTCTCCGTGAAATCACCTGAAGATCATGGAGAAACAACTATTACAATCATATCTTCTAGATTTTTTTTATTCATGAGATACTTTTTTTTCTAATAATAGAGGGTTGTTATTTAGGTGCATTTGATTAGCTAGCGCAAGCTGTTATTATGTAAATATGTTTGTGTCTTTATTTTGATATTCTAGAAATTCGACAATGGTTTCAAATTATATGCCTTCTTTATTTGGCGCAACTCCTCGTGGAAACACTATGCTCGTCATACTTTTAAATTCAGTTCATTTCATTTCATTTTTAATACCCTGATGTAATTGGGAGACCCACAATTTGCGTTCTTCACGATAACCAATGTGAATTTGATTTTTTTTTTTAATCATAGCGTTGAGACATCGTCATTATTTGCACCACTTCCGTATAAATCATAACAATTCGACCATTTTTGTTTTAGAGGCGAGTATCATTTAATTTCAAACTATATCTGACCTAAACTGATGTAGTCTGGGTATCCAGGCAGATTAACGGTCAAATCGTCTTCAAGTGTCACGTTGGGTGTAGGTCCTACGTAGCCCACACGTGGATAGGCCGTCCCGTTGAAGATGAAGCCTTGATGAAGACTATGGGTACTGAGATAGGGCATGTTTCCACTGATGAGGTCAAGGGTTTGCCAATTATACTGTGCGTCCTCATAGCCAAGGTTATCTGAATGGAAACACATAAAAAGAATGTAAAAATGAAAATGAATGTGGGTATGAAATAGAAATCAAAATAGTAACATTGAATTCAGTCAAACATAACTGGCCACGACCTTTTGGATTTTTTTTTTTTTTTTTGGTTTATAGAAGTGAATTTTAATCTTTAAATGGAACTATGTTTGAATTGTTAAGCAATATTGAGAACCATTAAAACTACTTGATAATATAATTTGATTCAAGAATATATAAGTTTCAAGTATTGCTTGAATACATTAGTTTAGTATTAGAGAGTGATGACAAAAAAAGTTTAACTTGTCAAATATATGTGCTTTTATATTTGACAATTAATTTTCGTCAAACGAAGAAATAAAAGACATCAACATTGACCTACCCATCTTTGCAAAGGTATCCCGATAATCATAAGGTTCCATCTTTCTTTCAGCGATAGCCATCTCATCAAAGGAAACGTTACTCGCATGGCCGAGGAAATCATTCCTCCTACCAAAGATCAGAACGGTCTCGAAATCATTTGGCCGGAACTTCTGGTAACCGGTAGGGTCCCGGGCCACAACCCGTCCGTTGAGGTAGAAGAACAGCCCCTCGGTTTTGGTCCAAGTCAAACCCACATTGGTCCACTCACCCATGAAGTCAAATGCGGGTGCGTCTGTTACTGTCATGTTGTCTGCGTTATAATAAAACAAGAGACAGAAACCAACAAAACGTTTGATTAGATTAGGAGTATGGAAAGGACTAGAACTGTTTTATTATTACGCCCTTTTATGTGAATTTATTATATTTGAATTACCAGTAATCATATTTTGTAGAAAAAAAATCCACTCCTTCAATTTAATATATTCCATAGCATGCATTACATCATTCTTTGCAATTACCAGTAATATAGATTAGAATTCTTATGGCTAGCTCCTATAGGAAAAAAAAATGTCACATTCTAAAAGAGAGTAGTCCTGCAAAAAAAAAAAGTACCGGGCGAAAGGAATTGATCATTAATTTTGAGGCTTCTAGTTATGCTTTTGTGATATATATTATTATATTCCACATACTAAAAATTTTGCAATAGGATTGGTCAAAAGTCAATCATGTGATAAATTTTAGTTTTCCCATGTATATTTATACCAAGATTACAATATTCAATCGTTAAATATCGCTACATATTTCTATATTTTAAACATTATTCTAACCTTCATACTGGATGAAAGGCACATGGACAATCTCTGTCACCCATCTCGTGTAGCCGTCGGTGACAGCCGCTCCAAGGCGATCTGCATCACGCTGGTAGATAGAGAACCCTCGGGTAACCTGCTCTCCCGAGCTGACCAAGAAGTGGGTTTCATTATCAGCGATCTGAGAGAGTCTAACCCAAGTCGATACCGATAGTCCGTCTGAGCACCTGTGTGTGTTGCTGATGCATGTTCCAGCAAAGTCACCTTTAGTTGAATAGATTGTCAAATAAGAAATTTTATATTCGGACAAGTTGGAAAATGAACAATAACCTATACAGTTATAACTATAAAAGCGAGAATGCCCATAAGAGACGATATATCCATTCACTCTTTAATAGGTCGATTGAAGTGTTTTAGAGTTAAATTAGGTTAAATAAGTTGCAATAAAGACCTATTTATTAGCAAAATTACTCACATTGAGAAAAAACTTGAAAATTAAGATATAGGGGTAGCCTATACTGATAAAGGAATAGACGGAGCAAGAGAAAGAGAGAGGGAGAAACAGAGAAAGAGAAGCACGGGGAGCCTATGAAAATAAGGGGGAATAGACATAGAAACTCATTCAAATGAAGACAGTGTTATGTACTGTTAACATTCAGTTTATAATCATGCTAATTACCGAAAAACAGCCACCCATCACCATCACCAAGAACCATGACGGACTGCCCCTTGTCATCTCGTCCATGTCCAAGAATAACATCGGCCTCTCCAGCTCGGTCCATGGGGTGGATGTTGGCTGCATACTCGGGCATGTAATCTGCAAGCGTGGTCCAGTCACGTCTTACATAACCATCACAGGTCCAATAGTGATCTGTCGTCTCGATCATTGCAAACTCACGCCCTGATTTCATAAGACATAGATTTAGAGATTTAGAAAATAAGGATTAAAACAGTATGAAAGATAATGTATCCGAATGGTTTTGGACTGAAGTGGTTGTTTGGCCATTATTCATATTTTCATTTTAGTATTCTCACTCAGACATCATTATAGTGGTAAATTATTCCATGGGTATTTCAAAGATATTATATGTCGGCAAAACACTTATATGAAAAAGAACACGCCATTTATGATTTTTCCTTTAGTAGGCATCATTTTCAAAAAATTGCTTTATGATATATTGTACTAAGTTCCTACGTAAACTTGGAAGCAATGTCCACAAAACATCTAAAATATTGTTAATTTAACTTTATTATACACACATTAAGTTATTTGGATTTTTAACGTCTTAACTGTTTCCATATATTGCTCAGGTGGCAAATGCTAACCCAGAAATTTCCTCAATTTTCATTAATGGTAATTATTTACTTACGCGTCATTCCGAATAGCATATGTCTCTCGTATGGTTTAATGGCACGACCCCAGATGACAAGATCATTGAACACAATTGATTCAGCTGATCCCTTCGATTCGAACTGAGAACCCAGTGTCATGGTGTCGTAAGTGTTATCCGCGTTGGCGCAGCTCTGTAGTGAAAAAAAAGAAGATTATTTCGTAAAAAATTTAATTTCAATATTAATCTTTTGAATGTAATATTTAAGTCGACTATTCTAATAGGCCATATATACATTCAGTTTTGTGTTGGTAATGAAAAGAAATATATACGATACTTAACATATGAAAATATAAACCCTTTATATTGTTCATTGTTATTTTCAGAAAGCAAATACAATATAACAGAATGAGCATAATTTTAAACAAAACAAATGTTGAAAGAAGATGAATATTCAGAATAAATTCTTTCCTTTTACTTTTTCGTTTTCTTACTTGTGTTGTAGCTGCTGTTGGATGCGTCTTCCCACCTAGGTATACGATCAAGCCCTGATCTGCAGACCAGGAAACCCCAAGATGGAGCCAATTCTTGAAAGTCAAATCTCCCTTACTTATTACCACGGTACTTAGCGTTGTGCCATCGCAAACTGAAATATAGACAATAATGAATAACTTAAAGATTGTCTTTGATATGCTGCGAAAAAAAAAAACCTCACTGCTACGTAACAAACAAGAGTGAACGGGAACTGAGTAATGTTTTACAAATTATTCAAAAATGGCTTTCTTTTTTGAAATTAAGAAATCTAGCTCAATATATTAGTTTTTCTTATATTAACTGTATATACATTATTAGATTCGCAGCTAACATAATTCATTTATTAGAGATATAATTCCATCGCTTCGAGTATAGGCCTACATAAAAGATAATAATTTTTTTTAAATTGTGTCTGAAATAAGGTGCATTGAATAGAGATTCGAAGCATTTATACATGTGCACTTAGCTCAGAATGTTTATGCAGTATTGTAACAAAGCAGAGCAATCGAATAGGCCCAAGCAAAAGTCCCGATACATCAGGTCAAAAATTAGCATTTAATTATGATAAAGCTTGGGAAATAATTATCAGACCAAATAATAGGTTGGAACTTGATAAGATTTGAGCTGATGTATCATTTCCCATTAATATGTATATTCTTCTTCAATAACTGAAATATACCTTCTATTGATATATCTTTTTTGCGACTGAGCTCGATGTTGATCCCGACTCTCTGTCCGTTGACTGGCCCGGCGGTGGAGAAGATCATACCCTCGTTCATCTGGGGCGACTTCTCATTCATACGAAACCAGAAGCCCAACGTGAACCCGTACGGACACAGGCCAGGGTCGCTCAGGCACCCATTGGTGAAGTTGCCCATCTCGATAAAGGTGCCGGGACCGTCGATGGACGGGTAGAGACCGAGGTCGGCGCGCCCGAAGGCGACGGAGATGTTGGCGCCTTGGATGTCCAGCTCGCCCAAGTTGTTGAGCGGGAAGTAGTGGTCAGCGATAGTTGCGTAGTACGGGTTTATCTCGGGCGTGATCACTGCGAAAAGAAGAAGAAATGGTAAAATGATTTCTGAACTATTAACACGGTTTCTTTTTTTTTCTAAAGAATTTTACAGGAAATTTTACGAAAAGATAATTTCGTGGGTTTACTCGCTAGGTAGGGATTACTGATTCTAAATCGTAGTCCATTGTTTTCTTCGACGAACGGGATTGATAATTACTTGCAGTGTATCAAAACATAATCTAATGTATGGATCATAACATTACTTCAAGTCCACTCTGTTTATAATGTCTGTCTTCCGCTGTCTATATCTGTCCTTTTTGTTGATGTTTTTTATCTTACCAATATTATTGTTATTATTCCTGTTTATTTTTGTAGTGGGGGCATGTGCTCCATACATTTCATATAATAAATAATCTTCACAAGTACACGCTATATCGTAAAGAAGAAACTTCTTTTGATCAAACTTTAAAATCAATTCAGCAATTTCATATGAACTGATGTTGTTGGAAATATAATTAAAGTACGAGTTCAAAAAATATAAAATTCAAATGATTGTTAAAAGTTTAATACTTTTTAAATTCAAACTGTTTGTAAACTTACACAAGAACTGAGCCTTTAAACTTTTGACGTTGGAGTAATCATAGTTTGGAGACAAATCTGTAATGAGAATTAAATAGAGGAGAAATAACATGTAAAAATGAATAGAAAAATATTTTAAGCGATATTATAGGATTTCCCACTCAGTTTCGGAAGTTCGTCACTCCATTCGATAATCAGTTCATTCAAATTCCCAAAATATTTCTACTGCGTCAAATTCATCATTCAAATTCCAACTTCGTTCCTTTGCTTTGGTATTAAAAGCCTTCAAATCAAAATCCCCCTCAAAAGCAATCAAATTAGTAATTGGATGGATTGCGTACGATCCCGCAATCAAATCCGCGCTGAGGCAATCAACTTTGGCATTGGTTAAACCAAGTTCGATTTGGCAAATCGTTGTAAATTTTTGGTTACTTTTAGACTGAACATTTAAAATAGCGATTTCTTTTTCTGAAGCTTTATATCTATTCTATAAGAATAATAATAATAATAATACTAAAAAACCAAAAAATTAATTAATGAAAAAAATATAAAAAATAAACGTTTTTCTTCCTTTAATGGGAATTAGATCATTTTAAACATTTCTTACTGTGAGTATATGATGAAACAACTATTCGTTTTTTTAAAGGTCTGGTTAATTACTTTAGAAATAAGATCAAAGATCATTATGGCACCCCTAAGTTTAGGTCACTCTGGCGCCTCTTAGCTTAGGTCGATTTGGTCGCCCCTTATCTATCATCGAATTAACGCCAATATGCCGCCCCAAAAGTTCAGATCACTTTGCGCCCTGTTTTAGATCAATTTGGCGCCCCTAATTCAAGATCAAAGTAGCTGCCCACTTAATTTAAGATCCTATATGTTTTAGGTCAATTGGAGCCCCGCTAAGTTAAAATAACTATGGCCCCTTAAATTCAAAATCAATCTTTGCTCCCCCTAAATTTTAAGATCGAAAGTGGGCTCCCCCTTTAGTTTAAGATTAGTATGGCAACCCCTAATTTTAAGTTTATTTGGCGCCCTAGTTTTAAATTGATTGGTGGCCCCCTAAATTTAAGATAGAATTGGCACCATTATGACGCCCTTTTTTCCCTCTGTTTCTCTTCCCCTTCCCGCCTTTTTCCCTTTCCTTTTTTTTTCCCTTCAAAGATTCTCTTTCTCCTGTTTTTGCGCCCCTGTTCACCTACCCCCCCCCCCCGAATGCGCGCACGAATTAATTGTTATGTGAAGAGTTTGTAGTTGGTTGACTATGTAATTATGCACAGATAAATTTTACCCGAGTAAAAAGAGAAATATGTTAGGTAAAAAAAAATGAATGTCATGAAACTAATTAATAACTGAAAAAATGTATATCATACTTAACACATGCCATAATATAAGGTACATACTCGTTTACGGTGCTGCTAATAAGCATTCGCAAACATTGATAAAAAAAAAATTATATGATAAGAACAAAAACATTTCCTGCAGCTATAAATTTAAGTCCTAATTTGAATGCTAATTACTGTAAGTTGAAAACTCGGAATGAATTTAAACGCCGCTTATGGCGGTATTGCGCATTAATAACAGCGTCTCTGCTAAATTGAATTACTCTTTTACGTATACAGTGCACTTAATCGGAATTTGAACAAATGAAACATGTAATTGATTGCTGGAAAAGGAAATATGATCTCCGGAAAATCGACTGAAAGCTAAATCGTCCTAACTTGAATGAACCACTTATCAAATGGAGTGACGAGCTTCTGAAACTGACTGGGAAATCCTATATTAATGAAAGAAGAGTTTGCATTTGAAGATAATGTTTAAATTTAAATTCTTGTGTAGATATATAACACACATATAAGAATAAATGATATTGATGTTTTTCTATGCAAATCATGTCATATGGATATTTTTGCATCTCAAATTTAAGTATTTTACACTTATTGCTTAAACAAATTTCGTGTACCCTCTTGAAATAATGAATAGTGTATCGATACAAACTGTAGTGACCATTATTGTGAATTTATAGTTTCACGATAATCAAAAGACATAATTTTGAATTATTTACATAAATGTTGAGCATCACACTCTGTCTTCTATGCTGCGATGATCGATTTAATGTATGGTGATATTAGAAATGTTTTCTCTTTAGCATTCGACGATCATATGTTTTTCGTATCGGTAATTTTATTTACCTTTCCCATAGGTATAACCATGGTAACCGAAAGTACGCAATCCAATCCGTGCCCGTTTCTCCATTAAAACACGGATACACCACCTCTTGAAAGATACGTTTTTTTTCCTCTCATATTTCCCCGTATACGGTATAGTTGATTTTATTTACATTCTTCTAGCCATAACCAGTGTAACGGAACGCAAATTCGCACGTGTAATATCCAATTATATGATGCACGTTTCTCCATTAAGACAAGGATTTGCCTCACAAGCCCAAATCTTCCATAATTATTATATAGTTCTATTCCATATAGGTGATATGATTTACCTTTCAGTCTCGCTGCTATAACCAGTGTATTAAACCGAATGCACATTCGCACGTGTATAGTGCAATTTATTCCGTATAAGTTTCTCCATTAAGACACGGATACACCAAATCACGGAGGTTATTTTTTTCTTCATATTTCCCCCATATACATTATTATACTTAATTTTATTTACCATTCTCACAGCTATACCCAGTGTAACCGAATGCATACTGGCACGTGAAGTATGCAATCCAATCCGTGAATGTACCCCCATTCAGGCACCGATACACCAAATCATGGAACATATATATATATTTTTTTATTCCCCGATACATTTGATTTTATTTACCTTTTTCCATATATCGTTGGTTTTATTTACCTTTCTCACAGCTATACCCAATGTAACCGAAGGCACACTCGCACGTGTAGTATGCAATCCAGTCCGTGCAAAATCCTCCATTCAGGCACGGATATACCATCTCACGAAGAATACTATTTTCATTATTTCCCCTCATACACTAGTAGTCGATTGTATTTACCTTTCTCCAGTATTGTTCATTTTATTTACCTTTCTCACAGCTATATGCATGCTAGTGTAACCGAAGGCAAACTCGCATGTGTAGTATGCAATCCAGTCCGTTTATGTATCTCCATTCAGGCACGGATACACCATCTCAGGAAGGATACATTTTTCATTATTTCCCCTCATATAGTCGATTTTATTTACCTTTCTCGATATAGTTGATTTTATTTACCTTTCTCACAGCTATACCCAGTGTAACCGAAGGCACACTCGCACGTATAGTACGCAATCCAGTCCGTGCAAGTTCCTCCATTCAGACACGGAAACACCTCACATTCATCAATTTCTGGAAAGGAGGAAAAAAAGGGAAGGGATAAAAATAATGATACTATTTTTTGCATATCAGATGAATTTCGATGTAAAGCACGCTTCCATAAATTAGGAATCTCCAGACTTTCTTGAACTGTGGCGGAGGATTTCACGGCATAGCACCAGACTTGAGAAATAATGTACATGCATTTTAAAGGAAGGAAATAATGATATTATTTTCTACTACTATTTGAGATGTATAACATAATATTACCCCGATCTACTATCTTGTTCAAGCTAGCGTGGTAAAAAGGTCTATTGCATTTTTTATTTCTTACCCGTGTCACAGTGTGTTTCGTTGTATCCGGGAAAGCAGTCACACCTATAGGCCGCCATTCCTGTATCGTAACAGTCACCTTGATCACAAGGATCTATCACACAGTTATCCTCGTCTAGAGAATGATAAGAGGAATATGAATAATCAATTACGACAATTTAACATCAGATTTATATATATATATTGTTGTATATTCCATGATATTAATACGAAACACATTCAAGCATTATTTTTAGTTTCGCGTCATGGGGTTCCACAAAAGTAAGGCCCCACAAACTATCCTTTTCTTGCTTTCTTGTTTGTTCTAATTCTTCTACGCATGTGAATATTCACAATGCCGATTTAACGATGATGTAATTTGACAGATGATACATGCAGATATCTATTGTTGTTTCCTTAATTTCTGCTCATTACAAACATCAATTTTCAACAATTCTCATTTCTGCTTTTAAAGTTTCTCTGTTATAGACCTTATGCATACGACGTCATAATCTTATAGCGCCCTCCCTCAGAGGATATACGAATACGCGTAAATGGATTTGTCAGAGATGCGGCAGCTGCAGAGCACACCATGCGACTTTAATACGACTTGCGACTGACGAACTTTGGATCTGAAATACCATGGCGTGTACATTTTGCAACGCGCATTGTTATTTCAGATCCAGGATCGGTAAGTCGTGTGGCCTTAAGATGGCGGCACGATGACGCCAATGTACAAGGTCTATTATAATCTCATGAATGTGACTTACCCCATCCACCCATAAGCCAGATGAGTTCATTGGTAGTATTAACCCACGTGGGTAAGATCAGCAGCTCATCAAACATTCCCGTGGAGTGAGCGGTGTAGGAGGCGCCATTGTAGCGGCAACCCAAGGCCAGGGTATTCAGGACATCACTAAGACCAGTGGATGTACCTGAACGGTCCGTGCCAACCCGAGCCCTGTCCAGAAACACCTGGGGAACAGAATCGTACCGGTAACAATTATACAAAGATAAAATGTAATATGATACTTTTCCATTTGAGACTGCTAGCTGTAACTGTTTGAAGGTATTAAGGAGCCAAGGGACCTATGGTTTTAAGTCATATTCAAGGACTTTTAATGTGGATTAGGCATATTGCTTCACCACAGGTACTCTACTGGATGGGTTTCGAACCCGGAACTTTGTTTCCTGTTAAGATACCACAAGCTGCTTTACTTTCTAACCATCACGCATCCGCTAATTGCATGACATGTCGATTATTAACCGAATGAGAAGGTAATTTAAAACCTGCCGTGTTTGACTGAAATTAGCATACCAGGAGCCGCGGAGCGTGTTTGAAAGTGGAGGGCTGAGCTGAAGTGGGGGGGGGGAAACAGGCTAAAAATCACAAATCTATGGTCCTTTTTACGTTTTTGTACACGTTTGTTGAAAAAAGGGGGGCGGAAGCCCCCCCCCCCCCCGACCACCCCCGGCCCCGGCTCCGCGCCCCTGCCATACTCATAAATCTCTAATATGTCAACGAAATATTTATGTAATAAGGCTATACGCGTTTTTCACGTATACAAATCCAAATTCCAAAGGAGCAGTGGCGAATCAAGGATTTCAGGATGGGGGGGGGGGGGATGCGCCGAAATTTTCCGATCTATACATGTACAGTCAATGAGTGGTTTTCAAATTATAGGGGGTTTTAACTTACGGACAAGCCGACTGAAGAACTCCAAGCGAATCCCAGGTTCTTCCACAGGTCGGCAGGGATCAAGTTGTTGAGCTCAACCGTAAATGTCGTCGATCCGTCGTTCACTTGGACGGTTATTTTCCGACTCTCACGATAGATACCGAACCCACGAGCATCAGGCATCCCTGGACAAAATAAAGAAAAAAGATGCCATTAAGAAGATGATTGTCAATCGGTAACACCATCTTAAATATATCTTTACTCTATTTCGAACATCATTTGGTTATTGGGAAAAGATCTTTAATCATACCATGGTATAAGGGATGAGGAAATAGGAGGAAAGTAAAAGAAATAGAGAGAGAGATAGACAGAGGTATATATAGAGAGGAGCAGGATAGAAAGAGAGGAAAAGAGAAGCAAGAAAGAGAGAGAGAGAGAAATAGATGGGAGAATGTACCACGTTAAAATCATGCCGCAAAATAAAATAGTTCATCACAGTCTTACCTGAACTGATGATATAGACGGGACCGGATTCCTTGATTTCATCTTCGGTTAACCGCATCCAGAACGACACAGCAAAACCGTCCGGGCACAGACTCGGATCACTATAACACGAACCGGAGAAGTCTCCAAAGTCTATGCAGTCATTGGTGCCGTTAAACCGTGTCATAATGGAATTACCCGAAATAGAGTAATTCTGTTGGACGGCTAATCCGGGGAAGGCGTTGTACATGCTCATGTTAACATTCTGATTCGGATAGCTACCATCACCTGTCTCATTGAAGGTATCGAACGACCAGTAGAGAGCTCCATCGAAAAAGTTTGACGTGTACAGGTACGCCGCGTCTTTATAATAAAGAGAAAATGGGTGAAAATGCAAAGACTTGTTTTACATGATACGCCGCGTATGTGGAATAAAGAGCCAACATTGATATAAATCTTTCTTTACATAGAAAATCTAAACTAACGATTTGTTCACTTTATATTGGCAGCTGAGATAGATCAAACACAATATAACATCAAGCAGTAATTGAAAATAAATAAAAAGCCACAAAAAAAGAAGAAGAAAAAAAAAAAATCAGTTATCATATATTTCCCTGTTAGTAATATTATTTAAATAATCATATTTGAACAGAGAGACAACATGGTGAGAATAAACAGAATATCGTCATCTTCCTCTATTTTTAGACATCATAGACATTCAGGGTGCGTTTCGACAGAGTTTTTTTTTTTCATTTCTGTCATCACTAGAACCTTTAGATTCCACAATAATTTGTAGCACATAAAGCAGATTTTGTTTCTGTATCATGTTTAAAATGCTATTCTAAAGTGTTGCGTGGTGTGAATACAGTAAAATACCACACAAATATGTAAAAATGAGTATACTGATTTATCCTTTGAATCCTCGAGCACCAACATTAAGGAGAAGAAACAACAATGGTTACGACTTTTGAGTCAGTTTGTATACAAGTGTGACAAACGTCAACTGATATGGCAGGCAACTAATTTACTTACCCTTGTCACAGTCTTTATCCCAGTAACCGTACTCGCAGTCACAGATGTAGTCATCGACAAGATCCACGCAGACACCAACACCAGAACATGTCACGTTATAATCCACACACTCATCAATCTCTGTACATGGAATATACGTAATCATTTCACAAGAAATTAATCAAAGTATATATATTAAAAAAAAAACAAAAAAAACACACTGAATTTTGTAGTAGAGCAGTGGAAATCAACCGAAACCGCACAACCGAGCCAGCATTAACAAGCTATGAGTGAACATTGATTGTCAATAAAGTATGGCACATTTAATTTTGTTGGTATATCTTGTACACACCATTCGCCTTTCTGATACACCTGAGCCATTAAAATCCAAACGTCCATTCCTAAATAAAGTACCTTTTTATTTAATCAACCAAAAATTGAGATTTACAGCACATAGGATTTTTATAGTTTACAGGATCAGTGTGAAGTGTAGGTGTAAGATTTTGATTAGGCTCTGTTGGTTTCCAAATGTAAATAGTAATATATCTACTTTATAACGTAATATAAAACCAGACTTAAGATTTTTCTGAGCTATATTTTTCTTTTCACTGATTTTATATATAATAAAATGCTTATTTATTAATAGTTCAAAACAGGTCAATCTGAAAAAGCAACAAAATTACCGATGCATCTGACTCCATTGCCGGAGTAGCCAGGGAAGCATGCACAGATGAAATCTCCAATTGTGTTTGTACAATTAGCCAGTGAAGGATGACAATTATGAGTGCCCTCTACGCATTCGTTCGTATCTGAAATGATAACGAGAGAAATAATAATTATGGGATACATGGTAACATGATTATATGATATTCATCATCAATAAATACGAATATAAAAAAATATTCATATCCATCTGCATTGTCATTTAACGATTTATAATTGACATCACATGCAATGCGCTGGTAATCATTATCGTCATCGTCGTTACCATCGTATTTATCATCATCAACATCATCATCAACATCATGATCATGATCATCATCATCATCATCTTCATCATCATCATTATCATCATCATCCCCATCCCCATTACCATAATAATCATTCTCATCATCATTATCATCATTATCATCATCATCATCATCACCACCACCGCCAGCATCATCATCCCTCACAGCTTTGCTCCATCTCATCTCTTCATCTTACCATTACAGTATGTGATTCCGTCTCCATGGTATCCGCTATCACAGGTACATTCAAATGAGCCGTCTGTGTTGGTGCAATTCCCGGTAACGTTCAGACAATTATGAAGACCGTCTGTACACTCGTCCACATCTAATGGAGATCATTTGAAACATTAAACAGAGTATGAACACAACCATCTAAACATCGTATTGTTCTTTTCGTCCCATTCCATATTTGAAATCTAATTATTTAGATTCTTTCTTAATACCACTTCCTTTCTCATAGAATAAACATTAAAGACGAAAACGACCAATAAAGAACCGCTTGACTGTGGAAGTTAATAAATTTAAATCATTCTTGTGCATTTGGAACACTATCAAGATACATAGCAGTTTTCCAATATGTATGAGATAGAACTTTAAAAATGAATAGACGTAAGTTTAAAGGTAATACAGTCAAACCTGTCCTAATGGCCACATCTCTATAAACGTCGCATGTCGGTAGTTTGTTAATAAAACCTGTGGATAAAGGCTACTTGTCTCCTCTTATTTAGGTTTTCATTTAGGTGGTCGTTATTGAAATAGGTTTTACTGCAGTTGAAAGGAAAGGTATCTTACCACTACATGTATAGCCAGACCCTGTGTATCCCGAGTCACAAGTACATGTGTATGCTCCAATGGTGTTATTACATTGCGCGTTGTTGTTACATGCATCAGTGCCCTCAGTGCATTCATCAATATCTATATAAAAATGAGGGTAAAGGAAGGCTAGGGTAAGATTTAAAAAGTTATGGTAGATATGGATTATAAGCATGATAAGGGGGGGGGGGGAATATGGTCAGTAGAAGTTATTCCATAATTCTTGACTACACTATAAAAAAAAAACCGGTATATTGCCTTTGTTCAGGATGTAACCATGGTAACAAGCAAGGAATAATGACAGTATATATTAGACAGGAACATTAGATAAAATATTATTTTTTCAAATATGTTTCGTCGTCCTGTGCTTCATGTGTCTAATGATGAACCAATGAACTACCACTCGTACATTAACACATAGCAATAGACGAGAAAGGAGATTCTTTAAAGATTATGATATAGCAAAGTCACAATGATGCAGAGGATGGCATGAATATTTAAATTGTCTGTAATAATGCTTCATAAACATCTGCAAAGATGCCTGGGTATAATGTTATTTCATATAGGGGTAAAGGGCTTTTGACAATTTTTTCACCGGTATAAAACAAGAAGGAATTGCAGACAATGTGTCATAAACTTCTTAAATAAGTTCGAAGCGTCACTGCGTCTTCTAAGTTCTTTACAGAAATACTTCAAATTGAATTTATTTCCACACTACGATATCGAATTGATGATATGGCGCTTTTCTGTGTATCAGTGTGTTACGCAATAATACCAATGCCCGTATAATCCAGATGAAGTCGTAGAAAGTGATAAGAAGAAAAAACAAGGATGAATTATTAAGCAGAGAAAGGAAGATAAATATGAAGGTAAATACCTGTGCAATTATTGACACCATCGCCCTCATAGCCATTCACACACGCACATGAGAATGTTCCGATGGCGTTCTGACACTGAGAAAGACCAGAGAGACAGTTGTCCAAGTTTTCATTGCACTCGTTCAAATCTAGTCGGTTGAAAAAGAAAAGCGATATGTTAACAATAATACATTGTCTATGTTTAATGGATTTGACGCGCTAAGTTATTGACGTGATCATCACAGTCAATCAGACATCATCTTCTTTATCATAGTCCTCATTATCTTCTCCATCGTCATCATTATTATAATATTCATCATCACTATCATCATCATCATCATCATCATCATCCTCATCATCTACATCATCACTATCAACATCATCATCATCATCATCGTCATCTACATCATCATCACTATCATCATCATCATCATCATCATCATCATCATCATCATCATCATCATCATCATCATCATCGTAATCATCTCTTTTTTCTTCTTTTTCTTTTTCATTACGATCATCATCGCTACCGTGACCACCACCACTATACCCAAACAATTGCCGCAATAATCCGAATGATCGCTACTTCGACCGTTCATTATTCAGATTTGTTTTACCGAAGCTAAAATAGGATTTGATATATAGGCTTATCGAAAATTCGTTATTTTATTAAAAGATGTAATGTTCCTCTAACCCCAAACAAAATAAGTTTCATTGATCCGAAAATAAAATAGGCTTAGAAATATTCTATTTTGGGATCAACGAACCACATATCATTTTCGGGACAACGAACCTAATTTTATTTTCGTATTAACGATCCAAATATTACTTTTGTATCACCGAAACTTAATTCATTTTTGTAAAACAAACCCTATTTTAGTTTCGGAATAAAGGACAGTAGGAATAACGAACCTTTGAAATAATGTGATGTAGCCTGTTAACCCAATCAATCTCACATACCTGAACACGATTCACCATCTCCTGTGTAACCTGCATTACAAGCACACGTATAGCTTCCCACAGAATCCGTACACGATGCCCTGTAATGACAGGTGTCTGTTCCATCAGAACACTCGTCGATATCTAAACAAAACGTATAAATTAAAACAAAATGTCACAAATTATATTATTTCAGTCTAAATAAGATTGATCTCATCAGGTACAGAACACTCTTTTTCACAGTGCATTAAAGCATATACAAATATTGAATATGAATTCATGTGCCTATAGATTAATGACAAAATACATTTCAAAAACTGTTTCAATAGCCGGAATCTGAATATGGGACAGACATAGCTTGTGATTGACTAACTATGAATAAGAATTGCTTTTTCCAAACCTGGGGAGAATGCCGTCATAATTTTCGTTAATACAAATGTCAAAACAGAAAACAGTCATCTCAAAAGTTAAACAAAAATGGAATAAAACGTTTGGAAAAAAAAGTTTTATTTCAAATATATATATATATATATATATATATATATATATATATATATATATATATATACATGTATATATTCGTATGTTGAATGTATTTTTTTTTGTGTGTGTGCATATTTTGGGGTATATATTCCCCCACCCCATCCCGTTAATGCTTGGACAAATTTGAAACTTGCTACTTACTGCTACATCCATTGCCATTGTTACGTCCGTCACCCTCGTAGCCTGAGTCACAGTCGCAAGTGTAATTTCCTGGTATGTTCACACACGTAGCCAGAGAGGAGAGACAATCATCTATATTGTCGCTACATTCGTCGATATCTGTTACGAATTATAAGAAATTAATTTGTTTATTAATGTTCATAGTTATCCAGTCGTGGATCCAGGTGGGGGCGCAAGAGACGCGACCCCCATAATTTAAAAACCGCTCATTAAATCATGTTGAAATCGTTTTAAAAAGGCGGTATCTCCTATCGGGCCTGGCTATAATAGAAATAAGGAAATCCTGGAGCCGCCACATCTGTATTGAATACCTGTAACAAGAACCAAATAATTATCACTAGAATATTATGAGCGGAAGCTTGGATGCAATTGGGGGATAAAGACGTTTTATTTTTCTTTTGTTTTATTTTTTTACTTTTTTTTAATGAATTCATTTGAAAAGTTTTTAATGGGAATTTACGATGGCTGCCAAAAGGTTTGAAATGCCAGTGTACACTGAAAATATTATGATACATTCTGCGGTGTAAATTATAATGTATACCTATTTTTTAATTATCTTAAAGACGTATTCTATTCCACTGTTTGGATCTCCAATGCGATCGACAACAAAGACGCACATACATTTTTGTAAGATTATCGAATAAAGGCAACTGAGTAATTCATATATCCTGGGGGGCATTTCATCAAGGAATTGTCGGACGTTTTATCCGACAAACTGTTATAAGCTACTGAAATGCTTGCATCTGATTGGCTTAGAGCAAATTTGTCAGATAAAATGTCCGACAAATCCTTTGATGAAATGCTCCCCTGATGTATAGACACAGGTCTCATAACGGGGAATATTATCACTAATGATAATACACAGTGAATGCTCACATGTAATCAATCTAGTTCATTTCATTCTGAGGAAGAATAGAGCATACTGGTTGAAACGTCGATAAAAAAGTTCTTTCCAGTTCTACCAATTAATCACGAAAGAATACAAACATTCACAGATAATTTATTTGGAAAGTTTAAAATAAAAAATACCTTGAAATAATCAAAATAGACTTTATCCGGGTAGAAACATACCTTCACATGTGCCACTATTATCCACAAAACCATCGGCACAGGCACACGTGTAGGAACCAACTGTGTTCACACATTCTTCAGATACAGCATCGCAGGAATGGTCATCATTCGCACACTCATCGTAATCTGTCACAGATATACAGAAAAAAGTATTGCATATAATTATGTAAATATTACTGACGATAAATAAAAACGTAAAGGTTAAGGCTATCTTTTTTCATTTTTTTTCCTTTTCTGTAATGTCTAGAAACATGTGTAAGAAAAAAATATCCATGACCGCCTTTTTTCCTCGTCCCTTTTCGGACCATAATGATGCAATATGAAAAGTAAACCAAGTTTTCTGCACTTAGTTTGTGTCATGCATTAGTGTGAATATCTATATAATCGGTTTTTTTAATTTATTTTTTTTACAAATATAGTAAATATCTTTAATGAAAAATTAACTCTATGAATTCAGTAAGTTATATTAATTTTTGTTACGTGCAAATTTGAATCATGGTATCTGACATTGAAGTTTTATGCAATGGATTTGTAATACGTTTTTGATTTATGGCATGCTCCTTGAATTATTTCGTGACATAAAATTTGTATGTAACAGGTGCCTAAATTCAATATTTCAATGATAAGGAATTGAAGATATATTCTTCTTGATCTGATGAGACTATGATTGCCAAGTATCATACCTGTATCGCAGATTGATCCTTCATAACCAGTCCCTGTACAGTCGCATGTGAAATCATCTGTGCCGAAAGAGTCACCAGAACACGAACCCCCGTGTAAGCAAGGATCGTCACGTATACAAATTGGTGGTCCTGAGTTTAACAGGAAATAATAACGATGATTATAAAACAAATAGAAATACAATGACTCAATATTGCATTGTTCAATTTAACTGCTTTCATTAAAATGAAAAACCAGAAGCTATCATATTTATCATGTTCATGCATTATTAGTGAAAACAAATATTGTGCTTTTAATCTAAATATGAAAACTGGCATGTTTAAACAGGAGCATTATTGTCAAAGTGATATATCAATTACATTTTTAGAATTAATAAAACTGTTTGAAAAATTATGGAAATGGTAAAAGAATATCAATTATTTAAATGATTAACACACATTTTGAATGTTGTTCTTCACATTTCAAACATAAGAGAAACTAAATTTTGTCATGATTTATTTCGTTTTTTTAAAAAAAATATATCGTATTATTAGGATTATTATTCTAGAATAATAAATAAAATGAAACTTACCTGGTGTTTAGCATGTAATATAAAACTCAAAACAAATTAATATAGCAATATGGTCATAATGATTATTCGTACAAGTAAATCGACTCTCGCATGCAATGCCATAAGCGATTTGTATGCAGCAAATATGTGGAAGGGGGGGGGAGGGGTGAGATAAATAAAGAGATTGAATAGAGAAAATATCATGATTAAAATACAGACGCAATATTTATATTTATCATTGTTGATATAACATATATTACGATAACTCTATATTTGAAACAATAAATTTTAAATTTTACATTCATATGACATTAATAAACATGATAAATTAGCAAAGCAAAAATGAATGATAACAGAAAACATTATTGAAGCGAATTAATGTAAATTGGATAATTCGCGGCACCATAATAAATATGAAAGTATACAAAGGATAAATTTAATTCAAATAAATATCATGAGAAAGATGAGAGATGGACGAGGAGATAAGAATATGAGACAGATAAAAAAAGAAGGGAAATTGAAGTACATGTAAAGAAAGAGAGAAGAGGAAAAGATGGAGAATGAGCGAAAAAAGGGAGATGAAGGAAAGGAACAGAAAATGCGAGAACAAGAGGGAGAACTACGAAACAGGAAATTAATAAGACGAACAGATAGGGAGTTAGGAGAAAAAATAGTAATAGTGGAAGGAAAACATAGATAAAGAGAGAAAGAGTCCTCAGCTGTTCCTTTTTCCGCGACGGGGGTTGGAATAGGTTTGGTTGAACGAATAATGCCCGTCTCCCATAGATTTTGATAGACACCATCCTATAAAAATGGTAAAACAGACAAACGAACATTATATTTAGACATTGAAACATTATAGATCTCCTAAAAGATAAGTGTAAAAGTAGATCTAGGCTTAATTTAGTTTGAATATACATTAACATGATTAATGCAAATGAAACTGTTAAATATTATGAAAGCTGAATATGTTAATCGAAAAAAAAAACTCCCTAAAAAAAATATGCAGGTTTATGTTTACTATTACAATTCAATTCTAAATCAGCGTAATATTCTTCTCTAACAAGATAGAGGAAACTTTGATAAATGGACTTTAAAACAGCCTCATAATTTTCACAAGCGATTCAAAAATATAGTTTCCATGGTACCGATAAAACCAATTTAAAGCTCTCAGATTGAAAAAAGGCTAAAAAAATGTTTAGTTCTGTCAATAAGCACAATTAAGACAAAAAATTTAAAAAGAAATACATACCAATGTCGTAACGACAAAATATGCATGTGTAGACAATAGACGACATAACAAGTTATCCATTTCAGCCGCCATACTCCCGTTATACGTCGAAGCAACGTCATTCTCTTAAAATATTTGAGAAAATGTATCTTCCCATTATCCATAAAGAAATATACAAACATTAGTAAATGAAATCAAGAAATGAATGTGATGCCATAAAACAAGAAAAGTTGAAAACTGTCCGTAGTTGTTTTCATGTCTTCTACGAACATGTTCCTGATCGATAAAGAGCAAGATGGCGGCTTTGGTTGTGGCGTAAGAGGTTTATCAATACCATTACCTCTCAGCTCCTCCTTGCACGGATCAATCAATATTCGCCTTCTCTGTTTCTTTTGTTCCATGGATAAAAGGATGGCCAGGTGATTTAGAATGTCATGGGATAAAACAAGAAACCATCTTGGGAATTTTAACAGGCTGAAAGAAGATAACTCAGTTGTATCGAGAAACTGACACCAGGTCCCGTTTTTCGAAACGTATAAGTTCTTTGGCAACCCATAGGGACCATGAGTCGTATAGAATTGGCACGCGTTTCAATGGGATGTCCACGAACTTAGACTTATGACGGTTTCGACTTTCAAAGGGTCAAATTGACTATATTCTGGGTCCATTGTGCCATACACCATTCCAGATCAAATATCACTACACATCTGGTGTCACCACAGTTGACTCAGGAAAGCGTATAGGCCTCCAAAAGACCCAGAATGAGCTCATTTTTACCTTTCATTTTTGATAATATTCTGCGGCTGGTCTGCGTCGGATTTCTCATGATATCCTTGCGTTGAACGCAGGAGGTTCCTTTTTTCTGGCTCGCAATAACGCAAGGTGATCGTACTCTTGTCACAGCCCTGTCGAAACGCAATGAATCGCAGGAGTTGTCAGCCCCCGATGCAGGCTGCGGGATACGCACGTACAAAAGCACGCACGACTGGTTGTGACCCTGACATAACTTGGTTTTGCATTAGGTCGGAGTTTCATTAAAATGATTAACTCAAGTATTAGTAGTTCTTTAGTCTTTCATTCACAATATTTCTTGATAAAATTATATATCGATACATCAGAATTTAACAAAAGAAGTCAAGAACAACAAACAAGAAAACAAAATATCTGTGATAATTCGTAAGAAGTATGTACATTCTCGTGACATCTTATTCCCATGAAAATGGAGTCCTAGAGATATTGATCTGTATCTTTCTGTTAACTGGCAGCACGAACAAGACGTTAGTTAACATGACTACGACACTATTACTGGTCTATACAATATCGATTAAACACACAGGTTTTATCGATCGCAGATTTATTCAAAAAGATGGATGTGAACGATATAATTTGCCTAACTGTAAGGGTTTTTTGTTAAGAGATCAAAACAAAAACTGCTACACATTTTGTACGTATGAGTTGATGGAAAACTATTCAAAATAAACATTGAATGAATTTATTTTAAGTTATGGAAACATATTCAGTTCTAATGAGAATTCTGTTTCCCGTCGAATTCAAAATTGAGGGTTGCTCACCAGCCTACCCATGCCTAGTGTGAAATGGTTCAACACTCATTGTGCAAAAATCAACTCGATAATCGCAATTATTATCACTCTTATCAAAGAGTTAGGCAAACTCTCTGCTGTTATCATCGTCACTTTCGTTGTCGTGACCAACTGCCTCATCGTCTTCACTATAATGCTCGCTATCAGCAGGATCAACATCATCCCCAATATCGTAATAATCTTATCTTCAATATCACCATCATCATGCATCATCAACAGGAACATTATCATCACCATAATCTTAATAATCATCGTCATCATCATCACCATCGTCATTATTATCATCATAACATCATCATCATCGTAATCATCATCATCATCATGACATCATCATCATCATCATCATCATCATCATCATCATCATCATCATCATCATCATTTACATAAGAAAAAGTCATACCCCTGAATAGACATAAAGACTAAATATCGAACAAATTATAGATAATAAAGTGATAGATTTATTAAATTTAACACTCACAATAGTTATTTCAAGCGCTTTTAAGATATGAATATGTCACAAACAAGATAACACGTATGTGTGTTGATGGGAAAATTACGATAATAATGTAAATCAAAACTTACAGTGGTGGTCAAAATTATTAGAACACCCGAAACTACACAAAGTCTATGGGATTTTCAATGCCCTAGTACATTTACCGACGTTTTGGGGCCGACAGCTCTCATGACTTCATAGCAAAGAGTCTTATGCATCTTGTGATACCAAATTTATATATTTGCGACCATCAGGTAATGCGCAGCTTCAAAAATCCAAATGCAAAAACGTGAAATGCCAATTACATAATTTTTTAATGCAGATAGCTCAAAAAAGTGTTTGAGATAGACGTGTAAAACTTTGTAGGCGTGTCCATTCTTACATGCCCCAAATACATGCCAAGTTTGGTCTCATGGGGAGGGGTGGACTGGCCCCAACCCATGGTCGTGAGATAACCCTGCCCATTTAAGGTTAAGATTATTTTTCATGAAATGAAGAAATTTATTTATAAATACATATTTTTATAAAGGAAATTTCATGAGCAATTCAAATATGGTGAAAAATTAAGGGTCATTGGAAAGACGGACTTAAATAGGGGCTCTGAATTAAAATTTGGGGCCCATCAAAAATAATTTTAAAAATCCCACATAAGAAGTTACTACTTCACCCTACCTTATTATGAACGCCATTTTTGATATTGTTAAGAAATATCCTTTCAGAAAATATACACTTTTGTATGGAGAGGCTTAGAATTGTTAATGTTATGACACTTTGATCCTGATAGGGGCATTTTTTTAAAGATTTTTCAATTGGTGGCGTAACACAAAAGAAGGTGACTTTGGGGCGAGTTCTAAACGCATGGCTTTGTTATTTAGTTTTTAAAGCATAATGATGACTTTCGGAGACATTCCAACCATTTTCTAGGTATTTAAATGGTCAACTGAATGAAAATATCTAAAATCCTTTAGATATATTTTGGCCACCACTGTATATGTTTAGAAAAAAAAATCCAGGATCAATAAAATTTACTCTTCGACGAATTTTTGTTCGTGGTGTACTGTAGATAATTTATAGAGACTTTTTGTATTTCGGAGGAAAGGTCTTTTCATGATGCCCACTAGCATGTATGTTTTACACAAAAGTTTCCCTGGTATCTAAATTGCTCAAAGTATCACTACGGTCCAGAAGCAATAAATAATTTTTAAATGTATCAGAACAAATTTTATAGACATCTGCAAAAATATTTTACTATTAGATAGACGAGAAAATACAACAAAATATAGTAATACACAAACATCTAACTTGGAATGAACACTATTCTTCTAAAAGGGAATTACACTTTTAGTCTAATGCAAATTTCCGATATAAAACCTATTAATTAGACTATACAATGCAATCATATACTCCTAACAATTTTGATTTTGCAATGCAGTCCCGATAAAATGTACCAAAAAGAAAATTAAATCGACTTACATTCCTTATGCCCGAAATAAATATCATCACTTGCTAATAATAGCTTACATTTATATAAAAATGAAACAGTTTAATCTTTTAATTCCCCGGTCTCGGATGCTTGTATATCTTTCTGACAGCTGTCCAATTATTCCATTTCTTTACCGGGGATATGGACTCAGAGAAGCAATGCTGATGAAAAATATTTATCATCAAAGTAGGGACTGTATTCTGGGGAGCATTTCATGAAACAAATATTCACTGATTCTCACTGACAACTGTTATAAGCTACTGAAATGCTTGCATTTGATTGGCAGAAAGCAAATTTGTCGGATAAAACATCCGACAAGTCCTTTCATGAAACACCCCCCCCCCCCCCTGATCAGAAACAAATTAAGTTCAAAATATTGCTCAACGACTTTTTGATCAATAACTATTGCCACTTATTTTATTTATTTTTTTTATTTATCAAGAAAAGATGATTTTCTTTTCGAGGTCAGCACGAGGTTGAATTCTGACAGAAGCATTTGTTCTTCCGGGTAGCTTGGAGGAGTCACGTGACCAGTGATCCTTCCCACCTGCCACATCTGAAAAATAATGATTATGGTTTAAAAGGAATATTTAACTTTGTGGAGGCCTGCATTTTTTTTTAAATCTATGGCACCCTACATGATATCAGTGCATGTCATAATGTGTCAAGATGAATCCCAGAAAATTTCATTTCCATAGCTTAATCATATACTTCGAAATCAGTTTTAAAAAATAAAAAATAAATAAAAAATAGTGAACAAGAATACAGATTATTTTTCATCCATAGACGGCAGTACCATTTTGAGTGTCCCTTGGTACGCTTATGAAATGGCGATATTCATTCAACATCTCGACAATTAAACTACCGATTGGCTTAAAAATCCCAGGTACCTCCTGTCTAACCTAAATGTTTGCAATTATGATTATACATCATTAGCGGAAGAGTGATTCATTTTGAAGATTCTGAATGAAGTTAAACTATCACTTTAATGATTTTGTTTGGTTTAATTTTTTAATTTTTTTTTTTGAGGGGGGTTGGAGTAAAATGATTAATAAAAATAGATCCAACAAAAAATTTGAAGAATATTATTAGTATACATCATACGAAAATATAATGTAAAAAATAGCCTGAACACGTTTTAAAAAGAGTTATCTGTGCTGAAAAATGAACCCATTAAAATGTCTGTAATCATTATCAACTGAGGATATTTTTTCTGTGTTGAAGCAGGAGTGGTATTGACGTAATAATTAATTATGATCAGAACTAATTATTGCAGCTACTCATTAGGGACACTGTTAGAAAATTTCTCCTTAAAAAACAAGAAAGTTCCTGCAGCAGAGTCTCGAGAACATCAGTAATCTTACTGTACAAATTTGCAGTGAAATTACAGAAAATTGGTATACGAGGAGTGAAAATTTACCAATTTTCTTTTTTTCAAACAGACTTGTTCTGTTAATTTGCAGAAAATTTCCCGTTATAAAAATATACAGAATGATTCTGTTATACATATACAGAATAATTCTGTATTTTTTTTCTCCTAAAAAAACAGAAAAAGTTCCTGCAGCAGAGTCTCGAGAACACCAGTAATCTTACTGCACATTTGGTAACACAATTTACAGTAAAATAACAGTACAATTACAGAAAAATGGTATATGGGGTATGTAAATTTACAAATTTCCTGTAATAAAAAGCCGTTTTCCTTTTTAAAAACAGACCTGTTCTGTTAAATTTCAGAAAATTTCCCGTAATAAAAGTACACAGAACTATATTATCATTCATAATACAGAACGGTTCTGTATTTTTCTGTCTGTAAAATCTTCTGTTTTTTTTAACAGTGGATGAAGTATTTGATTTGATTTGATTTGAAATGGTTTATTAAGAAAAAAAATTCATGGCGGCCAATGGCCGAATTACGAATTTTTGTACAAAGTAAAAATATAACATACAACTGATACACATAATACATGATAATTACATAATAAGATAATAACAGTTAATATAGCAATAAGAAATCATATGATTACAAGAGGACAGAAATTAATATATATATATAAACTAAACATATGATACAGCAGGATAAACATGAATAATTGGTTATTCCAGAAATATTATTATTTAAGTATTATAAACTTACAAGAAATTGGCTGTTTCTTCTTTTTCTTCTTCTTCTTTTTCTTTCCGGGATTCCCCTGATCTGGTGTCTGAATGCATGCAAACATTTACACCAAAATAATCTTTATATTGTAATGCTTCAGAGTTGGATTGTTTGAACAGAGTTACTAGTATATAAAATTCATTACAAGGTAAATAGCACAATGTTCGACTTGATGGATGTAGTAACGGGATATACTAATACGGCGTATCATAATTCTGTGAGCTTATATGAAAGTATAATGTGATAATTAGGCTATGATATCTGGATTAATTGCTTTATCATAATCATTAATACTAATATAATGAATATTATATCTATATCAACACCAATAACATTATCATTATTATAAATCATTGTTAGATATGTTTTATTTCGTTATACTTTATCAACTACTATAATTTATCAAATCAATTATAAATATTTTAATCATTAATTTCTATTTCTGTTTTTCTATATAATTATCATCGATGATAATGAGTTGATCAATATTAATAATGTTATAGTTTTATACGTACGATAGATATCTCCTGTACGGGTGTCTTTCTGCCTGTGCCTCCCACCTTGTTACCACGCCCTCTCAGTTTCTTCGCAAAGATGAGCTTCAGCTGAGACGACCATGTTACAAACAGAAGAAACAAGATACATATCAACCATATATTTGACCCCCATAGCGACACCCCAGCTTTAAAGACAGTAGGTCGTGAGCTCACATGGGTAATTTGACACCACGGATGCTTACCCAGTAACAGGTGTTTTGTGTCACCTGATTTTTATCACCCTATATGTAATGCCTGGTATATTCCACCCATCGCTCCATCTGGTAAAGTCATTGAATCTCAATTTCCCTGGCCCGATCACGCCCGAAGATCTCCGGGGTGGGACAGATTGTTTTGCTGTGGTCAAGAAATTTAGCTTCAAGACAGGTATTTCCAGTATTCTTCACAAAGTCTGGGGTCAGCAAATTATGACCCGCTCCCCATAAAGCTGGAGCCACTATGGACCGTATTCACAAACTTTAAGGTGGCCTTAAAGCTGGTGTATAGTGTTGGGAGAAGGAAAAATTTAATTTGGATTCACAGTTAGATAATATGAAACCCTGAATCCTGTAACTGTAACAAAGAAAGTTATATTACATGGAATCTCGTTTTAACGTCTTTATTTCACGACATTATAGTATAAAAAAGATAAGACGGGGACCCGACACAGCTTTGTGTGCACTAGGCGTTCACATGGAAAACCAATGGGGATTCTCTTGTGTGGGTGATACACACAGATCGCTACGGTCCATTCATGCGGGAAGTTCGGGGGACAGGACAACCCAGCAAAGGTCTCAAAACCGTTACAAATTGTGTTTGGATTCAAACATTTCACTGAAATTCACCGGAAATCGTGAAAGGAATATCACAAAATCTCTCACACATGTCTTTTAGCGCAATGTGAACAACATGAGACTATATTTAATCGGTTTTATGCCGATTTTTTTTTTGTTACCAAAACTATACACCAGGTTTAAATTAAGCCTAGCTTAAATCTGTGGTTTAAATATGGCTATCGAAAAGGGACACCATCTGTCTATGTTGCATGTTCCTTAAAAGTTTACGAAATTCTGGAATTGTATTTTAATTGTAAGGAAAACTTTTGTACTTATCATTTCCAGGCAGTTTGAGTTGTTCCACTACCAAAAATGTTGATAAATCGAAAATCTACTTTTCGAGATTGTGTCCCATTTTTCTAGCCATACTAAACCACAGATTTAAGCGAGGCTTAACTTTAGGCCACCTTTGTGAATACGGGCCATAAGACCTGTATATCCGCTGTTGAAGCGCAATGGCTCAGGTGACAGAGCAATGGTCTTTAAATTTACAGATCGGGAATCTTAAATTTTAATATTTATAAGACATGTAGTGATTGGCCCTAATTTTCCCAATTAACCAATTAAAATCCTCGATTGCCATGGATGCATCATGAAATAGTGAGTTACAAAATGTCTATCCATGATTATGCCTATTTGAAATTGAATAAAAATTGACAACGATGTGAGTGCTATTGAATTCGTGTCAGTACTGGTACGGTGAATATAAGGATAAAAATGAATATCACTAAATTATTACCATCATTGATATTATTGTTTGTCTAAATCTAAAATGAAGAATGGGGATCGTAATATTATTTACCTGCCCGGCTGATCCATACATAAGAAAGATGAAAATTCCCTGAAAATAAATAGGACAAAACGAAGTGCCAAGAAATGTCAATGATTATTTCGTCAAGAATCATAATGAAAAGATAATGAATGGATTCATTGCAGTAATTTATGAGGACTACTCAAATCATTCAAGAAAATTTATATAGAGAAGTTATTTATATACAGGGCTGATTTTGGGCATCTACATGACATTTCGAGGAAAATTACTCCCAGACAATTACTAGGACATAATTATATACCACCAGGAAAATCACCCTCTAGGACGAGTACTCCGTAGGACTACTACACACGGAAAACTACTCGTATTCCAAACCTTACCATGAGTAGTTTAACCTGAAGTTAGTCTTTTGGACATAGTTGATCCATGGACTTAGGAGGGATCCCTCCTAAGTCCATGGTTGATCGCTCAGTTTTTTTAAAATAATTTTTTAAGTGAAACATACCATTGAAGAAAATGTGATGAGAAAGGCATAGTAGGCGATGATGGTAGGACCATAGAATCCTAGATACCCGGCCACCCAGGCTCCGATGTTTACTAACGAGATCACACAAGTTGCAAGCATGCTGGACCTAGCGGTAAATACAAGACGGTATTCATATTTAACTCATCATGATCAATGAAAACAATTGCTTCTTAAGATGAAGACAGCGTAAAGAGATTCTAGAAGAAGTAAAGGTAAACAATTATGGAAATTTAATGCAATGTTGATTCTAAACAGAAAATCGTAATAACATGTAACCTCGTCAAGACGAGGTAGCATTTGTTGCAGAATTGTATTTTCTTACCTTAAGACTACTGTATTTATGAGCTTGTCCAATCCACTTTTCGCGATGAACGAGAACAGCATAGTTAGCTGAAAAGAATATAAATACTTTTTTATTTTCTTTGCTAAAAATTTAGTTCATCAAGAATAGGCCAACATTTTAGATAAGTTCAGGTAACTGAGGGGTGCACCTTCAAATGAGTTTTACATAATGTGTGAAAGTATCATCTCCCATAAGTGGCGCGGTTTGTACTTATCTTGCCCAATTACTCATAGGCCCGTATTAAAAAAGGTGGCCTAAAGTTAAGCCTAGCTTAAATCTAAGGTTTAGATATGGCTAGCGAAATGGGACACAATCTGTCTATGTTGCATGTTCCATAAAAGTTTACTAAATTCTGGAATTGTGTTCTAACTGTAAGGAAAACTTTTGTCATTTATCATTTCCAGATAGTTTTAATAGTTTCACTACACAATTCACTAAATCGAACATCTACTTTTCGAGATTGTGTCCCATTCTGCTAGCCATACTTAAACCACAGATTTAAGCTAGGCTTATAACTTTAGGCCAGCAAGTGCGCGTCTGGCATCTGCCAAATCGTGCATTCCTTTATTTTTAACATTTCGGTAACGACAACTGTGCTCTTGTGTGCTTGCAAAAGGGCATCTACCTAAGCAAATGCAAGGGTTTGTGCTAAATTATATTTTAAAAAAGTACACGTGTACGAGGTGTTTCGTGGAAAACATTTATAAATGGACAAAATAATATGTTTTTTCCCCCAAGTGAATCGTATTTAAGCTTCTACGTTGAATTATAATGACTTACCCCAAAGCAGACACCAAGCGGACCATAAAAGGAGAGGTATAAGTCATGCTCATCAGTAACCCAGCACCTGTCATGAGAACATAAGATAAATTTTTATTCATTTTCCTTTCAAATATTACATGAACAATTACATTCGTTTTATACTAAGTAAAGCATAGTAATCATGAAATGAATTATATTACCATTAAAGTTAGACAAGTACTAGATAAAAGGAGAAGTTACAAGGTGTATGGTCCCCTAAAGCAATTTGGGTGATTCGTTAGTAAAATTACTAATAAAAAAAAAATTAAAAAGTATGGATTGTTCATATACCCATTATTAATTCGTTTCATCATCATGACTCTGGGTAAAGGCGCGGTCCCACTGGCTTTTTAGGATGAGTTGCGTATGAATTGCGGATTGTTTGTTTTGTTTTTGTTATTTGTTGCGGATGATCGAAATTTGTATACGCAACTCATGCGCAATTAATCCTCCCGCCAGTGGGACCGGGCCTTAAGGACTGAAGGAATTTAAAACAAATTGCGGAGAGCGAACCTTCATGATAAACCGCTTCCAATGTCTGTGTAACACCTTGCGATCATGAGAACCAATATAGTCGGTTAATAACCCTTTTTTATTAAAATTTACAGTACAGGGCATATTGTTGAATGTTATCGAAGTTTGGTACAACTGAGTACCAATACAGATCAGTGTTTAATACTTACAAGCCAGATTCGAGTTGTCCGAATGCATTAATATCAATGGCTAATGTTATTCCAACTACGAGAGCAGGGGCACCTGTTTTGGAAATGAAATTAAATGAAATCCTTAAAAATAATCAATGAGTTGTAGGATAAAAATACAATTCGCACACCATTATGTTTACTAAAATAAATTAAAAATTTCGATACAGACAAACAACAAAACCAAAAAAAAAAAAAAAAATTGTGTGCATAATAACAGCCGAAGTCAGGGGACGCGGAGCGTGTTTTTGTTTTTCTTTAAGTTGGGGCGACCTTTAAAAATCACATATAGATAGTGATTTCGGAATATCGTGTCAGCTAAAACCCCACCCCTCAAAAAACAAAACAAAACAAAACAAAATCCACGCCCCCTGTACGAAGTAATTAATTTCCTTCTTTTTTAATGATGTATCTTCTAAGGATGATATTCTTAATATGCTAATGTGAGTTAAAAGGTATTTCCAAACAATTTCATTAACACACACAAATATATATATAGAAACATAGGCTTATTGATCTGTTGATCACTATTTGTAAAATAGTGATCTTGATAGTGTAGGCCTACGGTGTTTTTTTTTTACGCACCCCATGCTAGACACATGAAGATATAGAATCTTTCTGGCAGTGGGCACGATGTAATAATGAGATCAGCCTTCCTATAGCCGTAGTGGACATCAGTGAGGGCTTGGATTGCTTCGACCAGGAGCCAGAAGACAAAGACGAGACTGAAGTATTCAAACAAGGCACCCATCACTCGGCAAATAGTCTAAAATATTTAACAAAATTATAACGATAATAGTTTTAAAGCGCCTTATCCCGTTTTTAGAAACTGCTCAAAGCAATTTAAAGAACAGTAAACCCCACCCTCTCCATCATTGCATTAAATTATAGGTGCACGCTACCCATTCCCTTGATAAGTGCAGACCAGCCTGACTTTACTATAATATTTGTCCGCACATTCTTATTCGACCACAATGATAGAATAAATTGTATGAGTATCGTGCAAATTGATCAGATTTTCCATTTTTATCAGTAGTTTTGAGGCATCATAATAGGAATTTATTCTTGAAGGCTATCTCAAATTAGTTTCACCGGTTGGTATTGTTGACGAATTTGACGGGAGTGTTCATACATGAACAAATTGTTAAATCAACACCAGACAGAGTTTTGTCGAATTGATAAGAGCATGAGAAAGCGGAAACTCGTTGGAACTAAGGACGCATCTCTTTGATAAGCTTATAAAGTTACAATATTAATATACAACAATGAAATACTTAAAACTTAAGTAATCAGTGGGGTGTAACACAAAGACTTACGATTGATTAAAAGTTACGATTGATTTTTTCTCGGCAGCCTCATTTGGAAACCAGGTACAGTCATGGATTAGGCTTTGGATATGATTAAGAGTAGAGTTAGGGCTAGGGTTAGGATTAAGATCATCCACTTTGGAGCATCCTGTCCATGATGAGGCTAACGAGAAAAACTCAATCGTAACTTTTAATCAATCGTAAGTCTTTGTGTTACACCCCACTGGACTTACTGGTGTCCATTCTGCAGTAGCCAGACATAGGAATATGATGGCTATCATGGCAGAGAAAGCAACGTTTACATGAATCAGGTGGCGAAGTGATCGTACACGTCTGAAATAAGATGGTAGATTTATATTATACTTCTTTCAAAAATGTTATTTTTCTCTCAGTTCTTTAATACCTAACTATAATTTTAGGCATGAAAATAAGTTAAGTCCAATTGTAAGTTCATAGGTTGATTACAATAATTGTCATATTTATTGCAGATCTGGATTTTGTTCTTTGATTTGAACATGATAACGACAGATAATTCATATGAATGAGTAATTGCTGATGTATGTCATGTGATTATTCAAAGCTCAGTCTTAATTATTCAAAATGTTTACTAGATTTTCTATTCGTTTGATAACCACCTAACAGTATATCTGGTATAGTACCATCATCATCATCATCATCATCATCATCATCATCATCATAGTAATAATAATATGAATTCTCTCCCCACACACCGCTACAAGAGCATTCATTTTCAATATTATTATCAATGACATGGTCATAACTGGTAGTGCATATTTTGTTGTTGTTGCTCACCACCAAGCCGTTCGTAAAGTTACGAATGACTTTACGAACGATTGGAACATGTTTTTGGGTGCTATACTAATCACCATGCTGAAGCATTGTTTGCATAAGAACTGATCACCAGTCATTTGTAAAGTCATTCGTAACTTACCAACGACTTGGTGAAACACAGCCCAGTGTCCTGTAACATAAAGAGTTACGATCAATTGCAAATTTCAAACAACCATTTTGATTGGTTAGCACTGAGACTTTCGTGCAAGAAGCGCATGCAACAAGGATCCTGATTGGCTACTATCGATTTGAAATTGATCTTAAATCTTTAATGCTAAAGGTATTGATAATTTACATACGTGCAGCAGATGAAGATGAAGATAAGAAGTAAGAGGAACACTCCTGAGATTCCAGCTAACCCTCTCGCAGACCAGATGAATACCATATCCACAATATCAGGTGGCTGAATGAGAAAAAATAGATGATTATTCAAAGTTACAGTTTACGTTCGTTTAAACTAAGAAGGAAAAAAGAAAATCGGAAATGAAAAAAAACCAAACCAACAGACAAACCAATTTAATTCTCACAGAGTATTTTCACATCTTTTCATTAGTTCTGGGCCCGTATGAAATTTAAGCAATTTTGCTTATTTTTAAAATGCGCATTCCATAAATACGGCTTACTAAGAATTCTGTTCAAGCCTATTTTTGGCAGTGAAGCATAAATTCTTAGATTTTTGCTAAGTCAAAATGCTTAAATGGATTGCGCCTTCAAATCGCACATAAAAAAAGAGAATTTTATCCTAACTTTAAGCCTTCTACCTAGTGGCTTAACTTCAATGTTGATTATATGGCAAGCTCATTTGAGACCACAAAAATTTAAAAGGACGATATTAATAAAATTCAGAATTTTGCTTGATGCTTTCTGACCTCAGACAAAGTGCTTAAACGTGTTTGGTATAAAGGCTAAGATTTTTTTTTCCCTGGACAAAATCTTAGAAAAATACCTAGACTTAAGACAAATTGCTTAAGTGTAGTTTATGGAATACGGGCCCAGATGTTTAACTACATCATGGACGCTAAAAAAGCTCACTGTTCAGGCAAGATAAAAACTCAATAATCCCACTTTTCATCATTGAGGAGACAGATTACTTGTCAAAATAGCCATGATTTACTTTTACTTTTCTTAAATGGAATTAAGAGTGGGGGGGGGGGGGGAGAGATTATAGGCAAATTGTTACACTTCTATTTGGCTCATATTTTGAAGAAATCAAAAGAAATAACCCTCCAAAATCATATATCAGTAGAGAGGGTATATATCAAGGTATCTAATGGACAAAAAAAAAAAAAAAAAAAAATCACCAAATATACCTAATTAGCATAATTTTATGCAAATTAGCCTTTTGTTTGCAAAACAAAATATCTCAAGAATGGAATGTATGTTGCTGTTCAAACTTTTCATGCTCATTGGCGAAATGTGTCTCTGGGGAATGCATGGATTAATTTAAATAAAGTTTTAGTTTTCTGGAATAAAATGGGTTATTTGGAATTTAATTTAAATTTGCTAAAAAAAAAAAAAAAAAAAAAAAAAAAAAAAAAAAAATCATTATTATTATTTTTTTTTTTAATTCCAATCCATACATTTCAAAGACATATGTTTAGAGAACATCTGTGCAAAAAATGGAGTTATTTGTGTCTAAGGTATTCAGTAGATCTTGCTTTGGGAAAAGGGTTAATTTGCATAAATTATGCCAATTAGGCATTTTTTATGATTTTTTTTTCGTCCATAACATTCCTTGATATATAACATTTCTACTGATATATGGTTTTGGAGGGTTATTTCTTTTCATTTCTTCAGAAATGAGCCAAAATAGAAGTGTAACGATTTGCCTATAACCCCCCCCCCCTTAAAACCGTAATCATTATCAGATATGTTATCTGTTTATAATATAATCATGTATTGATGATTATGAATAATTTAAAAGTATTAGTATATACGACCGTGGAATAGGCCTACTGTGAATTAGAGAGCACTTTTATTTCCCCGGCTCGAAAAGGTCGGCGACTCCGTTGCCTACCATGCCTGTCATATCGTTTCTGTGAAAAGACACAGAAAAGACATGGCAGGCATGGTAGGGAAATCGATTAAATAGCGTTCTCTACGGCACAAATTCCAGGATCGTCTCCCTTTAACTCAAGGGATTCTGTTCACGTATCCTAATATGAATATGAATATGAATATGAATATGTTTTTAGCATGAGCAGAGATGGAGTGAAGGGGGCGTTCTTACTGGTGGAGGTGGCGGTTCCATGATAACAGCAAAATGGGTAAAGTGTTTACACTCGCACGTGGTATGGGTCCTGTTTGAAGCAACCATTTCGCATCCAGTTTTATCCCAAGAACCTCCATTCGTGTCACTGAATCGAAGAAAATACCCATTAAGACACAAAGAAAGCAAAAAAAGAAAAGCTATTATGTTACTTCATATAAATGTATGTCTTGATATACACTAAAGTCAGTGTCTTTTGAAAGGTTACCCATACTATGAGAGTTAATAGATCCTAGTCAGTAAGTACGGTATATTATTTTAGTATTATTAGTAAGTTAGTTTTCGAGAATACCGGCGTAAATCCACACTATCGTATAAAAAACAGAAATATATATCGAGAACAGTCCCGATCGATAACAGTTTGATATTCGCAAATTTGGGTTTATGTCCATAATCAAACCTCGATATCGAAACGGTGGTTCCCACTATCATGACTTTCGACTTTGTTCGAAGAATTTGTTGTAAACAAATGTACATTGAGGATCAACTTAGTGGTCATTTATACTTACGGTAGGTAGTAATTCCAGAAGGCACAAACGGGTGAATCGGTATCTGGTTCATCGGATACGCCCTGTAATGAGAATGAACAAATAATAAACGGAGACAAGTGGTATCAAGTTAAAAAAAAACACAACAACAACAACAACAACGCACCTCCGTGCTTGAAATCCCCCATCCCCCATCCTCAACCGAAAAAACAACAAAACAAAATAAAACATGAAGTAGAAGAAGAATAAGAAGAAGCAGACGACGACGACGAAGAAGAAAACAGCATTCCTACGTCTACAAAACCAGATGCAGACAAAGCGAGGCATGACCGTTTGTGAACATGTCATGAATTAGACGTGGTACTTATTTCGGTGAACACCGCACTTATAAGGTAATTGTTTCAACCCATAACCAGTACCATTTTGCCTCACTAGGGTCATGTGTATCAAATGTACATTTATGTCGAGTAAGGTGATGTATACAATTACCTTGTTGTGGACGAAGACCATAGTGACTGGGTTATAGAGATCCCTTCGTAAAGATGGATATACCTTCAGTGACACCACACGACTGTTCACCCATGAATCACTTGTAGAAACAAAACTGAAGGCGAAAGAGAGATAAAGAAACAATTTCATATTTCTAGAACTAGAATGATGGAAGCTGTTAATCTAATTTGATATCCCTGTATTGAGTTCACAACAAACAAAAAGAAATTTACAATATAAACATAATAAGTAAATTGATCCAGTGCGTCAACTCTTACAACACGGGCCATAATAACTCCGAGTACGTCCGCTAAACATTGCTTGTCAAATCCGATACAAATTATGACGTAAAAGAAAATAGCCGTAAATTATAGTGTTTCACGAAGAGTTACGTGTAAATAATCTAAACTTAATCCAATTTAATTGAAAATCAATGTCCAACGCATCAATGAATTATTCAAAAATACAAAACTTAACTAATTAGGCCGAATAAACATAATATGTACGTCATAATTATGGTATTGAATGTCGCATGAGGAGAAAAACAACCATCGATTATATGGTGGAATATAGTTACAGAAAACAAAAGGAGAGAATCTTTAAATAGTTAAAGAGATAGAGTTTTCGACTTCGAGAACGCCATTCCATTTCTATTCGCTCCCTACTCTTTATTCATTGTGCTACGACAGCGGAGTCAGCGTCTCCTGTCTCATTGTTGTATCCCTTTCATGAACTTACTCTTTTGTTGTGTTCTTTGGTATAACTTCATCCAGTGCATCGTAGATGGACAGAACGAGGATGCCTTCATCTCCTGATTGGGATTAATAAATACAATTGAGCAGGATTTAAGGTTAGACAGGGTTTACAGGGCAAATACTCTGGCAACTGGTTTCAGGACATTATCACCATTCAAATTAAGTAGGGAATATTTTCAACGTTTTAAATGTTTTAACTTCTTTTAATGAGTGATGAAAAAAAGAGTCTACATTTAGTGAAAATTTTTAATAAACACATATTTTATATATTTCTATAAGTAGGCCCTACCTATTTTTAAATTCTTTTAAAAGTAAACAAAAGTGTATCCCCAATAAAGATGACTAGAAACTGATAATTATAACTAGTACGTACTATAACACTTTTTCCATTGTAAATGCCTTTCGGGAGCTATGGCAACAACGATGATGATCATAATATAAGATTTTACTGTTTGAACAGTTTTTCTAAGCGTCGTACCATCCAATGTAAAGTCGAATAAATTTTGAGGTAAAGTGACGACTTCCTGTAGCTTGTTCCAACGAGACTGAACTCCACTCCACACCGACTCGTTGCCATAGACCGGTAGGGTGACGGGACCGTTAGAGCCGAAGGAACTCCTGGCAAATTTATCAACGCAGGTAGCTGAAAAAGAATATCAAGTCAAATTATTGTAATTGAGGTGTATTATCATAGAACCTCGATTTGAAATAAAGTAAGATAGATAGCTAGATACATATTTATTTATCTTGTAAAAGAAAGCTGAGGAAACCCTGGTAAAATAATACGATTGTGTTAGTTCGTTTAAATATGTTTCAAGTTTTCATATGGATCACGTTGGATTTGATCTTTCGAAACAAAAGTCGTATTTAACAAGCCCAAATTAATCACAACTCAAAAAATCAAAACAATCTATAGGAACTATTTTTTTAAAATTTAATATACTGCATACCAATAGTTGTAGTTTCGTAGAAGTTCTGGCAACCCATGAAAGTGTCACTTGTTTCTATATCGCGTGCTGCTTGTGTGATGTAGTCCTCAAGACTATGTACCAAATCAGTGGAACCTGGTTTGAACTGGTAAATGAGAAAATACAAAGAAGACTTCTTTCCAATGGTATGAACATCAAGAACAACTAAAATCCCCAGAAATCATTAACCTCAAAGTCGTGAGACGGAAATTTTTTTTTGAGATATTGGCTATTTGCTATATCTACATTAGATGTGAAATCATATATTCATTTTTTCCCTCTGTCTCTTCTCTCTCTCTCTTTCTTCCCCCCCTCTCTCTCTCTCTCTCTCTCTTTTGATGGTTTTATGATAAAAACGCGCATGAATATATCAGGCACGTAAATAGGGGGGGGGGTTCGGGGGGGGGTTCGAACGAACCCCCGTGGCGAGCAAAGGTCCGCTTGAAAAAAAAGAAAAAGAAAGAAGAAAAAAAAATAAAAAAATAAATAAAAGGGGATATCATGTAAAGAACGACATTTTAAACACCTACCTACCCCCCCCCCTCCTTATTCGCGCGGCCAGCGTGACGTGAAAATTTTTTGATGTACCTTTTGTCCACTTTTGCAGATTTCGAACCCTCCCGTAAAAATCCTAGTTACGGGCCTGTATATAGACATCACCCGTTAAGATAATTTAATATAAAAGGTTTGAAAATGAACTGGTTGAAAACACAATCGATATAAGATAACAGTGTAATGATGATTGAGACTATTTAGATATAGGGTTTTTTTATACATGATTTACATCGACTTTTTGATGGTACAAAACATTTCCGTTTCATATATGAATCGTTTTAACTAATTTAAACTAGACACTTTAATCTCATTCTTCTTATCATTATAATTTTTCCGATCAAATTATGAGTATTTGTTGATTTCTTCAAGTTTATATAATCATCTTTCGAAGTTTTTGAAATTTTTTTCAATTCACGACTTATGCGATCGTCATAGTCTCTAGACTAGGTGTATTTTATTCAGAACAATTTTCTTGCTATTGATTCTGTATTGTTAGACTGTTTCTTACTTTCTGAAGATCAATCCATTCATCGGTTCTGTTTGAGTCTAGAAGTGCGTCCACAGCTTCGATAAATTCCTCAAAATGAAATAAAAAGGTAAATGAATACATTTTGTTTCTTGATATATCAACATCACAATTTGTAACTACTTGAATTATGTTAATAGTAGGAATGAATGGGGAAAATATGTTATGTTACAATGAAACAGTATCATTTTGATTTACATCATTACAAAAAAAGGAGATAAAAATCAGCTAAATCTTATTCAAAATATTCGAATATAAGTGTTACGCTTGAATTATAATTTATACGATTTGCAGTTTCACCTCACTTTGTTCAAATTCAAGTGCATGGAACCTAAAAAGCTATATTCTAGGTCTTCATTAATTTGTTTTGATATCTTTATTTTACATCGCAGTGTTTAGTCTGTTTAGGGTGGTATCTCACTTCGCGGAGATGTCTCTGCGACAGAATAGAAAATTTCGTCTCCGCGCCGGATAGAGACGTTTCTGATATCGCGGAGACGTCTCCGAGACGTCTCTGCGACAATTTATGAAAAAAAGTCTGAAGTAGTCCCAAATCCGTCTCAGAGACGTCTCCGCGATATCGGAGACGTCTCTAATACTTTTCATCAGTCGCGGAGACGAAATTTTCTGTTCTGTCGCGGAGACGTCTCCGCGAAGTGAGATACCACCCTTAGTAAACGCAAAACTGATTTGTGACAAAGGCGCCGGCCTAATATCATTCAATTTGGAATCTCTCACAACAATACCTGAATCGCGTCTTCGGCTAAAGTTTGGTTGTTGAAGGGCTGGACGACCAGGGCGAGGGTAGAAGCAACATGGACGGCGGCTACCAAGTCGTTTGTCGACAGCGCCTCTTCCGTTTGTGCGAGATGTAGAAGGCGTCTGCGCATGCTCGTTTCAGCAGCAACCCCGAAAAATAACTCCTCATTGGTCTATGAAGAAATAAAGAAATTAATGTTTTAAATATATTTGGGCTTTAGTTCTCTCTCTCTCTCTCCCTCTCTCTCTTTATCACTAAGAATATCTTTTCGTTGCTTTCTTTTTTTTTAAACAATGATGAGTTCTAGAGTGCGTCCCAGAAAAAAAGTAAACCCCAGTTTGAGAGTTGCATATTAAAATTGTATATCTTATGTGAAATTTATTATGATATAACAATTAATGACGCATAAGTAATACAATTTTAAGAAGGCTCTCAAAGTTGGGTTTACTTTTATTTGGGACGCACTGTATTGTGCGAGTTCTATTGGCATAATCATATTTTTTTACTCAGAAGCAATGAGATTTAGCCCTTCCCTCGGGGGGGGGGGGTAAAAATGATCTTTTTGCACATTTTTATCCCGGATGTCAAATAGTTTTGGCATTTCAAATTTAGACATCAATCACCATATTATCATCTCCCAAATTATGATTATCATCGTTGTGGTTATCGATGTCATCATTACCATCATCATCATCATCATCATCATCATCATCATCATCATCATCATCATCATCATAATCAAATAAATTAAAAACCAATGTCTCTTAAAACTAATTTTATATACTTACGATATCCTCTAATTCTGTTAATGATCTGGCGCAGTCGGCCTCATGTAGGACCCTACACTCTTCTTTACCAGTGGTTGGGGCCGAATTTAGTAGCTGTGTGTAGTCATCAGTTATAACTAAAGACAAAGACAATAATCATATTCATTTTTTAAGAAATAAAGATAATGGAATACATTAAGATGATTTTTTTTAAAGTAATTATTGTGGCAGATATATAGGCTTAATACGAGGATTTGTTGTTGTTGGTTTTAGCTTAGTGGCGCTCCTGTTTACTATCGGATAACCAGAATTTATATGTAATTACAGTCATTTATTAAATTATGGCATATTCTTTCTGTGCTTATGTGACAGAGTAATTCAGTACGTTGGCAGATTATCATCAAATAAATTACGAATATAAGCTGAAAGCGACAACAAACCAGGTTGTATGTCAAATTTTCCCTATATGACAATACAATATACAATCAAAGACAGATCTCCACTGCTTTAATAATAAACAAATCAAACCAAAACGGATATTAAAACATAAATTGTAAAATTGTGAATTCCCATCGACTTCAAAAAAAAAAAAAAAAAAAACCTTTTAAAGGTACTGTCATCCTTTTTCACAAATTGCGAAAACTAATGCAACTTGGCATAACTTTAGAATATGATCAACCAATACTGTCTATTCAATCTTACTGTTATAGGTTGCCTAGATCAGTAATATGAAACGAAAATCTGACTACCAATCTAGACCAGCTCTCCATCAACATCGTTGATATTACAGCGCTTGCAGCACGGACCACACACAGCAATATACACACGGCGCATCAGCGTGCATTACTCTCTGCGCTAACGGTCACGGGTTCGCACCGTACGGTATATTTTTCGAGGTTCGAAAAATATAGGAATGAATTTTGATAATCGCAATATAATGACAAACATACACATTTGAGCTTAATCATGTTGTGGGAAGATATAGTCATTGATATACTACTATATCCTCTCAAAAACTAGAAATGTAATATTTTTGCCTGCAAAAGGATGACACTACCTTTGAAATATTTAAAACATGCAGCTATCTGTTCTTTTATGACCATCCGTCCCACTTTACAGGAACCATAAAAAGAAAAATCCTCTAAGAAAAAAGACAGTGTGTAAAAACTTACAAAGATCATTGAGTCCGAGCTCGCCCAGCAACTGATTAAGCTCGTCATCGTCTTCGTAATTAATGGTATAAATCCACACGGCGACATCATCGAATGCGCCTCCAAGGTAGCCGCTGTCCTGGTCGTTCCGTTTCCCGAGGTGAACGACAGTGTGCTGGTCCGTAGTTGCACTCGACAATGGCGTACCAAGTGGGTCAGTGGCTGCAAGCAAGAAAATAGTCGATTAAATCAATTAGATGATTGCATACAAGTATATACTTATCGAGGGAAATGGGATCAACCCAAGACCGACCCCTTTAAAGTCAGCAGGACGGATAGTGTTTACAAAATATAAAGCAAATGATATTTGTTTGATATATTATTTTGGGTGGCTCAAACTTCTATGATAACACAAAATAAATATTTGGGTTTAAGGTGTATTACCATCCCTCAATGAATAAACTTTATGAAGTACGATGTAAGAATGTTTAGGACAACCACCATCCAGATGTCATCCTAGAAAATGTACAATATGCCAACATTTTTATTCACTTTGGTGTGAAAGTCATTTTCAAGAATTATGTGGATTCCTCCAATTACGTCGATGCATCAAGCAATTTTTTCAGTATAGCCTACAGCAGTCTTTACAGTATTTAGACGGTAAAGAGGTTTTTATCTAGCTTATTTGTATTTCAAAGGCACAACTAAAACAAATTAACCCAACAAAATGTATTCACCTCTTAGTTCGCCGTCCGTCAAAACTTCAAGACCAGAAACGGAGCTCCATGTGATGGCGAAATTGGTCCAGTTTCCGCCGAAATCTGCGTCATCAAAAGATGCTGACCACATGACATTTGAGCTGACTGCCTCTGTAGTGACGGTGGTACCATCATAAGTCACTGAGAACCCTCGGCTGTTTACGACTTGAGCACCAGAACTGCGGAGAAATATTACGAATTGAGTAGATTAAGTAAATTAAGTATTATTAAGTCTGGAACCGACCATTAGTGCGACTACCCCAAAACACGGAATCCGTTATGAACAGGATTTGTCCTACTGGAGGTTTTAAATACTAATGACTAATTATTAAAGTAAAAACCCTGGGATATTTGTTCCTTATTTATCATATTTACTGCATTTGCATCGAGGTGTCGCTTCTGTAGTAGATTGAGGTCAGTATTGTAGGTTCGAATTCCTTCTCGGTCCCAGATTTTGTCAGATCAAACCAATGTGCTGGCGTTCATTGATACGATCCCCGACCGCGCCATACCAAAGGACATTAAAAATGAAAGTTGCTGTTACCCTGTTTTGCGTTCAACAAGAAAGGGATACAACAACGATGATCTGGCGTTGCTCAGTGGCTGCTGGGCCCACGATCAATTGGGCAAAAAGAATGTCCCTTTCACCTTTGTTTCGGACAATAAAATTGGGAGCGTTTTTGGAGCAGAGCGAACATCCGATCCAACACACTGGGAAATATACAGTAAATTTATTTCTTGTATTTAAAAAAAAATTATTCATACCTTAGAATATATCCTAGTCCTTCTGGGTTAGTAGCGACATCTTGAAAGTGGTCAATGCTATCAAGTTTCACCCAGAAGCTCACCGTCATACCGGCTGGACTGCATATGGTTGGGTCACTCAAACATTTACCACCATAATCACCTTCAAAAAACAATAAAAAATTACATTACAATTACATTTGCGGTTTCATGACGTCGAAAATCGTCCTCTTTTATTCAGATGTCAATGTATGGTTTGTACACACAAAATGAATTAGTCGACGCACAATTGTTATATAATTGTGTTCCGTATAACTAGCTATTATTACTTTTTGTATTTACAACATGATATGCTTGAATAATGAAAATCCAATGAAATTTATCTAAATTATATTGCTGCCTATTAATGTGAATGCAACATTAATAGTTATTGTTTAAAATTTCAATGAAAAAAGTAGCTCAATTATATATATCTTTTTATAATTGCAATTAGAAAAAGTAGGTCAATTGCTAGAATTAAAGTTATCTTTCGTATGTTTATTAAGTCACTGAATGTTTAGTCCCGTCTTGTTCCAACTTAAAGGTACGTGTAACTTAAACTTTTCATAATGATCATCAACTATTTTCGCTCAATGTACTATTCTCAAAATACATAAATGAGCGTACCGATAGAAACATATCCGAAGTTATGTTGATCTGGGTTGCCTGTTGATATAGCCCCATCCTCAGTATGAAAGCGATCTTCGACCAGTGACGTATTGACTGCTTCTACGGGTCCGGACGGGTCGGTGACGTCGAAATACTCGTCGGCAGATCTATAACGAGGACCTAGATATTCATATCGTGTAGCAGGAGAGAGAGAGAGAGAGAGAGAGAGAGAGAGAGAGAGAGAGAGAGAGAGAGAGGGAGAGGTTGATAATTTATTTAGAACGTAAGTTGGAGAAGGACAGCTGCAAATCAATGGTTTTAAAATCGGGGGGGGGGGGGGGCGGCTGTCAGGCGTTTTCTTTTCTTTTCTTTACTATATGAAATCTTAATTTCCTCATGAAATTTTACATTGGTATTACAAGAAAATAATGGGGCGCAGCCGGCAAATTTGAGAAATAGGGGTGGAGCAAGAAAGAAAAACAAATCTGACTTGTAAATAAATAATATGTTTATCAATGTGTGGCTAAAAACAACAACAAACAAACAAATAGGTGTCACATGCTTGTTGCAAGTCCTTGAATCCGCCACTGCGTTTAAACCTTCTGCAAAAACTTACTTCCAATTCCATTCAAGTCTTCAGGTAGTGGTATATCCTCTGTTGTAGCAGGTACAATGATCATAATCTCATCATAGGCGGCTGCTTGGTGACCCAAAGGCCACACTGCTGATTTCCCGACTGTAATTACCGAATATGCCTCGTTGTTTCTTGAGTTAACTGTTCCGGCAACCTGTATGGTTTACAAAGAAAATGATCAAATATTCACTTTTCTTGCCGGCATAATGATATTGATTTTACTTTTTTCTCCATACATGTAAGCTTTTGATATGGAAGGCCTAGTTACCTAATAAAATGATACACACTAGTCGGGTTTTAAATCTGAAGCATTTACAACCCCTGCTCAATCTAAATTATTTGCCCCCCGAATTATATACTTTTACTACTGTACTTCGAACATTATAGGTTTGTGGTCGATATAAAACTGTTACCGTAATGAAAATAATAGATTATTCATGCTAACTGTCATATTTATATTTTGCCTTTAAAAAAATTGTGTTAGAGAAAACCTTTGTTTAAAAAAAATTGTGTTAGAGAAACCTTTCTCTATATAGCTGTTTCCCATTCACATACAAATCTTTAGCGATTGTTCATACTAAAAAATCTATAGCTAATAGGTAATATCCAAACCTGTTTTGCCGTCTCGACTCCGTCAAAGACTATTTTGAGACCCTCCGTTGCTTCCCAAATCATACCGAGATACATCCATTCACCATACGTCACGTTATGCTCTGACGTATCCACCTGCCATCTTTTAGTGCCGTCTGCAACAATTGCCCGGATGTTTCCCTCAGAGTGGACGAGAGCTATTCCCTTTTCACCTATTGTTTAAAGCACAAAATACCGACATATCTGCGTCACAGCCACATACATATAGTTCAGGAGAGCGTCGATCGTATTCTGTAATGCTTTTTAATATTAATAAAATCCATAAACACCTTTAGTAAAAAAAAAGGGCATAGCAGGGTATGGGCACAAAGGACCGTTTTTCCTTTAAAAAAAAAAAAAAAAATTGAAACTGAGTTCCATCCGTTAATACCAGATTCCCCATTGTATTTACCACGGGGGGGGGGAGGGACTTTTGAATAAAAATTTTTTTTATTTACAGTGCACAGGTACTTCAAAAAATGTGCCATAGTTTTTATTGAATATTCACCATTTTTATCAGCACCCAGACTGACGATGTGCCTCACAGAACTATCCACAACCTCTGGAGCTTCCAGTTTCACCCACAACCCGAGCGCGAAGCCGTGGTTGCACTCCGATGGATCACTCGGACATTCGCCCTCGAAATCGCCCAGTGTGAGAAAGCCATCGAAGCCGTCGGTGACCACAGCCATACCGCTGAAGTTGGAGCTCGTGGTGTATTCGATACCCGTGTCGGTCGGGACGAAGGGATACACGCGACTAAGGGGAGGTTGGAAGGTCCAGCAATAGCGGCCGTGGCTGCGACAATAACCCTCAGAATCTGCTCAAAATTTTAAAAAGAAAACTTCGATAGCATTTAATCAATATTTCTTTTCTGACAAATTGTCAGATCTGATATCTTTACTTGATTTTGATTAACTGAGAAGTATTGTTACTATGGTAACTGTCAGATAAAACAGGACTTGATGGATAAAACGTCCGACAAGCATGACAAGTCCTTTCATGAAACGCCCATGCACATGTAAATGAAACAAAATTGTATATGCAGAGTTAAAAATGTAAAAACAAAACCAAAAAATATATCTTGCCATACGTGTGGAACTAGGCTCGACAAGCACTTGTGCTAACTTCTAGTTCCATTTAACATCTCCACATTCTCTCTCTTGTTCAATCACACTTTGATTTTCTATACATATAATTTATGCTCTGTTACATTGTATTCATTTTTGTAAGATTGTATTTCCTATGCATTGTTATAATAACGTGTTGTTGTTGTGTTGATGATGTTAATAAATTCAATTCAATTCAATTTGCTTTCAAACGAGCCTGATGTATTGTATTGTATTCATGAAATTTATTTGTGTCTGGTCATTTTCCATATTGCAGACATAATTCTTAAATGAAAATGTTTGAGTAAGTAGTGTTACGATGTTGCAAGGGAGAGACCTTTTCATGTTTTAGGACACTTATTAATTTTTTGTCAATGCATGTTTATCTTTCGTTTTCTTTTTTTCCTTCTTTTTTTTATAATGAGGTAATAGATGCATCCGACCTGTTAATCCCATGAGCGTGTATGCCTTTCTCGGGTAGGTGAACTGATACCAGACAGCGAGATCCGTGATCATTGTCCCTTCCGTTGTCGAGCTGATGTCAACCTCCGTCGCTGACGATGGCTGTACGGCCATGTTCGTTTCCGTAGTGGACGTCGCTCCTTCGGGCTCGATACCGTCTACGTAGACAATCAGGCTTTCAAAACGGTTCCATGTGACGGCGATGTTGTACCATGTCCCGTGATCCTGAGTAAAATGATAGAATTCAGTTTCATTACTATGCATGTTATGGTTTACCATAAACACAACTAATCATCAATATATTAGTTTATGAGGGGGGCACAGTGCATCCATTTTTTCTAGCACCCAAAAAGTGCCCCTTTTCTTGTCTGAAAAAAGGGCACTTTATCTACTAAAAAGAAGCCTTTTATATTTCAATCTTTTTAAAAGTCCAATGGGCAATAATTTATTTCTTAAAAAAAAAACACCTATAAAAAGGGGCACGTTTATTACTAACAAGCGCCCCTTTTAACTCCATTTGTCTTAAAAGACTAAAGGTAATTGGAGTTAGAAACATTTTAAACGAAAGGGCATCCAACATTCGAGCGACAGATAATTGATAGCCCCTTTTTGTTCTGGAATGTTAAGGAATTGACGGGTTTTCGGGGTTGTGAACTCTTATAAAGAAGAAAACCACAATCAGTATATGCGACCCTGTGGTACAAAAAGTAGAATCCATCTCGTTTATGTCGATGTCAATTGCGTTTAAGAATGGCATTAAAAGGAACACCATAACTTGTTGTTATTATTTTTTTTTTTTATACATAATTATGTTTTATTGAATCAATGAAATCACAATATATACGCATTCATTTATAAAATAATTGAACAATTCAAACCAAAATCAGATACGATTTACGAAAAAAATTAAGCCAACAAAATCAGTAACAAAAAATAATAAACTTACTGCGATTGGTACCGTTGTCGTCCAGACTAGGTCGGATGTCTTCACTATGGCAACAGCCGTGTAGTATGTCACTGTTAGTGTGAAGCCACGTGACCTATAAACAATACAGACGCAACAACAACCCGCAGCATTGATATACATGTATTTACCAATAATTACTATAACGTCAAACCTTTAAAGCTGTCAATATTAGCAGCTATTATTTCCTAACACAGTTTTTTTCATCTGGAAATAATTTATTCGATTCAAATACTCTCATTTACGTAAGCAGATAGGTCAGCGTAGGCATATTTGATTAGATTATAGGTTTCGCACAACCGCATTATTGAACATTTGCGAATATTGATCCCTGTGATCCATATTCTTTTATCGATTTTAATTATGGAAGAAAACACTGAATTATAATTTCATTACAACAAAATATATACTGGAATTATGAAACAACAAACAGATGCCACACTTATTGTATTCTTCCATTTATGAGAGAAAATTCTACATTTTTAAAACTGATATAAAAAAAATGATAATTATAATGTTTAACGATGTTGTACGCTCTCGTAAAAAAAGAAGAAGATAAATAAAAAAGAAAAAAGAAAAAAAAAAAAAAAGAAATGAAACATTGTATGAGCATATAGGAATCGCCCTTTTATACACTGTTCGTCATAAAGGTGGAATACTTTTTTTGGGGTCTGGTAACATCATTTCGCTCGTTTTTGTCCCCTCTTTCATTTTTATGGACCTTGGCTATTTCTTGGACGTTCCCCAAACCCTTCCCTGAGTTTTTTTAGAACAACAAGTTTGTCACCCCCACAGTGCCCATTTTAGGCAATTTTCACATTTTGGGGCACCTTTTTGTTTACCCGGCTAACCAAGCCCCCCCCCCCCTCGGTCCTACTCCTATGAGATGCGCCTCGGGGGTAGGGTTGATATATTTATTTCAGTCAATTTCAAGTTCATGGTTACATGATTAGGTCTATTGTCTAGGGAAAGGGTCAAACATTATTTTGATTGTTGTTCAAAATTCATTTTATTCATTTTTACAGCATGTAAATTTGTATCTTCCCCAAAATGTATTGTAGCATATCAGTCAAACATAAATTACAATGGAAAATGAACTACACTTATCATTGACAAACTTGTCATGAATGCTAAATGCTACAACAATATTTAGGGGGGAAATAGTAATAATCATGGATTCAGTGTTGTGATTATTTCTTTTGTCTTTGTCATAATGGAAGAAAAAAAAAATGCAAAATTTTCACCAATCACACTTTTTACTTCAACCTCTCCCCAATGCAAGAGACCTAAGCCTGTAACCATAAACATAGATTTAACTTAAATAACAAAACCAAACTTGCATCTCAGAGGTGTTTCCTGAGTTTGGCCTAAGGGGACCTTGGTCGAGCGGGTAAACAAAAAGGGGCCCCAAAATGTGGAAAATGACAAAAATGGGCGTTGGGGGGGGGGGGGGGACGGTGACAATTTTTTAAATTTAAAACAATAACCAGGAAAGGTTGAGAGAACGTCCAAGTTATAGCCAGGGTCCCGAAAGTGAAAATGGAGACAAATATATCAGATGATTTAAAGCCGGAGAAAAATAATGTTGCTGGAGTGAAAAAAAAAAAATTCCACCTTTATGACGAACGGTATATATAAAAAAAAGATAGGCATACAATTCGTCGATTACAGTATACAAACAAACTTGCTAAGTCTAGATCAGCATCTGAATGTAACTGATGCGTCTTTTTTTTTTTTTTTTTTTTTTTTTTTGGCTAGTCCAGTAATTGTCAAATTTGACTGGAATATACTTAAATATAAAAGAGTTGCATCCACCTGATCCTTTTATCTAGTCAGAATTTTAACAAGTTTAATTTTAGAGTGTAATCGTTTGTGAGCACGGCATTGCTGATACGCAGAGCCGAAACATGATGGGCGGTATTCACAAAGGTGTAAAGTTAAACCGTAGTTTATATCTTTGGTGTATATGGCTGGCAAAATGTTACAAATTTGTCTACGTTGTTATGTTCTTTTAATGTATATTGGAATCTGGTCCTGTGCATTGATGAACAGGAAAACTATTGTACTTATTAATAATCACAGGCAGTTCTTAATAGTTTTAGTACCAAAAAATCAGAAAAGTTGAACATCTATAGCTTAACTATTCGAGATTGTGTAATATTTTGCTCCCCATAGTTAAACCACAGATTTGAACTATGGTATAACTTCGGTGGTCTTTGTGAATACGGGCCGATGTATTTATGAATAGCTCTGGTGAAACTGACTGACGTGCCATTTACACACAGCGCAGGAATGGCGGATCCATGCTTTTTTTATCACGTGATCACATAACTTACTCAATATGAAGATGCTGCCCTGTGATTGGTGCATTGACGGGTGTTTGGAGCCAGATAGAGAGCGTGAAACCGGTCAGACAGGAGTCTGTTTCTGTCAGACAAGACGTTGGGAATGTACCTGATGGATATTAAAAAAAGAAAAGAAAAGAAAAAGAAGAAGAAAGAGAAAAGAAAGAAAGAAAGAGGGAATAAAAAGAAAAGGAGAAAGAATGGAAAGAAGAAGAACAAATGCATCAAATATGAATAAATCCAGTTCACCGAAGGCACAGAAGGGTAGGAGAATGCCCCTTTTCACATAAAAACATATTTTTAGACATAGATTTTAAGCTCGACCATAAACAAAAAACAAAATAAATGAACACAATTAGTAGATCATTAACTCAAAATCGTGTTTATATTAATTTATTGATTCGTCAAGTATAAGACAAAAAATATATGTTGGCGTTTATGTTAATCTATAATTCGTCAAGTGTAAGCCATTGAATATATATCTTGGCAGGAGGGCATTATGAAAGCTGAAAAAATGGATTAATCAAGTTGATGTCTTTGTACTTCATGTTGTTTGGAACATTTTGTTTTATTCAAACTTACCGAGGCTTATGAAACTACCAGAATGTAATTCCACGAAGGTTTCCTCGTTCTCAATCACCGTGATCACATCCGAGGTCGGTCCCGGCATGATCATCTCAGATGTTGTGATCGTCTTAGCAGCTTCGAGAAGATCAAAGGTGCTCGTTATCAATGACTGACCAGACCAATAGAAGGCAGCTTTGCTGTATACCGAATTGTCTAAAGAAATAGGCAAAAAAAAAAACTCATTAAGGTTTGACATTACGAAATATGTACAATTGAATAATTTCATATAATTCGTATGCGATGTACAAATGAATTGTTTTTCTTTCCTTCTCGTAATCAAAATATGTCAATATCTATTAAAAAGTATGTTCTCATGAGACAATTAAAGGAGGAGACCGGGCTGAAATGAAAAAAGTTTTGTAAAATTAAGTAAAATTCATCAAGCACAACACAGAAAATTTTATCAAAATCGGATGAAAAATAACAAAGTTATGCATTTTTTAGGTCGTCATTTTTTTTTGTAAAACAGTTCTTGGCAATTGTCTCATTGTCTCATTTGAATATTTGAATATTCAAATGAGCAGACTGATGATGTCACAGTCCCCCTACTTCTTGTGTATTTTATTATATGAAATCCTATTTATCTCATTTTTTCATATATTGCGTATACAGAAAATCTGTCCCTCATACTGAAATAAGTAAAAGCACTTGTGACCTTGAACATTCCACAAGGATTAATCCATGTTTTTATGTCCTTGGGGCAGAAAATCTTGATAATTGGTATTTCATACAATAAAAAACAAAGAAAGTAGGGGAACTGAGACATCATCAGTTTGCCAATTTGAAGAACTGTTTCCTAAAACAATCAAAACCTAAGAAAATTCATAACTTTGCTATTTCTTATCCGATTTTGATGAAATTTTCAGTGTTGTGCTTTTTTTATTTTACTGAATCTCACCGGTCAAACCAAAGACGCGTCTCGCTTCCCATGGCTCCACAAACCTCTCCCAGATTGCAAGTTCTTCGAATCCCACTCGGGCGTAGTCACTCAGGAAATCGTTCCTTCTACCGATGATGAGCTTGTTGTCGAGGTCAGCCTCGCGTACCCTGTACACACCTTTCATGTCAATACCTCTGGATTCACCATCGAGATACAGGTAGAGACCAGTTGTAAGGTTCCATGATAGGGTGATGTGGGTCCATTCTAAATGAGAGTGATTGAATTGAACAGGGACGATGGTTGTTGCAGAGCATTTTGTTAGCAGTATTTGTTCAATGTTGCTGAATAAAAGTTCATTTTATTGGTCGGGTTGTTATCATCCCATCCCCTGAAAAAGCCATAATTAGCAATGAAATAATTGACCCAATGCAACCCTAATTGATCCTATATGTACTGTACTGTCTGAAGAGCCTTGATAACATGAGGATTGATTCTGGAACAAGATGTGTTACCATACCATTTTACATTTAAAAGGGAAAGGGGAGATTGTTCACAAACATACATATTTATTTATCACTTTCCAAAATACCTCATTATTTGAAAATAATTATAGGCAGATATTGAAAAACCTCTTATTTTTGCTTTGTTTAGAGTCTGAATGTACACATAACATTTAAATCTGGATAAGTTGTCATTTATATATTTTATTTCCCAACCCTTTTAAGCGTATATTGTGTCATTATACTTTTTTTTAAAAATCTATCTCCTTTAAACTTATTTCTGTATTTTTTTTAATATCTTTTTTTTTTAGTGGTAGGCTCGGGCCCGTTGCCCCCTACCCCACCCCCTCCCCTTCTCCATTCAATCCGAGCCTGGACATCGTGACTAAGATTCGGCGAAGTGTTTACCGTCAAACTCGTCGAAAGGAACTTCGACAATCCACTGCCTCTCTCCATTAGCTACCATCCCTCGAAGTTTCTGACCAGTTTGGTAGAGAGCAAGCCCTCTTGTCGTCTGTCCTCCTGAACTCAGAAGACAGTGAAACTCGTTGTCATGGTGATCTATGAGCCGCATCCAAGTGGATACAGTGATCCCATCGTCGCAGAGGCTTGGGTCACTGATACACGTTCCTGTGTGTTCTCCTTTACGAAAAAATATAAATGTATGACGATAAACAAGGGAAGACATGAGTATTAAAATAGAGAGGAAGGGGAGAAGAGAGACAAAGGGAGACAGAGAGAACACAAGATTCATGAAATATACAATATGGAATCGTAAAATATTAATTTGGAGTCAGAAAGATGTTTAGTTAAAAAGAATATCGGATTTTAATAATTCTCTATAGAGGGCTATCAAAGACGTTTAACGTATCGGAACCTCAGCATCTTATCAAAAGATTACACGATTGTTTGGAAGAAATTGCCTACTGACTAAACAACTTATCCTAAATGTTTACGTGATTATTGCTGTTCGATTAAATAAACTGTTGTTGATTAAATCACTATTAATATTGCTAATGCAATGTATTTCCTTATTCATATAATGTATTTACATTGTTTTGTTCATTATTTTATGAAATTAGTTTAGTATATGATTCCTTATAGTTGTAAAGCGCATAGGGATATTTTTAGTTCACCATGCACTATATTATTGATCGTTATTTTTATTATTAATAAATTCCTGATTTCCTACCAAAGTACAACCAGAATCCTCCCTCTCCGTCCACATCAATGGCGCTTCTCTTTCCATCTCGTCCAGACGTCAATTCGACCACTGCATTTTCGGCGGTTTTGATGGGCGTGGTTAATGCAATATCGTTTACATAATCAGCCAATAGCAGATGATCTCTGCGCGTATATCCGTCCACGGTCCACCAATAATCGGCCGTGAAAAGCAAATACAGCTCTTCATCTAAAAAAACAAAAAACAATAACAAACAAATTAACAAATAATTTTGAACGTTACATTTTATGACGAAAGTACCACCATGTGTATCGTGAACCACAGCAAAAATTCCGAATGATATATTAAAAGGCAATTTGAAATACTCCAATTTGGATTACAAGTTATTGTTGAAAATGCTTTTGAGTTTGTTTCATGAAGAAATTCAATTTTGACATCAAATCGTGTTCAAGTTCATGACCATTATCATTATACTGGTGTATAAAACTATATCTTACCAGTCATTCCAAGGTAGCGATGGTTCTCGAAATCGAACAAAAAACGATCCCAGTACACGAAGTCTGACAAGGTGACCGGCGCAGAGGAATCCGAACTTTCACGAGAACCGAGCCACACTTTCCGATTGGTCGAAGTGTCCATCGTCTCTGTGAAGTCACTGTGCGAGCTCTGACCTATCCGTTTCGAGTTGACGAACATGAGAGGGGCAGACCCGGGATTCCAGCTCGCGCCAAAGTTAAACCATCTATTCCATCGGACCTTACCGGCAGGTATTGTTGTCTTTGCTAGAGTTGTACCATCATTCACTGAAAAGGAAAGCGAAAAAAATAAAAAATAAATAATAAGGTCTATATAGCATTTTATGTCCCCCTTTTTGTGTATTTGAAGTGGCTGTTGCTATCCATAACAATAATATTTAGACTAAGAAAACTGCCTATTTGGTAATCTTCACATACATTTTGTATTGGAAAGAGTGAACGAAAAATTATTTCTTCAGAATTATTTACAGCAATATAAATGATATCCAAGTAAGAATGTCACAAAGCAGAATCTTATCTAAAGAATCGATACTCTCAGGCTGCAAAAATAAAATAAGATGTAGACCTAATTGTATATTCACTGATTTCCAAGAAGTACTAAAGAAGCACAAAGTCACGATGCAGTTTAACCCTATTCAGACTGGGGGGGGGGGTCAATTTGACCCCCCCCCTGTAGCGAAATGCCCCGCGACTTGCCGCTGCAACCGCTGCGAATCGCAACCCGGCCTTTATGACTTTTTCTTTCAAGTGTCTCGCAAATTTTGACACCAAGTTCGAAAAAATCGGATACTCTGTGTTGCGTTACGCAACATTACGTAATCGCATGTCAGCCTAAATGAACGAAAATCGTCACTTTTGCATGCGTTTGTGTACAAATACTGCTTTTTTCTAAATTTCTTTATAACACTGATAATTGTGCCTTCTGAGCTTTGATCGATTTAAATTTGTCTTTATAATGTCAAAAACATTTCTCAAGCATAAAAATTACAAAACAAAGAAATACATAAGAAATAAAAACAATAGAATACATAAGAAATCATTAAACAATAGAAACAAAAGAATTAATTTGAAATTTCTGAATTTGTCTATTCAATACTGTTGTCTTTGCTACTCAGCAACTTTTAGAAAAAATTTGGGCTTCATAGCTATATTTATTAATGAATATTAACGATTTCCATGAAAAAGACATCTAATTTGCATACATGAGTATGCATTAAATTACATAAATTAAATACGTGAATTTAAAAAAAAAAAAAAAAACATACCAGCGACACCCTTTACATGTGCAGCGACGTTCGCGCAAAATTTCGCCGCGAGCGGAGCTATCCGCGTCGAGATCTCAGGGGGGGGGGGTCAAATTGACCCCCCCCCAGTCAAAACTCTCTTGAAAATGCCAGTCTGATAGGGTTTAACTTAATACCTGAAAATTCCAATTCTCGTTGGGCAGTGATCATCAACCGGACATAGGGAACATTAAGGGTGCCGTCTTCAACTGAGAGTAGCTTGGAAGGAACCCCATCAATGGCTGCTGTGTCGAGGAAGATCCACATGGATATGGCGAAGCCCTGGGGACAGTTCTCCACCTCGTGTAAACAGGTCCCTGTTAATGACGTCATCGGGTTCAGGTGTGACGTAGATCCTGTTAAAGAACGCGCATGGTAAACAGAGAGATGAAATGTATTTCAAATGATCCATATTTGCTTATTTTTAAAATGTTATGTTATGATATGTAATATTCTCATGTCCATCATTGTTACACTTTGATTTTTATATGTTTTATACAGAAAATAAAACCAGACTATCTACTTTGAAAATGTTTTCATTCATACGTACTGATCAGCAAAACACGCTAAAATGATTTGTCACAATTAACACAAATGCAAATAACAAGCCTACATTTATTTTCTCAAAAAGTCCCGAAAAGTGGTATAAACATGGACATTAGTAGGCCTAGATATTTTAGTTACTTTATAGAAAAGATGCTGATTTCACATACCACTGACTCGAATGCAATCCATCCTATTATCTCTGCATGGTACTTCTGTAATATCTTGTTGTTCATTTCCCACCGTGGTTTGTAATGGGTTGTAATGTTCTGACAGCATGTAATAGGGCTGGTCTGCATTTCTGCTTACTCCTGTTCAAGGGTGAACAAATTATGAGAACGTCAATATATCATTGTATGCATATTGTCATATTCATATATCATACGGTACGTCCGATAATCATCAACGCCATTTTTTTAAGAACATAATTATATATCCATGTATATAATTAGTTTGACTTAAGGAATGGCAATGGCATTATTTCTCAATTATTACTTCATTTTATTTTGGAAGTGATAATATCCAAACTCTTGTTGTTTTTTTTTCAACAATTGGTATATGTATAAGATTTTCAATTTAAGACGTGTATAATGATAATTTTTTTTTAACTATCTGAAAAAAATGACGTGTATCAATTCGTATATGTGGGAATTGAAGGTGGATTAATTTACTATTATTATACACTTAAAACATTTGATAACATTTAAATTGATATATATTCTAAAAACTGGATATCGTACTCACCGAAGTCAGCCGGACTTAATCCTCGGGCTTGGGAAAAGTTGAAGTTAGGAGTCAAATCTAAGAATGATAAGCGACAATAATGGAAAGTGTCCAATTATTACCACAACAACACACATCAAATACAAGTTAACAAAATATTTTGTGGGAAATAAGTCTATAAATGTATAGTGAACGTTGAGGAACTTCTTTGCTTTTGTTTCTACTGCCAGCAATTTTTCTTAGTTTAAATGCGTATTAAATATAAGCCTACAAGTATATGAGTTTACACTTTGGAAACGAACTTTCTTCTTTTTTGGTTACCATATAAATTATGACGGTAAAATAAATCTATGGAACTAAACTTACTTTGATTGACCATATCAACAGGAATATTGCATTGCAACGAATTATGATTGGAACATATATTAAAGTTCGTAATTACCCACCCGTTTCACAATAGACCCCGCCATAACCAAATGGGCATCGACAGAAAAGTCCTCCTAAAGTCTGCGAGCAGTATGCTCCATTCAAACAAGGGCCACTGTCACAGGGATCAACAGTCGCCTCTGTACGGAGTGAGAGAGAGGAAGAGAGAGAGAGAGAGAGAGAGAGAGAGAGAGAGAGAGAGA
>CALNVZ010003435.1:11512962-11629383 GCA_940671915.1 Paracentrotus lividus | reverse complement strand
AAGAAGGGAGAGAGGGAGAGGAGAGAGAGAGGAGAGAGAGGAGGAGAATAAGAGATAGTACATATAGAGAGATAGTAGAATAGGAGAGAGATTAGAGAAGAGAGAAGATGAGAGGGAGAGAGAGAGGAGGAGAGATAGAGACATAGATAGATAGAGACATAGATAGAGAGAAGAGAGAGAAATACATAGAAAGGAGAGAGAGGGAGGATAACATAGACCGAGATAGATTAGGAGAGATAGATAGAGAGAGAGAGAGAGGAAAGAGATAGAGACATCAGATAGAATAGAGACAATGATAGAGAGAAGAGAGAGGAGAAGAAGAGAGAGAAGAAGAAAGAGAGATGAAGGAGAGGAGAGAAGAGAGATGAGGAGAGAAGAGATGAAGAGATGATAATGGAAATGCTAATGAGCTTCCTTAAATGGTTGAGAAACTTTGTAGAGCTTCCTAATCTGAGCTGTGTGTGTTGTGGAGGGGGGAAAAGGGGGGCACATGAATTCAGTACCTATAGATTAACTGGTTCTAGAGGAAGCCTAAAATACAAAAAAAAGAATATATCTTAGCATTCAATTTACATACATCCCAATATAAAGTTAAAATATTTTAGATTTTAAAAATTATTCAATCTTAAGACGAAGTTACCATAAGCTACCAGGTGGCTCTATGAGCTATGTATAGAGGCTGTTAGCCCACAATTTTTTAGCCATTGTGGCAAATCTTACTAAGTATGAATTCTTAACCAACTGGTAATACATGCTAACATTCATTTTAGCATCGGAGAGGTAATCAGATTTGACCCTTGATGAACCTCCAAGAGGTCAAGACCCCATTCAAAATATTAAAAATTTGATATTTGGCGTCATTTCTCCAGTGAATCGACCTGACAAAACATGAAGATAGTAAACAGCAATTTCAGTGTTACACTAAAAGAATTCAATGTTGGGAATATCTCCGTTTCCAGAGACGTCTCCCGAAGACTATGTTTTCGTCGCGGAGAATCTCAGGAGACGTTCCGCTGACAATTTTCAGACTGTCTCAAAACTAAAAAAAAAGTATGTCCCAAATCTGTCTCAAAACTCCAGAAAGATCGTCTTCCGCTACAAATCTAGAACGCTGACAAAATCTTCCATTATTACGAAGACTGAGAGACCTCTCAGAGACGTACACGCGACAAATGGTCAAAACTGATTTCCAAAAGCCGTTTTCCAAACTGTCTTCAAAGTAGTACCCAAATTCGTCATCAATTGTAGTTTCCGGCGACTCGTGAAACTTCGCGGGTACTGAGAGACGTTCTTTGAGACATTTTGGAGACGTCTCCCGTGACCAAGTTATTCCAAAAACGTATCCTACCGTTTCCAAAACGTCTCAAATAGTCTCAAAGCTATAGTTCCGCGATAAAAAGAGGTACTGCCATATCCTAGCCGTTTCCAAAACGTCTCAAATTAGTCTCAAAGTATAGTTTCCGCGAAGTGAGATAGGGTACATGCAGGTGATATGGGCCCCTAAGATCATTTGCCTAATTTGCATAAAATTACAAATGACACACTGTCTAATCTTTGGTTATATGAATCAATAACTACTGCTCTAACTTTTATTGTGAAGAAAAACAGTTATCACCAACACCCTTGACTGCAATACTCAAATGTTGACGTCATCACCAAATTGCCCATATTAACTGCATATGCAGGTAATATGGGCATATGTATTTAATGTATTTTTAAAAAACGTATGTCTGGAATTTGCTTTAAATGTTGAAAATCGTTAACTTTAAGATATGATTTGAAATTATAAGACCTTCAGTAAATACTTTGACTAAAGTATATATTTCATTGTTTTGTATTTTGTATATTATTTCTTTATATATTATTTTAATATTGTTTTCATTATACAAATCAATATAGGCCTTATAGTTATTTATATTAATACTGTGAATATACCCCAAAAAATCGTAGCAAAGAGATTGATGCCTCATCCCAATACTAAGTACCAGAATCATTTCCGCCGTTTAGGACTGCCCATATTACCTGCACTAATGTTGCTATGTCAGACAAGCATTCAATGCCACATTGCACCCCTTCACTACAACAAATTTACCTGTACACGCTATTATGATCAAAATGAAACTATAAGCTTACTAAATATACAAACAATTAAGGTTACCCCCTCAAACTCTCTTTCACCATCACATTCTGTGAAATATCAAAATTTACGAATCAGGGTGAAAAATGCCGTTAGTTTTACACTACCTTGTTGGTTATTCAGCAATTGTTTTCTCAGAGAAATTGCATCAGTATGCTCTCACAATGATAGATTTTCGATATAGTACGGGGAAATAAATAGCGCACGCCTACATACAATTGTACTTCCGATCATCGAGCCCTCACTTATCTCGAGGATAACTATCCCTCGAGGATAAGCAACACCGTGATGAACCCGACTCGAGAAAAGCCGTCGGGTTAACTTCTTAGGGATACAATCCTTCGAGGACTAAAAACCCCGATGGTCCCGTGTGACAACATCAGATCTGCCCTTCACCACCCCCTTCGGTACAGCTCTGCCAAAACATCCACCTCTAGTGGAGAATATGGGATGTCATGTGCTCTATCAAGTCGGATTCGACAGGGAACGGCTATGAAAAACTATGATTAAGAGTACGGAAATTCCTCGCATCAGCTACTGGAAACGTATTGTCTTTTTATCAGTAGTTGACGTGTAATAGTATTATAGGCAACTTTGACCTTAAGGCAACCATTGTAATTAATAATAATAATAGTCGGTAATAAATTAACAATAATTCTAAATTGTAAAGCGCTCTTTCTTGCCTAAAATGCACCAAAAGGCGCAAAAACAAAGGGTATAACTTGTTGATAACTACCAATGCTCAAAGTTGCAAAAGTGAAACTGCAACAGACTAAAATACGTAAATGTACATGGAATTACCCAAAATTTTATAACAGCGCCAAATATGAAATATTTTTATTTTGAGGTCATAACCTTTTACAGTCCTCAGATGTGAAAGGTAGAAACTGTAAATTGAGTATTCAGTTGCTCTGGAAAGAATGTCTCATTTTTAAACCAAAAAATAAATTAAAAAATATTACATTACAGCAACGTCCTCCTTTACCAATAACGCACCATAATAATTCATATTTTGATGTTTTCGAGAGGCCATTAACCTTTCATTGTTTTCCAGAGTTCAAATATAAAACCTGTTTATAATTACTAATGGTGGTATTCACTTCGCAAAGAAATTACTTTGAACGGTTTGGAAACGGCTTAATTGGAAGCGGTTTTTGAACTTGTCGCAGAGATCGTCTCGAAAGAATTCAGACCTTCCTCAGTCCCCACGAAGATTCATGAGTCCCGCTGGAATCAGGGAAATTACATTGAGACGGATATGGTCTATTTGAGACAGTTCGGAAACGGCTTGGAGACCGTTTGAAACTTGTCGCAGAGATGTCTCCGAGACGTCTCCTCAGTCCCTGTGAAGTTTCATGAGTCGCGTGAATAGCAGAAACTACATTAAGACAGATATGGGACTATTTGAGACAGTTTGGAAACGGCTTGGAGACGGTTTTGACACTTGTTGCGAGTACGTCTCTGAGAGGTCTCCGAGATCCTCGTGACTTGTGGAAGATTTGTTATGTGGTCTAGATTTGTAGCAGAACGTCCCGCAAGTATTGAAGACAGATTTGGGACTGTTTTTTAAAGCTTTCAGATAGTTCTGAAAATTGTCGCGGAAACGTCTCTGAGACGTCTCCGCGACGGAAAAAAAGTCTCGGAGACGTCTCTGCGAATTGAGATACCACCATAATCCTTGATTGCAACATAAAATGCATGTTTCCTACATTATTATCATGCCATTCACAGAGAATTGACGCAAAATATCAATATTTTGATATTTAAAGGTCATTGACCTCTGGAGGTCATCAGAGGTCAAACCTGACTTACCTCCCGATCTTAAAATGAAAGTTATGGCATGTACTATCATTGGTAGAAATTTCATGCTTTAGTCAAAATTTGCACAATTATTCGGCTAAACCGCTCTTCTAATGGGATATTTAGTCATCAATATCTCGTCATTTAAACAACGAATTAGCTTTAAAATCTGACATGATTCTTGTCTGACATAAAGACTTGTAATTATGATTACAACAATACCTGGAAGAGTATTTCTTTTAAATCCTGAATTAAGTAAAACAATCCCTTTAAAATTCAGGATATGTTACAATATTTCATTAAAACCAGAAATTCTCTCTGGATAACTAAATCATTCAAAGGCCCATGTGATCTTAAACATGTAAAAAACCACTCACCTGCAGAACAAGTTCGGCCAAGATAGCCTGCTGCACATGCGCAGGTGAAACCTCCCGCCCCATCCTCCGAGCATGTACCTCCATTTTTGCAGGGGTCACTCGCACACGGGTTCACTGCTGATATTAGGGGAAACAAAACACAGATTCATGTACACAAAACGCACTTTTTGTATGGTGATATGTATTTGACATGTACTCTAGAAGATGAAGGGTCAAATTGACCTTATTCCGGGTCCATTGGGGCCATACATTTCTACGGGATTCACTCGCACACGGATTCACTGCTGATATCGGGGGGGGGGGGGGCACAATTCATGTAAACAAAAAACGCACTCTCTATGTGCTACAATTTATTTGATCTGAAATCTAAAAGATGAAGGGTCAAAGTGACCTCATACCGGGTACATTGGGGCCATACATTTCTACGGGCTTCACTCGCCAACGGTTCACTGCTGATATCGGGGGGGGGGGCGCCGCAAGATTCCATGTACACACCAAAAAAATAACGCCACTTCTGTGTGGTACAATGTATTTGACCTGTCAACTGACACAGAATTAATGAAGATTAAACTGCATCTTTGAGTAAGAAATGTAAAATAAATTTCAGAGTGATCAGGATAGTATTATACAAATGTGTACACACTGTTCGACAATATGTTCAATACAAATGAATCATAGCTAGCAAATTTTTAGCTCATTCAAAAACTAGGAAAACATAATTATATTCATGTTTAAAAAAATAAAAAATACGGAGGGGTCCTCACTGACTTATCAGTGTCGATTAAAAAAATTAAATGGGTTGTCTACTTTTGGAACCAATGTAACGTCTGCAATAAACATATTACATACAACATTGTGATATATTAAATCAAATTACATGGTGCCAAAATAAGTTTTTGTATAATCCCTCCAAATTTGCACTTTTGATACCTGATCTTTATAATAAAGAATTTGACTGATAATCATCGATTCTTTTTCCCGAATGACAATAAATTTAAAAACTACTACATCAACTACACATGGAAGTCAAAAAGACGTACACAAAAATCGAACATACAAAAATAAAATATATAGATATTCCAGTCACATCGGTGAACCCTAGGCAAAACCGAACATTACCACTTATGAAAAATACTTTATTATTGGTAAAATATATATTCGATTAATAGCGGTATGGCTGACGCATTACCTTCTGTTGTTGAGATACAAGAACCCATACAGCTCGAAGTAGTCGATGTCTGATCGGTGGTTGCCATGGTAACAGGTTTTGTAGTAGGAACCATCGTCGTCTGTGCGTCTTGATGATCAATGGAAGTGCGTCAGTGTTTTAATTGGTGATATTGAAAAGGGGGAATATTATCGGGTTATAAAGAATGATAGGTTTTGCAATAATAGATGACACTGTTAATCTCTTTGGTATATATTTGAACAATGCAATTCGGAAAATACGATTTAATACATGATACATGGTATGGATTCAATGATAAATATATTTCTTAGTAGTATTCGGAAATATTTGAACAACATTTAATTAAATAAATTGTAATTTATAATAATCAGGTGATTATGTTACTATCCTATCAGGGATATGATTGAAACATAAACATAAACATAAACTTCTTCTTTGAAGTTTATACATTATAATCACAGAATTAACGTTTATCACAGTTTTTGGCAGCAAGAGTAGGAAGGGCATAAAAATACGTGTTCCCCTTCGATAAACTTCAGTCAGAACAAAATAGTTAAGGGGAGGGATTACTTAACCGAAACATGTAAAACAAACATAATAACAACATTAACAAATACGAAGAACGAAGAATGAATTCGCGTGCAGCCTGGTCATTGAGCAAAGGATTTACATAGGAAATAGAAAACGACTGTAAATAATAATTAGAAACACAATTCATATCTCGATTAATGTCCACGTACTCTTGATAAAAATATAGTTAAATAGATAATAAATACCACCCGGGGGTCAATACATTTCCATACATTTCAATTATTAACATGATTATGAAGTACTATAGTTATAAATAAATAAAAAAAAGTATTACACTCTGAAAAAAAAAACATACAAGGACACGTTCAAAGAAGAGGAAAAAAAAATAGATACCGGTGTGTTATACGATACTCACCTTATTTGAATGTTGATGTCCATCTTTTCATGTCCACTTGATTGTGGTATATTACTAATTGAAAGTCGTTCATACGATATCTTTATCTGACCATAATCCATAACTAATCATATTTTGAATTCTCACAAATAAGCCTTTAAAAATTATTTACCATGTCTGAATTGATGCCCATTAAAAAAGAAAAATTGCCAACCTTAATAACTTAAACAATCCTGACATGCCTCAAATCAATTGATATAGACTTTAATGCCACGTTTTGCATTACCTATAAATAAAAGCAATTGGTTATTTCTTTTAACAATCACAAATATTTCTTTTTCTAATCACTTTTTTATGTGATTACACGTTGCTATCAGATATATGTGTAGTGCAAACAAAAGGATAATCTAATATCAAGTGAGTGACTCAAATTCGTATTCTATTTAACGGAGAAAAGGTCTGATTTGGCCCAAATTGATGTTGGCGATTTAATGCCCAGTCAGCAATTAAGCAATAGACAATCCCAATTCCCATACAACATCTATTTTTCATCATCCTTATCATCATGATCATTCTGATCCTTCTCCTCCTCGAACACCTCCTCCTCCTTCTTCTCATCATCATCCTTCTACTCCTTCCCCTCCTCCTTATCATCATTCACCACCACCACCACCACCACCACCACCACCACCATCATAATCATCATCATCATCATCATCATCATCATCATCATCATCATCATCATCATCATCATCATCATCATCATCATTATCGTCATCATCATCATACCAATAATATAATTGATAAACACTATGCATTTTTTGAAGAATACCCTCAGACATGATAAAGACGTTTAAGTCTCCATCTTTTCGTCCAAATTCATCCTCCAAGATTCATGATAAATTGACCCAATCTTCAAGAAAACGGTTTCTGCTGCATCCCTGGAGCGAAAATCCGTCCAATCCTATGCTTGGGAGTCTTTTTACCAATATCTCAACTATATCACTGAAACAACCAACTTGTCATATCCAGAATGCAATGATTTAATTTCGGTCTGGTACTTGTCCCCTCGCTGTTGCTAGAGTATATTGTATCAAATGACAGCATAATCCAGTGGTGGAACCAGGCGGGGCGTCAGTGTGTTCCTCCTAATTTGGGGATACTGCACATTGAACGTAGGCCTACCGCACATTGAACGTAGGCTTACCACACATTGAACGTAGGCCTACTTGTTGGTGTCCGCTCTCCTCCTCATTTCAATTTTGCAGTCTGTGCCCCTTTCATTTCCAATCCTGAAGTGTAATCATCAGTGAAAAAATGACAAAACAAGATCCGCAAACGACATATTATTTGCTGGATGTTATCACGGGGCGTCCTCAACATTCAAAGGAAAGAATCAGGGGCCCGTTTCTCGAAACCGTCAAAAGTCTAAGTTCGTGGACATCCCATTGAAACGCGTGTTAATTCTACAACACGTGTCCCTATGGGTTGTCCATGAAGTTAGACTTATGACGATTTCAAGAAACGGGCCCCTGAACTCATCAGGCATATCGTTTGTAGACCAGAACCATGAACAACCATTGGAGTAAGATGTATGCTGAAATCCATTGATAAGCAAAAATGTTGCAGCGAAATACTTTCGAGTAGTCAGCACTGATGATTTTGTTTTTGTTCTGTTGAAGTCATGCGATTATACACCATGACATTGTATTTACACCTGATAATTAACAGAGGAAGTCAGTTTTTATCGTATTATAATAATTAATTCGAATTCATGGGTGTTTTCGTGAAAGTCCGAGAACCCATCCGTATTCAAGTCGCTGTATGCATTGTAATAACTCAATTAAATACTGACCCCACTGTAGCTCGAAAACAAAGAATATTGATATTCATATATCATGACGATGGTGAAGTAATCGTTCAATAAAATAAATGAATTGGAAGTAGACAAAGGAAGCTAATTTTATACGAAGTCGATGATAATTGATTATTCACTCAGTGGGGCAAGGTCCCTCCAGAAAATCAATTACATAATTATAATATTATGTATTATATTATATCATGCTTGATACTTTAAGAACATATGAGTAAGCTGCGTGAGATATTTACAGACGGATTAAAAATTACGTTCAAAAGAAATGTATAAAATGACTCGACCTCGAAAGAAGGAGATTTGCAAGTGTGATCGAGAAAGAGAGGGATAGAGATATAAAAAAAGAAACAGTGAGTGGAGGGGTTGCTATGAAAAGAGTACATTAGACGGACGGGAAGACAGAAAAGATAGAGAGATGGAGTGAGGAAAGAGAGAGAAAGAGAGAGAGAGAGGAATGGGGAAAGGCAAGAGAAAGGGGCGGGAAATCGATTAGCCATAAGTATTGTGTCAATACCACCAAGCATCGTAGTAATTTGACAAGAAATACACATTTGGCGTTATGGTTGGGACACCATCTTGCAATTTTCCCTCAATATGAGCAACGAGGTGTTTACCATGTTTACCGCGACTTGGTTTCAAACGTAGTTTCAATCCCACTTTCATCATCACCACCAACGCCATCATCATTTCAACCGCAATCATCATCATCATCAGCAGCATTTTAAACATTACTACCACCAGTGGCGGATCCAGGATTTCAGGATGGAGGGGGGAGGGGGGCGCCGAAATTTTCTGATTTTAACATGTACAGTCAATGAGTGGTTTTCAAATTATAGGGGGCGCGACCCCTCCGCCCAGGCCTGGATCCGCCACTGACCACCATTGTTACCACCATAACCACCATCATTCTCGTCATTATTCAAAGTCATATTTATCATCATTATTAATAACATCATCATCATAATCACCATTATCATCATCACCGCCATCAATCCTATATCATTGCATCATCAACAACAGAAACAGTATCACCATCGTCATCATGATCTAAAGAAGAAGCGGCTTTGCCATCATCATTACAACCACCACAATCATCGTTGTCATTATCATCATCATCATTACAAAAAAAATAAGAAGCAGATACTAACTGCTTTTTAAACAACTTTTTTATTATTATTATTTACAAATCAAATTTGGCATTCTCAAAAAACTCTATTTGCACAATAAACTATTATTTAACAATACTTTACATATTAGAATTCTTTCAGGATTTGAAAGATTCATGCGCCTCCTTACAGTCTATACTTTATTTTCAATTGCGATAACTCAATTAAATATTTGGAGCGTAAATAACAATAAGTTATATTTAATACGTAAAACCATTTGATTTTCGTAATTTCGTTATGATTTTTCGTTTGCTGAGTAAAGGAAGCACAAAAAAAGGAAGGGGAGAAAAAAGTACAATTCGATTAAGGCTGAATTTAATGTGGAAGAGGATCGGTCATTTGGGGTAGTTTGTGTGTATTAAAAATGTTATCAGAGACTCAACACTTTTACTTCTTTTCATTTTTGATCAATTATTGACAACCATGAATGCTAAATAAATGAATGAATAAAAACATTTGCTGGCATTCGTAAGGAGTTCAAAATCTTTACTAGTATTACAAATTTATAAGGTAATATGTCTCCATGTAGTAACCGGATACCTTTATTAAAATAGATGCATGAACGATGCAAGTCTACTCATTGATGGGTTCGATCAGTGCCCTGTAACATAAAAGATACGAACAATCTTACGATTGAAAGCGATTATAAGTCTATGGTAAACCACGTAGTAAGAGTTACGACCGATCGTATCTCTTTTATGATACAGGGTATTGAAGTGATAGTGATCATTAGTATTCTTCTTCATATTCATCGTATTCACCTCCATATTCCTCATCTTCATAATACTCTCCATCCTCATCATAGTATTCTCCATTCTCATCATACTCCCCGTACTCGTCACCGTAATACTCATCATCATAATACTCCCCGTTCTCATCGTAGTAATCATCTTCGTTCTCGTAGCCATCATTGACCACGGCACCTTCGGGTGACTTACGATCACCAATGGGGCTACGTCCATCGCCTTTTCTCCTTGGTGGTGGGGCCAGGAGGGCACCGTAATCCTCCTCGGGATCGTCCGGTGCGCCTGGTAAAGACGGGCTACGCGGTATCGGGCTTCTCGGCGACGGCGTCTTACGAGCTGATTTCTTCCCGCTTGGTGTACGTCGTCCTGGCGTGGTTCGACCACCGGGCGTTCGAGGGGTTGGACTCTTCGGTAGCGTATCTGCGATCTCCTTCGCTGTTTGTTTCGTCCTGTACGATGGCTGTTCGTCGAGCTCTGAGTAGTCTGTCTTCATAAAACCGACCTTTGGTTTGCTCGGTGGCACTCCCGATGGTGGCTCGGTCGAGTTACGACCTCGACTCTCGCCGTCGGCTTGCTCTCGAACTCCGGTTGGTTTCATGACTTCGGTCGGAGTCTCAACAACCTTCTTTTTCTTCTTTCTTTTCTTCTTGTTTCCTGTAGTCTTGCTACCTGTCCCACCAACCATCTGAGGTTTAGCATTCCGTACGGCGCGGGCCAGTTTAATTCCTCGCATAGAAAGTACCGACTGCAGATTAAAAAACAGAAACATGTTTCAGTTATTTATTTCCTCGACTAATGTAACAAACAATGGTCTGCCTTAGTCGTTTTCATCGAACACAATTTATATAATAGTAATTCATATGTACCTTTCGAAGTTAGAGAACTATTATTTGTTTCTTGCATATATGTTCAAAATATTTTATCAAACTTGACATGTTCCAGCAAAAAAATTGAACGAATTATAAAACCTAATATTTGCATCCAAAAGTATTCAAGGCTATTCCGTTAATCACTGAAACTCTAATGACTGGATGCAATTATGTTTAGTCACTTACCGCTTGTGATTTTCTACCGCTGCTGAAATATTCTTCCTCTTTAGCCAATGCTGTAATTCAATACAAATTTGGGGAAAAAATAATACAAAATGTTAAGGTATTCATATCCAAATGTTTCAACCATTGTCATTCTAAAGCAGGAAAAGACAAAGAAAAGAAAATGAATAGGGAATAAACATAATTTCATTCATCGTTATTTGTTATAATCAGGATACATAATCTTTTTTTCTTAAATTATTATCACATGTTTTAATAGTGTAAGACAAGTTGTACTTTTGTTTAGAATATTGAGGCATATAAATGATGGTAAATAAACGCAAAACAAAATACAAAAAAAAGATAAATACTTACAAGAATCAGCTCTAACTGCATCATCCAATTCCGCAGCCTGAATAAGAAACAAAATGTAAATAGTTTTTTTTTTCAAAAGTGATTTATTTGATTTATAGATAAACGGGGTAAACATTCATGTGGATAAGAAATGTCCAGGACATTCGGTTTAACAAAGAAGAAGCAAGAACATTGGTTTAAAGCGAGAGTGAACTGAGCAACACTCTCATTGACTGTATGTTAGCCAGGTTTAAAATATACCTTTTGAGATAACTATTAACAAACGGTGTACCAATAAACCTACATTTCAATTTGTATTGGAAAACTAAAATGATTTGAGGGGAAAAGTATTTGTTTTTGATACCTGGCAACATAATTACCATAGTGTGAATTCATTGAGCAGTGAAAAGGTGTGTTTTCATTCAAATGGGCCTGAATTATTAGACTACACTATTCATGATGTTGCATTATGGGTTAGGAATCAGGGCAGAATCGAGTAGTTGAGGACTTGAGGTGGTGATTTACAAGGCTGCTAGTTCGCACTGGCTTTTCATTATTCTGAAAACTTTGGTTCTTACTGGCAAAAAAAAGAAAGACAGAAAATAAACAAATAAAAAGATCTGAAGAGGCATTTGGATGTAAATGCTTGATTTACATGATCATGATCATGTGGAATTGGTATATTTGTGTTTAATAGATGAACATTAATTCAATAATACATATTCAAACGAGGACCATAGGCCCCGCCCAAAACATGACAAAACATATGAGAAAACAATTAAATAATATAAATAAGTTTTCTTACCCAAATATCGTACTCATCCTTGAGTTCTTCTGGTGGATTCTGTTTAATCTTGTATGCCTCTTTGAGCTGGAAAGAGTAACCATCATTATTATAATCATTATAATCAATGTATCAATGATTTGATTGTAATTCTATTTTCCATTCATCAAAATTAAAAATAAAAATCAATTCATTCATACGCCATACCCTTATTGATTGCTTGGATTATTCGTCTATCTTCTCCTTTCTTGAGTTTTGTTGGGACGGAGGGCATATGAAAATGCATGAGAGTGTTCGTGTAAAGAGTTATTCGAGTAATAATCATGTAATTTACACATGTTTTCACACTCTTCCCAGAAGTAACGTCATACAATTTATGCTACAGTCACACAGACACTTACGTTGAGTTACGTCCGGTTGCGTCCAAAAATTATTTTCTGTTCTATTCTATTATTTCGTATGTATTTCTTTGTTTTACTGGATGAACGAAATTATCAATATGTCCACTGCTGACTATAACGGGTAGGCATCCGTGGGGATCCGCAGAAAAGAAAATAATTTTTGAGCGCAACTGGACGTAACTCAACGTAAGTGTCTGTGTGACTGTAGCTTAACTGATAGCTTTATCATGTGGATCAGAAGAAAGACATTTTTAAATACTATAATTGCAATGAACTCAATGAGTCATTGTTCGAAATGATTTTCATAATAGTTCTAAATAAACTTAACTTTGAGAAAAATATGTGAAATTAATAATAGCTAGATACCTAAAGGTATAACAGTGAGAGAAGTAAATCGTACAGACGTAGCAAAGAAAATGAATAACTCACCTCGTTGTTGAGATAATACTCGAGAAGGACGACAATAAGACCCTAAAATTGATTAAAAAGGAGAGAAAAAGTAATTAATTTACTGAAAAAAAAAGAATATTATGGCATCTCCACAATTCTTTGGAATCAATCCTTTTAAAAAATGGTTCCAGTTTAATAAATAATAATTAAAAAAAACTTTCACTCAGGTTTCAGCCCAAGCATGCACTCTATCAGCTCTTGAAATGATTTTATATCATGCCAAGATTTATTATTTAATGAATGTCATTACTTTTTCTTCTTCTTCTTCTTCTTTTTTTGTTTGTTTGAATGATACTTAATACAGTTTTATATTTTGGACATTGAACCACTCCGACAATTATTATTTATAGCTAATTGTCCGGGCAGACAGATAGGGGTGATACAAATCCATAACAGCTAATTCAAAGTAGTATTTCGTTTAGAGTTAGTCAAACGTCGGCCTGTGGTCGGTCTGGTTTCGTTCTAGGGTCAGTCTGGAAGGTGTGACTAACATCTGAATTACACCGGCGGGACCGACTCCAAACCGACACCAGACCGATCAAAATATTACATCAGTGCCGATCATAGCAAATTAATGTCCGGGTTTAAGTCGGTCACTCCGGTGCAAGTCAGGTATAACTTAAGAAAAAATAAATAAAAAGGGAATATCATGATAATAATGTAACCCCTACTCACCTGGAAAGGCATTAGTCCTCCAAAAACATAGCCGATCATCGGGTTGAGAAAAGAAAAATGGCCGCTGAAGTAGAAAATACTCAGCTCTGGAGATATCACGAGGAAGCATACGCATGTTGCTCTGTATGGGGCAAAGACGTTAAACGGAGAAAGATAAATGAAATATAACTCTCCATCCAAAATGATACTGATATCTTAATCTACACTGTTGCTCATAAAGGTTGGATATTTTTTTAGTAAACCAGCCACATCTTTTTGCTCCGGCTTTCTTGAAATTGTTTGTCCCTACCATCACTTTTTAGGGCCCTGGCTATACCGTGGACACTCTCCAGCCTATTCCTGGGGAATGACAATTTTAAAAAAAGGTTTGTCAACCCCCAGAACGCCCATTTTTGCCATTTTTGTTTGATTTTGGGGCCCCTTTTTGTTTACCCGGCTGACCAAGGCCCCCTCCGTCATACCCCCTCGAGAAGCGTCTGAAATATAGAATTTTTATTGTCCTTTATGATGGATCAAGGTTTAGATCACAGGCGTTAGTCTCTTGTCTAGGGGAGGGGTTGAAGGAAAAAGTGAAATCGGTAAAAAACGGAAATATTCTATCCAACCTCTATGGTCAAAACAAAGGAAATGAAAAACAACTATGAACCCTTAATTATTGTCATTTTCACCAAAATCTTGTTTCAGCCTTAATGACAATGTTGTAAACGGTAACCATTGTCTATTTTTCATTATGATTTATGTTTGGCTGAGATTCTACAATACATTTTTCAGAAGGTAGAAATTTCTATGTTGTAAAAATGAATAAATTCAATTTTCAACCCGAATCGAAGTAAACTTTGACCCTTCCCATAGACAATAAATCTAAGTCTGTGATCATAAACTTAGATTTAACTCAAAGAACAATAACCACACTATACATCAGACGCGTTTGGTGAGGGTGGGATCATGGGGGCCTTGGTTAGCCAGGTAAACAAAAAAGGGGCCCCTAAATGAGAAAAAATGACAAAAATGGGCGTTCTGAGGATTCCCAAACTTGTTTTATTTTCATTCCCCGGGAATAGTTTGGGTGGTGTGTCCAAGGTATAGCCAGGGTCCAGAAAAGTGAAATTAGGGACAAACAATTTCAGGAAATCTAAGCCGGAGCAAATAGATGTCGCCGGATCACACAAAACAATATCCAACCTTTATGAGCAACAGTGTAGTTTATTCCGCTGATTTGTATACTGTCAAGTATTTTGAGTAGAAATATTATGACTTTACTGTTTACAATGTTAAACAAAACAAAACCATACCAAAATTGTACTGTACATAACTGATTTTAATATATAAAAAACATCCTAATACATGTACTGTAATGTTTATAAAACATACATAAATATTACACAATACACTTATACACTCACCTTAATTTTAATAGCTCCTCTTTTTCTCGCTCGAAGAGTGTGATTTTTCCCGCTTGTACAATCGCCCGTATTGAGGCAAGCAGGAGCAATATCGTTAGCTGAATAAAAAAAAGGGGGATAAGGAAATTATCTTAAACAAATACTTCATCTTTTTCATGTAAATGATAACAGTATGCATATTTGATGATAGAACTTTTGGTGGCTTTTTCTTATATTTGTCTCGGATAAATTGATAAAAAATATATATTCACTGACTTGATATCACAACTATGTGAAAGTATCAAGATATTGTTTGAAATCACTATATTTCTTTGATATCCTTTACTATCATAATTTCTTCAGAGCTTGGTGGAATAGTGCAATACTTACCAAACTATATACTAAAGACGGGACCATGAATGCCATCTTGATCTGACTATTATTATTGAACCAACATCTGAAAGGAAAAATTGAATACAATTGAATAAATTTATTATTTTCACAATTAATTATACACATATTATTGGGATTATATGCAAGGTCAATGCGGAAAATTCGAATCATGTGCGAAATCCTGGAAGTGAGCCAAATTATATATCCACTATTAAACAGGATCAACTTTTTTTTCGAGGACAACTACCTCGAAAAAAATAAACATCTGCGAGAAAATTTCCCCAGGATAACTAATCCAATCACAACTAACCCCAGGACAACTATTTCCAAGACAATTTCCTGAGAATAACTAGCCAGTGGAAAACTACTCCCTAACCATTACCCGAAACACGAATGGGCCTTGTCCGAGGGGAAGTTATCCTATAAATGAGAGGGATAGTTGTCTGAGGTAGTTATTCGAGGGAAACTTGTTTTCATACGATCAACATTAATCTTACCTAGGTCCTATTCCATATTCTGTGTATAGCAAACTACCAGTTACAGCAACTGTGAGGACCGGAGTACCTGAAAAAATGGAAAATGAAAAATGAAAAATATTATGTTAAGAAAACTATAAAAACATTTTTTTTTAAAATAATGGAAACAATGCAATGTATGCAAGATAACATCTAACGAAATCATATTGAAAACTTAATTGCGCACTCAAATTGTAAATAATTATATTGTGTTGTGCCTGTGTGTATATTTAAAAGAATTGTTTTTAACTCTTCTTTAATTTGAATACAAACATTTTACAAATATTAATTTATATGACCAGAACCCCTCCACCAGTAATTTCAAGTACAGAAACATAAAACAACAAAACAATGTTTCAAATGGCGATATATGCATATCACGCATTCACGTGACTTACCCCAGCCAATCAGAAATGCCATCCAATGGGGCGCCTCTTTATCGGTAAACTCGGTGACACGCGTGAAGAGGAGAATACTGATGACAAATAACCACGCAAAGGTTGATACAGTGAATAGATGCATGGCTATACCGAAACCCATGCATGCATACTGGATCTATGGGAATTGGGTCAATAAAATGAAAGGAATATCGTTAAGGGATATGTACTTAATACTTAATTCATCAATAGCACAGCGGCAATAAAAGAAGAAGAAGAAGAAGAAGAAACAATGCAGTGATAACTATTGAGTTTTTAAAAGGATGAATTCTCATCATACTGTCCCCGTTCATCCTATAAGTAGGCCTAATAGTAGTGTGACAAATAAATGTGACTATATCTTAAAGAATGGAATTATGATTAGCATTATTCGAAGGCTAAATACTGGTATCCACGAAAGATGAAACAACGAAACTTACATTTTTCCATTTAGCAATCTCATTTGTAGCGAGAACGAGTAGCATCATCATCAAACTGAAGACGAAGTTGATTTGTGCTGATCTACGCTTCGAATTGATTGTCCTGAAGAAAAAGTAAAATAAAACAGAATAAAAACTAAGAGACAAGTAACATAGAAAAATAATTGAAACGAATTATACTTTTGGCTGAGCAATCAAAATTGTGTTTTTATTAAAAATGACTGGCAAATAGGACCAGCAGAGCTAAGTCATATGAGCTCTAAGCTCAATATTTTGGAGAAAGGTATATGGAACAATATGGAAAAAATTGCTTTTGTGATAACCTGAATTTGAAAACCTGTAATTATTGAAATAAAAATCGACAAGAGGGGTTGATATTGATTTAGTTTATGTACGACTGCATTGTGCTATTTGCATTTCTTTTTGCCAAGACCTGCAATGAAAATGTAGACAATTTATAATTTCTAGACAGACTTTGCAAATTTCTTTGACAACAACCATTCTTAGATTATTTGACACAATGGTTCAAAACTTACGTGAGATAAATCAGGAAGCCAAAGAAGGGAAACAGAGGTATGACCGACACAGCAGCAGCGATGGACCATAAATAGGTTTGAACGATAAAATGCCAGTCAATATACTGGGGAAAAAAGAGGAAGAACAAAAGAGAATTAAATATTAAAAAAATAAATTATTGTAAGTAAGAATAATATGAAATGTCGGCATAAACTACATTTAACATTTTGAAGGGGTGTCAGACAATTCAAAAAACCAAAATGTCTTCCGATTTTTGTTTTCAGTTCATATAAAAGGGGAAATGTCCTAAATGGGACAACGAAATTCCTAATTACATCGTGATCACTAGAAGATGCTAGAAGAATATGCTAAAGAGGGCGTACCCATGACCGTTTCACTGAGGACCGTGAATCAACGTAATAAATATGGTTTGATGAATAACTCATATATTTTGTATACACGACATTTCGTCCAGTGACAGTTGTTCCAGGCTTTATAACGTCTCAGATACAGTGTTAGAGTTGCAAATGGGGTTTAATATTGGGTTTTGGTTTATGTTTAGGGTAAAGTATAGTACTAAAGTCCAAGGTTTAAGTTAGTTATTTGATTAGTGTAAGGAGCAATTAGCAATGGTCACCGGAGAAAATGAAATTTTAACAACAACCATGTGCTAAATGTAAATTGTTAGTATAAAAAGTCAACTCTGCAGTATACCAGTTCGTTATGGCATATTTCATCCATAACTATGATAATTACAAATGCAGCGGCCTTGGTGAAATCCAAAGATCAAATCAATAAGTCACACCGATCAATAATAATCTATAATTAAAGAATAAAAGTCTATTTAAAACGAATAGTGCCATAGGATATACATGTAGGACAGTTACGACCGGTAATGTCGCACCGACGCATAATGTCACAACAGCGCATTATTTACGTCTGGGACCAACATTTGACGTCACTATCCGAAACCCATGACTTGGATTCGAACCTCAGTCCGATTCCTATCAGTTTTTAGGCCTATTTAGAGAAAATAACTAAAATCCATTGAATTAATTGCATTATAAAAAAAGAAAATAACCCTCCAAACTGATGCGGATCTGACCGAGGTTTGAATCCTAATCACGTCTTTCGGAGGGTGACCATGGTGACGTCAAAGGTTGTTCCCAGATGGAAATAATGCGTTGGTGTGACATTACGAGTCCCTGCGACAGTACCGGTCGTAACAAGACCTACATACCTCGGGATCGTGCTCGAGTAGAATCAAGCCGAAGTTGGTGGTATGATTACAGAAACACTGTGTCGACCACGCCGTCGACGACCCTTCCACCATCTCACATCCCTCATCGTCCCACACACCTCCCTCATCGGAACTAAAGGAAAATAAGGTTTTGAAAAGTTTAAGGGCACATTATGTAAATAATAAACATATGAATATTATTTATTGAAGGAGACTCGATAGCTCAGTCGGTAGTGCGAAGGTCTCGTAACGGCACCGGGATAAGACTTAAAGCCGTTGGCACCCTGGTAGCTTACAGTTTAGGCATTAATTGCCTTATTAGTAATCAGGTAAAATAAACCAATAAATCAATGATTCAATTGGGGCGTGTGCTACCATATACATTTTGAAACAAGAGGGGCAACAATTTTTTTTTTTATTTGGCAGATATGACAATAAATTGCCAGGGGTGTAACCCCCCCCCCCCCGACTACGCGCTGAATGACAAGAAAATAGACAGACAAGTATTGGTAAACTTACAATTTGTCGAAATTCCAGAAGACGCATATCGCATTCCAATGCTCCAATTTCTGCAAAATGGAGAACATCAGATATGAATTATTTATACGGGTATTTATTCCAAAAGGAACATAACTTTGTCAACATTTTTTCAAATAAAAATAATCCTAAAAAAAAAAAAGAAAGAAAAAAAAATCATTAAACGGGAAATTCTTCTTTCATATGGTATGATGATAAAGTTGTTATTCTGTACTTCATGTCCTGTAACATAAACAATTAGAAGTGGAAGGTTTCACGGTGCAGTAAGAATTATTTCTTGAGGTGAGAATGCTCTCATCGTCTTCATGAGATTAAAAAATAAAACAACAATAAGATTAATTGAAAATGAAAGTAACATTCTGATTGGTATAAAAACAAAATGCATGCAACACGGATAATGATTAGTTAAGATTGACTTCCAAATTAATCTTAAATTCTTATGTTACAGGGCCCCGTAAATTTAATTTGCAGTTGCTAGTAATGTTTTATTTTACCTTTTCTAGATTGCCGAATCTATAGATAACTGGTATACTGGTACTACTGAAGTCAGGAACCCTAATGGCTGTCATAGATATGACGTCATCGGCTAGTATCCGAGGATGGTAGTCCGTGCTGGTGACAAAATGAAGATATCATAATGATTACAAACGATCGTAAAATGGTTTTGAACAAAGAAATACATTATTGATTCTGAACTCTAATGAGTGCAAGATGAAAATCATAACGCATAATGGTTTGAAGACTAATTGATATTTGTTGTGAGTGTCGACATAACAATTTTGTTTGACAATGAGAGTAAAACACGTCACAGTACATACTATTAACATTATCTTTCATCATGTTGACAAGTAACTTGTCCAATTTCATTCTTTTATTTCAATTTTTGGAACGAGTTGTTCCATAGTCGCGACAAACTCCCTGACAAGCCCACAAAGCTGACCCGCGACGTGCATATTCATAAAAACATACTAGTGGATATTCATAACACCGGGGTGAAGCGGATTTGACAGCATAACAATAATTGTATGCATAGTCTTACCTTTGATCTCGAATGGATGTAGATACGGAGACGCGAGTTGCGTTTTTACCCATCATGTCACCTACGCCCTGGTACTGGACACTCACAAGTGCTACTACGTCATCATCTGTATAGACCAATGAATAAGTTGGAATGTTTGAATATAACCGTATTCGTGCAACAAGGTCATAACGACATTGACATAATCAATAACAATATTCTCATGCAATTTCTCATGTTGATAAAATGCAGTACAAAATGTCTTTATAATCCAATGTTGCTTATTCATTATTCATAATGGGGCAGTGATGTACAGTGCTGGAGTCTCTTTCGATGCGTCTTCCACTAGAATGCCTAACTATATGGAATGGTACTCTTTCAGCATTTATCTTTAATGTCTTTGAAAATCTAACAAGATATTTTTGTCAACATCATTACACAACTGCCTAACTGTAAATGCATTGCCTTGTAAATGCAAATAATGCCGAACTCTATTGGGTATCATGTTTAGAAATTCCCTCCATCTACCATAACACATTTCAAACTCGGTAAAATAAAAATGATAACATCAACATCACTTTAGACTTATTTATGGCCGTATGTCATGAATTGGGTGCAAAATGCGTTACATGTCTAAACATTTGTAGAAATGTATTTGTCACAAACAAACATCTCTAGTTTCTTACTTGTAAGTCAAACATGTATAAAAGTATACATATATTGAAAGCTGAGATAGTAAGGAAGATGATTAACATATTCTTTTTCCTGTACAGGGTGTGACATTAAAGCTGTACAAGGTGTTACAAGAAAAAATGGTTTAAAAAGTTTCACAGTTTCAATGGCAAGTAATTTCTTATTGTTGCATTAATTGAAATAAATCAACTTAGACTGTGTTAATGAGACCCTGTGCTTCTAAAAAATATAAACTTGTAATACAACATTATTCTTTCGAACCGCGCTACAGAGTGTATAAAAAAGAAGAAAAATTTGTTTAAAACTGGCAGAAATTCCGTATTTTACATTTGAATTACAACTTCGACAAAGTTTATTATAAAAAATATGTTTCTACTCAATTGTGTATCTACGTACATGCAAAGAAAATGGGTGAAAAACACGATTGTTGCTATAAAATGGCATGTTGCAAGTTTTGATGCCTGCAACGCATTGTCTATGGGCCGTGCGTGCATGAAGTTTGTTTTAATTTATTAATTAATTGATAAAATGACTTTTGAAAAATCTACTTCACATTTATTTAAAACCAGATAAATTCAAAAGAGACTGATATTTCACTCAACCTATAAGACCGATTGCATACAAATATATAACTCAACAAAGAGAAAGAAAGCAACAAAAATGGGAATTCCCTATGCTTTAACACATGCCTCCACCGTAGGATCCTCCCCTCCCTACCTTACCCTACTCAAATTATCTTCGTATTAAAACTAAGAGCAGAACTAAGCTGGAACTTTACAGACATGTAGCCTGATAAATTATCTACAATTTGACACATCGTACAGCTTATGACTGTACTTTGTTATCATGCTATGCGAAAAAATGTGAAAAATTTTCCTCCAAAATGTAACGCCTCCACCCTTTTACTATACCCCAATATATGACACATGACCTTATATGAAAATTTAAATGAAAAGTTTGAAGTATATTGTATAAATACATGTATGAAACATTCACTTACAATTAAATTCGGCATCTTCAAGATATAGTTCTGGGATGAGTATACCCTCATTGTCTCTGACTTGGAACACATAATCCTGGTATGTTTGAGTGAGATTGTACCAGGAATCTTTGACCAATTGGAAATCTGTGGATAGCAAATATGGTAAATAAATCTCTTTTTTTTTGGTTTAATACATGACTTTCGTTATGAGTACGTATACGTGAAACTGGTTCTGCAAATCCCAATTAGCCACAATAAATATGAATTCATCTGTATAAAATCACGACGGTTGATTTTATATGTGTTAACTGAAACTTTGCAACGATAAAAATGGTCGATTAATTTCACTGATTTATACCCAAAATCTGCATAAATCGTCATCACATTCCTGACAAAAATAATTATGACCTTTCGAAATGTTATTTTATGCTTTTACAATTTGTAAACGTTCTGAGATTTACCGCCAGATGTCACACAGTTAAATTTGTTATAAATGTGGTCTACAATAATGGTGGTATCTCACTTGCTATGATCTGGATTTGAGACTAGTTTTGGGACGGGTTTAAAACGGATTTGAGACGGTTTTAAGACGGTCGCGGAGACGTCTCCTGTGTCCCATCGACGTTTTATGATTGTCCGCGACGTCTCATGAGTCGCAGGAAAATCCATTTGCTGCAATCTATATATGATTTTTACCATCGCTGAGACGTCTCCGCAACGAAAAAAAAAATTGTCGGAGACGTCTTTTAAAGTCCGAGTTGCAGAGACGTCTCCGCGAAGTGAGATACCAACTTTATGTGTCAGACTTACTTATATTTTTGACATCCGATTTCAGCGTCCCCGGAGATTCGATCAGGTTTGCGATTGCCAACGATGCAACGTCCACCGTTTCGATCACCGATGCATAGACAGGATAGGCCTTCATGAACAAAATAACAACACATCAAACTAACAACAGTTCATTTTAGAACCTAATATATATAACCAATTTAGATAGAAGAAAATTCGATAATCAGTTACTCAAAGAAGTCAATTCACTCTGACGATAAAATGATTTATTGTTCAGCGCGAGAATACACTTTGAAAACCTATTTCACGAACAATTGATTCCTTTGTTTGTTTGTTTGTTGTTGTTGTAGTTGTTTATTTATTTATTATTAATTAATTAATTAATTAATTAATTATATTTTTTGTTATTTATTTATTTATTTATTTTTTATTTATTTATTTATTTATTTATTTATTTATTTATTTTTTTTTGTTTTTTTTTTGGGGGGGTCTTCGGTATATAAAAACGCATAGAAATGCAATACATTTTCAGTGACATATACTAAGTGGTGGAATGCCCCTTTTAGAGCTGCTATTCGAACAGCAATTATATCTTCGTAATCTCTCTTGTGCATAGTTATCGAACTGTATATTGCGATTGAGATAACATGTATTCTTTGGCACCGTCTACAAAGATTTTAATCGGATAGTATCAAATTCCATGCAAGCCTAAAATCCAAGATGTATTCAACTTGATGGTTAAAGGGTTACTACATTGTCTTAACTCACCCTTTGGATTTCCAACCAAATATCCACGTACTTCTCGTCAAGGAGAATATCACATATCTCAATGATATACTGTGGTTCAAAAAAGGAAAGGAAATCAGTATATAAGTAACAAAGTGGGAGAAAGAAAGAGAGACACAAAAAGAGAGAAACAGAGAAAGAGAGAGAGATAGAGAGAGAGAAAAAAAGAGAGTAAGGAGGGCATATAGGGAAACGAAGAGAAAGAGAAAAGAAATAAATATTAAATATTAAATAACAACTTTATCACAGCTACAATGGTCGACGAAATTTTCCAAACGAAATGGAAAATTCTAATTGAAAACGCTAAACTTTGCCATCTATCATTATAAATTAATTATCATCACAAATTCAATTTCAAGAGTCCAATGCAAATTAGGATTATACTTTTTTTTTCTACATTTCTTTATTTGTCTTTCAAGAAATATTTTCCACGGGGAAAAACCATCATAAGCCTTGAGTATATGCCAATTTCCAATTTTTAGAAGAAAACTGCCACATTTTGTCCAAATGTGTAGCAGAACATTATCGTACCAAACTCAAGCTCATATTTTCGCCTCATTCAAAACGCTTGTTGAATTAACAGTACTATGCTTCGTTATAATGACAATACATTGTATTATTTTTTAGAAGGAATTAGATGCAGATCCAAAAATGTAAATGTATATCAGTCATCGAGATTTACTGCCGAGAGTACAGAAATAATTCAGAAAGAACACACTTACCGACATGACGCTCTCAAACTCTCCAAAATCGGCCACGAGTTCGTCTTCCGACATCTCGAGCAGAATAGACGCCGTGAGGTCTTGCATGAAGGCCGTCGTTACCAATAGTTCCCTGGCCGTAAGGTTGACGGTCTGGTCATCGAGCACGTCAATGACTACGGCTAGGATTTGAAGGAGCTCGTCTGACGATAATGTAGTTAGGTCTGGACGGGTGGTCGTGTTTACCATGTAGTCGGGGTTGAAGTAGGTATCTTCTATAACCTGGATGACGAGCAAAGTAAAATCTTGTGATTTTATTATGTGTACAATTATATCCATTCTTATCAGTTCATTTTATTCCATTAAGCAAACGTCTAAATGTCCGTCTGCTTTTGTTTCTCTCTATCTCTCTCTCTCTCTCTGTCTGTCTTTCCGTCTTTATGTCTGTCTGTCTCTGTCTGTCTGTCTGTCTCTCTCTCTCCCTCTTTGTCTCTCTCTTTCTCTCTCTATCTCTGTCTCTCTCTCTCTCTATCTTTCCGTTCGTCTTAACTGTTTGTCTATCTCTTTCGTCCTTCTTTCTATCTGTCAATGTTCGTTATCTCTTTACTTTCTATATCTATTGTATCCCTCTCGGTTAATACGTCATGTCTCTTTCTATTTCAGTATCGTTTTATTTTATTTTTTTCAGCTTCTAACAATTTGATTTTTTTTTTCGTGAATAGGTTCAAAGAGAGGACCCGAGGTTTGATTATTCCCTCTAACACTTTTTGGCAAAAAAAAAAAAAATAAATAAAAAATCGCATATGCTGTCGGCAAATTCAATGTCTCCAAATTTGCTCCTTGATTTGGTATGACTCCCCTCCCTTTTAAAACATTACCACTGCGTCCAAGTCTTTAATATTCAATTTGAGGGTAAAACAAGGGAAATGTTTATTATGAGCTACTTACCCATGATGAAGCGAATGGATATGTTCCAAGAATACTGTAGAACGAATCGTTGAAACTTTGTGATTTCTGGGCCATGAGTTCTTCAACGATTTCAAACCATCTTATTTCTGCTCGACTCAGGCCTTCGTCACCGGGGGTGGTTGCCTCCATGGTTGGTGTCCCAGGGTCGCCCGTACCCGTCGCCACTGGGCTGTCGGTAGTGGTGTTCTGGGCTGAAGCTGTGTCCGGGCACAAATTAAAACAGTGGAAATTCTTATCAAAATGTCGTAAGGAACATTAACAAACGTTTATTATAAAGGTTTGATATGTACGCTGGTAGAGCAGAAAGTTGGCATTTATACTATCCTAGTCTTTAGAAGATGTTAACTTTTATGACTATTTTCTGATATTTGCGTTACAGGACGAAGACAGACCGACCAAAAAGTTCAATTCTTTACTGAATTTTGTAATAATATATTTGTTGCAAAACTAGAATTTCAAATATTCTAGATTATACAGATCTCCAACAGAACGACGGTAAACTTATATAACAGTATATACAAGGAAGGCAAAGTAGACCCCAAAACGTTATATTCAGAATGCATTTGATGCATTTTTATTTAATGAAGGCAAGATATACACTACACTGTTAAAAAAAAAAAATATGTGTAAGAACAAAACAGTTTAGGACAGGTGTGGACGTAGCTATATAATAATTATAATAATAATAATAATAATACAAAATACAAAAATACAACAACAACAAATTGTATTTTTACAGCAAAATGTCTGCAACATCGCCATAAAATGTGTTTAAAAAAAAAAAAATTTTTAAAGATTTTTTTTTTATAGGTTAGACGGAACAAAAATCAGAGTTTCTTTATAGCCTATACGTATTAACTTTCACGAAAATATTTGCAGAGAAAAATGAACAACAATCCTGTCAAACAAGATATGGCAACTCTGTTGACAGTATTTTGCTGTAAAAATACAGGTATTTTTTACAGTGAGAATCATAATTCATTGTTACACATACTCACCATTATTGATGTAGAGTAACAATAGAACACCAGGAAGAATTATTCTCCACATCTATTGATAGAAAACAAAAATAATGTTATAAAGTTATTGGAAATTTGAATTCATTTGTGACTCTATAAAAGAAATACCGCCCGAGATCAATTCATCATCATGATAAAATGATTTATCTTGTTTTTGAAAATAAGAGTGCAAATAATAGAAGCTAGAGAAAGATAATTTACAGAATGAAGTTGTAAAAAGATAATTCATTAAAGGCATTTTCAAGGTCAATTATATAAAAGCCGATAATAATTATGTAGTATAATAACATATTTAATCGCACTTTCATAACATTATTCTCATGACCAATCAAAAAGGAAAAAAAATGAAGACAAATTTAATAAGAAGGGGGAAAAATACAATGAATGCATTAAGCTACATTAGATGTACTTGAATAGACAAGAGAACTCACCTTGGATTCGTAGCGGTTAACTCCCCTTTGCGGTTAACATTTTTGGATACCTAATTCCGTGATTTTGTACAACTGTTCCAATTTTCCCATATAAGATGATAGCCTAATGCTACTTATTTTAAACACAAGTTCCAAAAGGCCAGCTTGATGTAATTCCATGTAAATTCCTACATTTTGTTAGAAATTGCTAATAATACTTGGCTTGTAAAGGAAACATATGATAAAATACAGTTTTCAAGATGGCGGCGCGAGCTCTACACAGGCCTGCATCACGTATTTTTGGATATCGACTCGGGCAAAACTTTTATTATCGATCAAAAGGAGAGAAATCTATATCATATAACAAAAGGAAGTAAATTTCTTCATACCACAGTGCATTCTGTTTCGATTATCCCATTCGACAAAGTGATTATTGATTTTGAACCCTTTTCGTCTTACATTTAGTCTACGAACACAGACTCAAACGCAATCAGAATTATTGATATACTATTTGTTGATAAGTGTGCTCAAAGAAAACAAATGTATATATTTATTTCTTACGATAACTTGGACGTGTGATTATTTGAAGTACGGTAAATTTTGCAATACCCTAAATAAAATAGTCTTCACTCGGCTCTAACAAGTCATGGGTCTTTGCAAGTAGACTAGTAAACAATCTGGTTGCCACAACTCAAATGTAGAAAACCACTGTGTAGCTATATACAACCAACTCTTTACGCCCAATCGATATTAGGGAAGATGCAGATACAATAACCCTCTAAAAAGACATATCGATCCGCCCCTACATTACGAATAACTAATACGTTGATGCGACGAGGTTATAAATATGTAAATGTGGTCATTATAGAATGTCTTTCGTCAGTACACAAAAGAGGGATAATAAATGAAGGACAATCTTAAATACAACAAAGGGCTGCTTTCTAACTATACAGGACTAATATTCTTAAACACTGATATTATCTTATATCTCAAAGTTTTCATTTGTAGGAATATTATAGGATGAATGGAAGAGATACAAAGATACAAACATTATTTGATCATTTCTAATTCAGAAACTGTAAGCCTGCTACAAACAGAAAAGAAAAAGAGACCGTATCAGATAAAGGGTAGAGCACGAGGTGGAAAAAAGGAAGGATACGGAGACGAGGACAAAGAGACGAAAGTTAGGAGCAGAAAACTACAAAACTCGAATACTCATTTCTAAATATTATTTTTTTTAAATGAAAGAAGAAGAAGAAACATAATAAAATAATAAAACGAAAATGGAGGAAACAGCAACGAATTATAAAAGTAAGTTTAAGTGGAATTTCTTGGACTGCTTTCTTTATATCACACCACAAGAGGGCGATAGTCCACTTCCTATGTTAATAAAACATAGAACGTTCATGACAATAGGTAGATGAATTACTGTGTATAATGACAAGTTTAGAAATTAGAAACATGTTGTAGGATGTGTTGGTTAATAGCAATTTATTCCATCCGAATCAATTTGATTTCGAATACTAATTTATTCTACATTAGGAATCAAAAATATATAAGTACATTTACTTTCCAGTCAATAGAAAAATGAAAGAAATTGGAAATCTTATAGGCCGAACTACATATCATTTGACTTGAACAGGAATAAATCAAAAACACGCCGAAAATGTCTGTGACACAGGAACACATGCATATTCATTATGATGATGTTTTCAACATGCATCACATTTACAAGTTAAAAGTCGTCGTAAATGTAAAACAAATACTAGTACTCGAATAGTGAGGATTCAAGGAGAAAGTTCTACCTCTTATTCACTTTACTGCCCTCTTCGGAGAGGATCGTTTAGTTTCGTGCACTAGTATCTCTTTTCACCAATTTGACAGAAGTATTGTTCCTCGTAGAACCATAAAATTATTATCAAAACGATGACCAAAAAAAAATTAATAATAATAAAATAAAAAAAATCGATGCCTTTATCTATGTGAGTAGCGGCTATATAATTACGTAATTTTAGTATAACTCGATAAATAGGATCTTTCTGTATATATTCTCACATCTGTAAATATATTTTGTATTATTATTCTCAACTAATCTCATTTATTTCTTAATAATATATTGTATTTGTAAATTATTGTGAATTATAATCCTTGTGCACAGCAATTTCCAGCGTCACGTTCACTGCAGTATTTATTTCCCAGCCTACCTATACCTTTTATCCATCAATCCACATTTCCCTTTTTGTCTTCCATCTGTCTTCATGCAATCCGAATATAATATTCCCCCCTTTCCCAAGATAAATCGCTTACAATCCATATCTTGGCTTGGCTTGATGACCTACTTCAGACCATCTTAGAAATCATGAGACTCTTTGATTAAATCACTGCTTCACTCTCTCTTTCTCTTCCCTGGTTATTATATCGGGGGTGTATTGACGGTTTGAACAATCTATTCGAATTTACTCCGTCTGTGTTCGCTTGCCAAAGCGAGTGACGTTTTTATGCTACTCAATATGACAGTTCGGACTGGTCTTCCACGAAAGAGGACGACCGTTGCAGTATTACTGTCATCGGCGGATCCACGATTTGAAATGGGGAGGGGGGGGGGGTTGCAGCTGGCAAATTCTAAATGGGGGGGGGGGGGTCAAATGGCAATGTTCTTATATGAATATGTATGTTTGTTGATGCGTGGTTGAAACAAAAGAATAATACCAAAAAAAAAGGGGCGTACAACTCTTCCGCCCCTGGATCCGCCACGGACTGTTATGCCAATGTGTCATTGACACTGCGAGCTTCTACAATGTACTTTTCATTTGTACTTTAAAAGGCATTTAAGTCGATTTTCTCGCTAGATATGAATAACATTGGCCCCTTGGTTAACGATTTGACGCGTCATTGGTAGGTTTGGAGACTGAATCATATTCGAAAGCATTTTTATTTTTCAGCTGTGTAATTTGTTTATAAATACACGCCATCTTTTATTGTGACCTCTGTTATCATCGTAAGCGATTTTACTATTAGTTATGCCTAATATATTTTTAATAATATATTATGGCAAAGAGATATCGTGACTATTCAGCGCAATATTATTATTTTTTCTTTAAATTTGACTTTTAAAAACTAATTGTGATATGCATTTATATCAGTTGATATCAATTATTGAAGAGGTACTTATTCTTGAAAAGCATTTAGGTCATACATTCATGTGTATAATATACCTTGAGCTTGGTTGCAAAAGAGGTTACATCCACTTTAGATTTATCTTGAATCTTGAATTGCTGTACCCCAAAAAAAAAATTATACGAGAGAATATAGTTTTTGTTATTTTGTTTTCCTTCATATTTTGATAAGAATGTAAACTATTCATTAGAATAATTTTATAAAGCTATTGAAACTCGATACATTAAGATAAAAATTCAAAGAAAAGAAAAATAAAATTTGATGAAAAAAGGAATATAACCGCTTTTTGCAAATGAGCTTTTCATATTTATATGAAAATAATCGAGGTCTATGAGCTTTCCTGTTAACTGGTACCGTATTCAATTGATAATTCTTGTGGCTATTCATCCAGGAAATGGTCTTAATCGTCTGTCGTTCAAAAGAATTACAAACGTGAATACCAGAAAGGTGTGGGGGTAAGATGCACTTTGAAAGAAAATGAGGAAATTCTAAAAATTTGTTTACAAAACAAATGGAAGGTTCTCCGCAAAATTAATTATTTTTCAACAGTAATATTTTGCAAAAAATTCAGGATCCCCGTTGGAAATGCAACGAGGCTTTTTAAAATTCCACAACTCTCTTGTTTTATAACCGATTTTGGTCGGTTGTAAAGTTTAATTCAATTGCTCCTCTAATATTACTCTTTCCTATAACATTGATTCCATCCTTGGGTTCCATTCCCCTTTAAGGGCTTCCAACACGTCATTGTCGAGGAAAAGGGAAAACACCTAATCTTAATTATAGTAAAAAATAATCTTTATTTCGGTAGATGAGACTTCACTCTTTGTAATTAATATGAAACCATTGCGTTCATTGCACTGTTCATCAGGGCGATGCCCCTTGTTCATTCTAAAAACGGAAATTATACATACTCTATTTTTATCATTTTTATGGAATGCAAAGTATAATTACCAAAGCTTGCTATTATATCGTAGTTATTTCTTGTATAACGAAACTAAAAATGTAGTCAAGATAAAAGCTCTATCAAGTAAGTTTATAGTGATGTAATTGTCACGTGTTTTAAAATGTGTTACAAGTCTTAGATATAATAAAGTAGAGACTAATAGACAGTGTAAACAAATAAGCATTGTATACACTAACATATGGCATATAGGGTTGTAATTTATGACTTATTTCCATTTATACTTGTTAAATAATAACAGTAATTAAAAAAATAACAACAAAACCCCCAGAACACTCAAACAAACAGTAGATGAATGATCATGCGTCGGGTAAGGTTAAGTGATCTAATTGCAATTTATTACAATTCGCCTGCAAATCGGTTTAGCAACTTACATGTATATGTAAAGCTTCGTATATAATTTTAAAAAATAACTAAAATATAAAAATGTAATAAAGAATGTATAAAGAAATGTAATTACAAACGTGAATTACTATTTTCAGAACGTTGCTCAACCGAATCCGTCTTATGAATGTTAATGTAATTAGTCCATTTAACCATAACCGACGCATGGTATCCATCCTGCATTGTTCTTTATCATTAGTTATAAAATTTTGATAAAAGTATGGATGGATGACCAATCACTGATATAAATCAGCCGAAAATGGATTATGAACGTTTGTTATTTATTATATAAATAGTGCATGCTCTACAATGCAACATACTAGATTATGTGCACGACAAATACTAAATTATCCCGAGGGCACATTTATTTCACCGAGGCCGTAGGCCGAGTTGAAACAGATGTGCACGAGGGATAATTTAGTATTTGGAGTTCACATAGTCAGTAATGTTGCATTAATAGAGCATGCACTATTTATTATAGTAAATAGACCCCTAGATCTTTGACCTTGCCTAATCTGGTTTTATCTTTGCCAATTTTGCCAATTTTTTGGTGCTAATTAAGCTATTGTGACGTATATTGTTACTCCGCGTATCTATTGATGTGCGCACCATTTTACTGTTATTACGCGCTAGCGCAACAAGGCAGTCGATTTCACCATTCATTTTAACACAGGTAAAAACCGTTCAATATAACAAAAAAACCGTTCAATATAACAAAAACCGTTCAATATAACAAAAACGTGAATGACACATGACATCATTTCAACCAATCACAACTCTTAAAATACTACCACTATTTACTATAACATAAACGTGAATGACACGTGACATCATTTCAACCAATCACAACTCTTAAAATACTACCACTATAAATGTATTAGACCACCAATGCCATCGTTTATGTACTGCATACAGTTAAGCACAGTAACTTTTTAGGTGGCACCACTTGTTATTACTAAAAAATCATACGGTCACGTATATCAGGAACATGAATATACAACAATCAATCTGATCTATGGCAAAAATTGCACTTATTGAACGTTCAAAAAAAAAAAAAAAAGGCAAACAAAAAATACTTATGTTTTTGTGTACAAGATTACCTGATAAACCATTTAATTACATTTGAATTTAAAATCAAAATAATTTTAGTCGTAAACTAATCTATCGAAAGAGAGAGAAAATCAATGAACCTCACATTCAAACAAAATGATAAACAACAACACAAAACAATACAAATAAAAAATCTAGATCAATTAAGGTTTAAGAAAATTGAATACATATCATATTAATTCATTTGATTTCAACACATAATTTACAAGGTTAGTTGCTCGTAATTTGAAACTTGGAAGTTCTGATTACTTCGGAAAACAACTTTCCTATTGATATGAAATACATACAATTTGAAACAGATAGGACAAATATTTAAAATATAATTTTTCCTCATTCTAATAATCATGAGAATAATAGTTTTCCAAATTAATGAAGTTTTTTTCTCTTTGTCCTTGATATATTTTGTGTGACCTGTGACATGTCCTCTCACAGTAGGAATACCTGTTCTGCCGTGATAAATGAAGAAGAACAAGAAAGAAAAAAAAAGGTGTTTTAATGAAATACGTAATCAGGAAATAGGAAAATTGTTCACGAATTGCAGCACACATAATCATGGAGATAATTATATTGACAATAAGATAATCTTCATACTATTAGTGATCTCAACTTTAAGAAATAAATATCTTTCTCATCCATTTTTTGACAGAAATAATTCCAAAATGTCTATCCAGTTATCTGATGAAAGGTTCATTCCTCTTTTTAAAAATACAACATTTCATATATCTGTAAAGTGCTTATAGGGGTTATTATAAAGTGTCACTCAAATCTAGAAAATTATTTCCATGAATTTAAAATCAAGCACAGAATGAGGTGAATGAGTGGGCGGAAATAGCGGAACGGAATCAAAATCAAGTAAAATTAGCATTATTATAATATAAGCAACATCCCTTTTCCTTCTTATTACCGCCCACATTATTATGCTCAATTCACACATTGAATGTTGCTGGCCTCATGTCTCTTTATGTTCTCTCTCTCTCTCTCTCTCTCTCTCTCTTTCTCTCGTACTCTCTTTCTCTCTCCTTCTTTTCTCTATCTCTCCCTTTTGATCTCATTCGTTCTTTCTCCCTCTCTCCCTCACTTTTTGTCTCTCTCACCCTTTCTATCTCTCTCTCTATTTTTTTTTCATCCTTTCTATCTCCCTTTTTTGGGTTATATATTATATCCCTATCTCTCTTTTTTATCTTCATTCTTCTTTTATATTTTACTGTAAGCAGCAGACGTGCAAACGGATCACCGCACCCGGTTTTTAAGGCGGTTGCCATGGTAATACATTTGCATTGACGTCACAGCTAGCGGGCAAGCAACTAACAGTATAAGAAGCCTCGAGATCTGGGAGAAGAGCGAGATGGAAAGGAGGAGATAGAGAAAGAGAGTGAGAGAGAGAGAGAGAGAGAGAGAGAGAGAGAGAGAGAGAGAGAGAGAGGATATAATAAAAGAATGGGAGACCAACAGAGAAACGAATACAAAAGAAAGATAAAAGCGAATTAGAAAAAAAGGTAGTGAATAAGAAAGCAGATGCCAATCACAGAAGAAGATGGTAGCAAAAGGTGTCACATATTGGTGGTTGTGTAGAGATTAATCGAATGTTATGAGTAATAGAGAGAGATGAATTATCATATTTTTTTTATCTTTCTGCGAGACCAAAATAACATTACGCCCCAACCGGCTCCTCAGGTGGTGTGCAAAATAGCAATAAACGAACGGCAAGAAGGCAGCATTAATGAATCGTAATTCTGAGGCGGGTGTGTATGTGGGTGTGCGTGAGGGTTACTGTGACGGTTATCTCTTCATATCTTTTAAAATCTTCTCCTGGTTAATTATGTACGTTTCTAACGCTGTGGCAAATTGAAGCATCATTTCTCGCCTCTTAAGAAGCAAGCATATTGTAGGAACCATGTGACTTGTAGGGATGCACATCGACAAACCCAATTATTCATTTACTGCCGATTGGGCCAAAGAGGAGCTAAAAATAGAGTGTGCATGCATTAGCGTCCATTTTCAGTGAAGATGCCTTAATTTTGCGCTACAACATGCAAAAAGACGTAGGTGCTTAATTACCAGGGATGAATTTCCAAGTACGTGTATCCGTATATAATATTCTATAAAAATATGCATGATGTATGGCGGACAAAAATATAGGCCCATACACTTAACTAAACAATACAAGGGAGAGAGAGAGAGAGAGAGAGAGAGAGAAGGGGGAGAAGTAGGATAGGAGTCAGATAGGCATACTCGAATAAGATGTAGATAGGGTACACAAACAATGAAAAGGAAAGCAAAATATAGGATATAGGCAGACAAAGAGATGAGGTGATAGAGCGGAGAAGAAATAAACAGAAACTGAGAGGGATAGATAAAAACAAAGTGAGATATTGAGGAGTTAAGAAAGAAAGAATCAAGAGCAAAATAGAAACATGTATGAGGAAAGGAAGCGAGGACAAGAGATGGATGGAGAGAAGTGAAAAATGTAGGGTACATATATAGTAATATTCCTTGAGAAAGACGTAGACTTAAACAAAGGATCATATAGAGAATTACAAAACGAAAGAAAGAAGGAAAGAGAAACAGTCAGAGGAGGGAGGGAGAGAGAGAGAGAGAGAGAGAGAGAGAGAGAGAGAGAGATGGAGAGACCGTATATCTGATGTTGCCTGGATGCGTGGGCGGTTTAATGGTACCCTGGTTCGGGTTGCGTAGCAGCACATCCTGATCGGACCTGCCTCATCACTAGTCTTTCCCTCAGACCTATTAATTACAATATCTCAGACCCCATCGTGCTCTTTGCACCAGGATATACATTGCGCGTCATTATCATGGTGTTTTTCAATGTGTCATTACGATCATTTAAACGCTTTAAATGAAAAAATAAAAAACAAAATACACATGACTTCATAGAGTCTGAAGTTATATAGTATCAGCACAATAATTATGTTCACATCTAAAGTTGACAACATGTTCTGATCTCTATCCTTATTTTGAATGTTTTTATAGGTAGTGCATTACATATATTCATTCAGAAACAGGGGTTTGCTTCATTTAGCAACAACTAGTACGAGCCAGTGAGTTGCTAAAGCATCAAGAAGCACTGCTGGTGTAGTGGTATCATGCAAGATTCCCATTCTTGCGACCCGGGTTCGATTCCCGGGCAGTGCACTCCTTTTTTCCTTTCTTATTTATTATCATCATTTTTTTTTAAATGTGTACAAAACACGCTGCCAAACAAAAATTTCAAAGGTAAAATTCTTTTAAAGCGAGAGCGAACTGAACAACAATCCCATTGACTGTGTGTTATAAAAAGCTAGTCTTAAAAGTATACCATTTGAGATAACTATTAACAAAAGTGTGTACGAATTAACCTAGAATCTAAGATGTATTGGGAAACTAAAATGTTTTTAGGGGAAAAGTATATGTTTTGCTACTTTGCAACATAATAATCGCGGTATGAATTCATTGAGTAATGTAAAAGTAGTATGTTATCATTCAAATGGGCCTGTTTTATAAGACTACACTGATCAGGTTGTTGCATTATGGGTAAGGAATCAGGGCAGAATCGGGTAGTTGAGGACTTGAGGTAGTGCTATACAAGGCTGCTGTTTCGTACTGGCTTTAAATTGTATCCCAGCTCCCATGAGACGGGTTTAAGACAGGTTTGAGACGAGTTCGAGACTAGTCGCGGAGACATCTCCGCAGTCTCGAGAGTCGAAGGAAACTCGAACATGTTCATATCTGAGTGTTATTTCCCGTCACAGGACGTCCCGGAGTATCGGAGACATTTCCAATTCTCTGAGTCTTGACCTGGCGACGTATTCGCGACGTCATGATTGTTTACACAACGCTGTAAATAATCTATCAAAATTACCTGATGCAGGGGCTTTCATGGGGGGGGGGGTGAATGATATATGATATTGTTTGACTTGTAATTTGTAGTCACTTGATAAATATGATCCCAGTGAATACTAGTACTTGTTTGTTTTTATGTACATGAAGTATGAAGCATAATGGTTTGAAACATTCACGCAGCACTGCTGGTGTATAGTGGTAATATGCAAGATTCCCATTCTTGCGACCCGGGTTCAATTCCCGGGCAGTGCACTCAGTTTCCTTTTTTTAAAAATAATAATAATAATTTTTTTTATCTCCACCCTCTTTCTTGCTCAAGACCCCCCCCCCCTTTTTTTTTTTCCCCTACACTCGTGGACGTCGGGTAATTTAACGAACCCTAGCTAAACGGACTGTTTTTTTATTAGCTGAGTATCTATACAAATGGTAATAAAAGTCACGTTCATATCTTTAGGATTTTTTTTTTGTCATGTAGACATCTCGGAGTATCGGAGACGTATTTACAACGTGAGATACCACCTTAAATGACTATGAATCTATGATAATTAATAGATCATTGATTGTTTACACAATCTGAAAATGCTGTTCTATCAAATGATTGCCTGACATATTTGCAAGAGCTTTTATATGGGGGATATGAAATCATGTGACTTGTAACGTGCAGTCACTTGATAAATTTGATACCAGTGAATAGGTTTTTGTTTATTTATAAGTCCTAACTGGTTTAAATGAGTTGTATGTAAGCACTGCTGGTGTAGTGGTATCATGCAAGATTCCCATTCTTGCGACCCGGGTTCGATTCCCGGGCAGTGCACTCCTTTTTTCTTCCTTTTTGTTCGTACGAAAGAAGATTTTTTTTTCCTGAATTGTAAATAGGTGGAATATAGAAATAACTAATTTGCATGACTACGAAATTCTTAAACCTAAAGCACAACTCAGTAAACCAACATAATTTCCCTTTTCTATGGTAGGGATGAATTCAACTTCTTTATTAATGCCTTAATAGCCTTTCGGTATCCGCAAAGCACAATATGTGGCGTGTTTATAATTATTCTCTGTCGTTTTTCCATTTGGAAATGAAAATGTAAGTTGAAAGTTGATAAGCTAACCAATAAATTCTATTCAACTGTCATTGTGAATCATGTTTGAGCTTGCATATAAAACTCGATGAAATACACTGGAGCCATCCCTATAACCCCATCCATCCCGCATCACTGCCAAATGGTTGCCTAGCTACGCCCTGATGATGATACTACAGTAGAGACATGCCTTGGATCCACCTGTACCATCTGATCCAACATCCATCCTCCTACTATTCCTCCCGAGATTGCAATCTAATTATTACCCTCACTACAACAACATCACGCCATTGCAATGATGCACCCCCACGCGTCTCACCCACCTCCCTGTCCATCCCTCCTCCTCCCGCCTTCATCGTCCGGACGTCCTGGCTGGCTGGATGACACAAACCAAACTGATCCAACACCCCCCTCTTAATCAGATGCAGTCCCGACTTCTCCATCCCATTATTTTTTTTTAAAGCATGCACTCTATATTATGGTCATGTGTATTCATACCTCTCTAAACACCTTAGGCCATTCTGATGAAAAAGCTTTTCAGCAAACCTTCAATTCGTGTTATCATTATAAGATTTTACAGAGTGGTTTTTATTATTACATCTCGATTGTTAGAATTACCTTTCTGTTCGAAACGAAGAAAATGCTTTTATAATATTGTTTGGTAATGGAATAATAAAAATGAATAAATAAATAAATAAACACACTGTTCATTTACCTCCTTCAAATAAGATATAACAAACCCCTGAGGGATGTGCATGAGGCCACTATTAATCACCAATTTTAACTCTTCTCACAATTTGTAATAATACTTCGCACAATCTATACGCCCTAATAAATTCTTGCCATTACGAAACAGATGGTCACTGTGATAGTCATTTAAAGGCGGTAGTAATTATTTACACACTGATGAGACAGAATATGTTAGATAAGGACTATTATGATCTCATTTTTTAAATGATAATAAAATAGCGCACATTAATGAATAAAATTCTCTAGATCGTTGAATTTGTTGCGACATGTCCCTTTAAGAAGGGTAAAAAATGCATTCTAATCGCGTTTCACACTTTGTTTCATCCCGAGTGTGGTGACGTCAGTGAGAATCACTATATTTCAGGATTAAATGATTTGAATATGCAGCGTAATGGCGCCGCGACAAGCCTTTCAAAATTATCATCAATACAGAACAAAAATGGCGCGTATCACGGGTAATGCGTCTAAACAGGGGCCGACGTTTCATGGGCGGCTGTTATAATGCTCATCTTTTATCTATCGCTTGGATTAAATCGTCTACGAGTGAATTGTCGTTCTCATTATAAGCAATGTCAAACATGTGTACAAGCAGGGCCCGGTTCGGGGTTTGAACGAACCCACCCCCCCCCCCCGCTGGCGAGCAGGGGTCCGCTTGACCCCCCCCCCCACAAAAAAAAAAAAAACAATAAAAAAATATTATTTAAAAAAAAAAATCAAAATGGATTCAATGAGTTTTGTTTTATGTTGCTTATCAATTTTTGGGGCCAAGCGAAACCACCTTAGCCTAGCCCTATTAAACAGCAAATATATGTACCTCTTCTTGAGGGCCGAAGGCAGAAATTTTATTGAACCATCCCACCCACCCCCCCCCCCCCCCCCATATCGCGTTCGGCGCCAGCGTGACGTGAACAAATTTTGATGTACCTTTTTGCTCGCTCTGGGGCGTGACGCTAAAAAATTTTTGAGTCTTGTTACCTTTTTTGCCCACTTTTGCAGATTTCGAACCCTCCCGGACAAATCCTAGTTACGGGCCTGACAAGCATGGACTATGATTCGATTCTTTAAGGGGGATAACTTTTCGTTTGGTTGTTTTTTTTTAAATATTTTTTCAAAATCTTCGTTGGTTTGATTTGGTATTTGATTATCAATGACAAAATATTTATTTACATTATGAGTAATTTATCTCATGATTTGAAATTCTAATTAATAGTATGATCATTAATACCATATTTTTATGTATCTGGCGTCATTCTGTGCCTTGGAAAGGAAACAAAATAAAAAAATAACAGAGATGCCACACGATTTTACTCAAACGAGAAAGATCGTTGATGATGCAACTTCCATGTCTTCTCAATGCTTAAATAGCAAATATTATGATTAAGGCAAATACAAAACATCTTGTGAAATTTTCTTTGCTGTATATTAGATATAATCGTCATTCAAATTTATATCTATGTATTATATCATATATAATATACTTGATATATAAAATAATTTGGATCTGCTTACATTTTTTCAGATATTTTTTTTATGCTAACATGGGAACGAAAGAGATTTTGCAGCGGGAAGTCTGCACATTCAAATAACATTAACAAATTTTACATAAAGGAATAGTGTTAATAAATGCAAAGGGTATATTTTTCGTGCATTTTCTTTGTTTTTATAATTTGTTGAGTGACAGTGTACCATTTTCAACTGAAAGATGAGATTTGGCATTTCAATTAATGTTATCTGCCCATTAGGCTAGGCGAAAAAGGTGTATCAAACATACACATAGCACCCTCTCCATTAATGGAAAATAAATTGTGACAAAACACAGGGTATTTGTGATAATCGTACAGTGACGTACGTTTATTAGTTTGCTGTTTATCATCATCTTCTGTACAAAAACAACCTGTAAGGACAAGTAAAACAACATGGAATAATATAATCATTGTGTTTCATTACTAACAATCAATACCTAGGGCTTATAACTACGATAAAACACCTCGGTGTGGTATTAGGATGGGCCAAATAAGCTACTCGTGTTGAGACGCTAGATTAAACTAATTAGCTAAAAATAATCGACCACATGAAAAGGAGCACGTTGGACTGAGTAGTGAGAATAAGGAGTCTCTCGCGTCTCCAAGTCACTTGATTAGTAAACGCTTGATGATAGAGCCATACTCCATACAACCCCATACCATTGATTTCATGAACAGGGACGGACATTATTTGATTAAATTCCAAACATTTTAATTATTTTGACGCACAAACAGAATCCTAGATAAGGCTATTGCGATTTTTAATTCGAACGAACATACCCAACATTATAATATAGAAATAACATGAACGAGACAAAAAAAATATTCTCTTTTCTTGTCATAAATCGTTTGCAGCTATAAGACGCCATGATAGTTTGAGTACTCTCATACCCAGCCAATCAATCTTAGATATTCAGTGGTATTCTAATATTAGATTTAGATAAAATAATGGAAATCATTTTTGGTTTACCTTTTCAATTTTATAGAATCACAAATACGTCACATTCAATGTTATTCCTTTTCTTTCCAATACCGCATACAATTAAATCGGCCGATTAGCTCATGATGTTCATTCGTTGTAAAATTATCTCTTTTTTTTTTTCATTTTCCCCTCCGATGCAGCAAATTATTAAAGAGCACGAACTCATATTAATCGACTACAGAAAATATTAACAATTATGCTTGTTTATACCTTCTAGAACATCAAATGTTTACATTCGTAAACTATGATTTACTGTAATTTTTATTAGGGCAAATAAAATTAAAAGAAAATACGACATAGCGTTAACGGACGAGGATGATAGGAAAGTTGCATTATCGATATGATCGATACCTATATGACGTCATAAGTTGAAGATTGAAAATGGATGTTTTGTGACGTCATACTACGTGTAATATACACGTAGTATTGGCATCATTCATAAAATTTCTCTGGAGATGTGCTAGAATAATTTAAAATGTTAAAGGACTATAAAGATGGTTACGTATGTACCTATTGTTGATCTTCCAGATTCAAATTGGGCTAAGTGCTAATACAGGTTGTAATTTCATTCATTCATTTAATTATCAAGTCTCTTTTAATGTGCTTCTCAATCAATACATAGTAATATCACAGTATTAAAATGACTCATATTTTCAATACGACTAGCAGTTAGTTCAACTCTTTGAAAAGTATACCGTCTTGCAAGCTACCTAGCGTAATAATAAATTATGTGCACAAAAGTGTATATTTTGTGAAAAATAAACTCTCTTGAAATGCTGTGTGGAACTGAATCATATCCAAAATAATACTTCGATACCCTGTAGTAGTTTTCTTTTTATATCGAGTTGATAATAAAATCTGCAAATGCGAGCTTGTATCCAAAATTGAACAATGATATAAATATATAAAAAATAATATCATAAGCCTAATTAACTTCGGCTTGAAAAAAAAAATTGTCCAACAATATTATTATTTCCACCTGTTGGATGCGTCTCCATATTATGAATTCATAATATTTGGTATATCATATAAATATCCAGAGCTCTGTTTCTATTACAACCGGTATCGTAACTGTAACGTTATCTTTCTTATTACCATAGCAATATGCAATCATTCAGGTCAGTTTACCTATTACATAATTACATTCAGCACCTATAATTTTTTCATTCATTTAACATTGATGAGTTTATAATAGACTAAGATTTAAAAAAGCTACAACTGTGCAATATTCGTGGATTGAACTACCTTACCTTATGTTGCTATATTGGATAAAACTGTGCCAAAATATTTTGGACTTAATCATTTCTACACTCTAAAAACTGAAGTGCTAATTTCTGGGTGCTCGTATAGTGACTGCACTTGAAGTGCTGTTTTAGCACTTACCCAAGTGCTAATTTATCAACAACAAAAAATGTTCAATGTCGGTATGGGATTCGAACCGGGTTCACCTGGACATGGGAGAGAGTACCACTGACGTTACCAATAGACCAACGGAGATCTGACTAACTTGCTTGAATAATGAAAGCATAGTAGATCATTATGGCAACTTTGAAGAAAGTTCATCATCAAACATTATGATCGGCTAGCAATCGTGAGATGTGAATTGGTCTAACGTGCTCGTCAGCGCTTCTCATGCAGGGGACCCAGGTTCGAATCCCAACGAAGTCACGCCGTTTTTGCCCATTTTTGCTGAAAGTTCAGCTCACGTGAAAGTGCTAAAACAGCACTTTGAGTGCAGTCACTATACGAGCTCTTAAAAAGTGCTAATTTCAGCCTCTGAAGAGCTAAAAACAGCACTTCAGTTTTTAGAGTGTAGGAATGTTTATAAAGCTTCATGGAAGGATTTATTAAAATAAAATGTATTACTGTAACTCCCATTTTCTTAGATTTGATGCTCGAACTTCATATGAATTAAAATGAAGTCAGAAAAAGTCTTGGACCCTCTATTCATGTGAAGATCAAGTATTCAATCTATAGCGCGATGGGAGTTACAGGAAAATTCATTTTTAACGAAACATTTTTGTTTTACAAGTCAGGATTCTGAACTAAATTTGGTCTTCATACCAAGAGGACTGATCGAATTTCGTTTGCTTAAATATCTTTAAGAAATATCTAGATAATTTTATGAAGAAAAAAAAGAAAGAAAAAAAAAAACGTTTTGCAGATAGTCCATTGTGACCAAATGTTCCAAGATTAAAAAAAGAAAGAAAAAAAATTCTTGTTATCATACAGTTCCCTCCTGTAGGCCTAAGTATCAAATCCTCTCCTCGGGATAAAACCATGATAGTACTGTTACCATCTACGAGGTAATATCTCAAAGAGATATAGAATGATTGAAATTGCTTATTTCAGATTTAGTACAAAGCAGGAAATGAATTGTGTACTCTACAATAAATTCCATCAGTGTATTATTTACTGCAAATGTGATAAGTTTTAAGGACGACATAAAGTTCCATATTTCAATCTCCTGTTACATTTTGTTGAATTTATATCTTATCCCGTATTGATTACTAAATAAGGGAATTGATCATTTACGATAGATTAAAACACAATCAAAATATGATCTTCGTGAACGCTTGCCATCGGAATGTGCAATTCATATAAAATTAACAAATACAATAGCGACAATGATGATTGAATTGATAAAAAAGAACATGTCCACTATGTCCATATTGATATAGTACACAGGAAGGGTGGCTCCATTAAAGAAAAGGAAGAAAATTGATGCAACAATTAACTAGATTAAAAAATAAGTAGTTATGATGTTGTAAAAGTTTCGGCAAAACATAGGTATAAACAAAGAAATTAATCCAGACGCCTTAAATCACAAACTCTCATTGCAAATGCACCGTTGGGAAATAGCTGACTTCTCTCAACACAATGTGTGTTTACAATAATAACAACACCAACACTTATATTACCCAGCCACTCAACAAATAAATGTAGTTCATATTTTTTTTTCTCACGAAAAAAATTGTCCTATGATGTCCATCAGCGTCATCGTTTGTCCGAGTAGTAAAAAAAGAATATAATGACCATTTATCACGTCATCCAATTGCGTAATGACATAAGCGGAATCGTTGTCAAGGGATTCTGATAATAATAATAATAAAAAACGTTGGCTCTATCAGGTCTCCGGCTCTCTCTTGTGAGTATTTGGTTCTGAACTCCACATCGCAAGGAATGATGGGTCAAGGGGCGAGCTAAACGTCACGTGGTATGTTGTATTTATTCCATGATCAGCGATCTCTGATGTTGAAGGCGTAAACGTTAAAAGTCGTAGCAAAATATATACACACTTTTCTGTCCGTGAGATCAAAAACATGATAATGGTCGACACGAATATGATAGAAATAATCTTAGAAAAGTTCTTCAACACTTTATTTTTCGCTCTCATCATTACACAAGCACCCATTTGATTGGACGTCATATCGTCGGCTTACATCACGCGTCCGACGAAATACAATAATCCAATCAGCAAAAATTATCACGTAACAGCTACACGTTTCCCATCGAAAAAGTTGGACAGGGCATGATGTTTTAGCGGGGAAAGTTGTGTCTGAATTCCGCACATTTATAATCCACATGTAGAGAGAAAACATACTACACACTCGCATCACCCAACGCGCTGAAAATCACCAAATAAAATAAGAGCTTTTGATCACGTGATCTGAACATGGCGCCACTTTCTCCTGCTCCACCAAGGTTGTCACATGATCCACATCGCACAACGCACACATTTTTCCCGAGTGTGCGCGCGTACGCACGAACGAACGAACGAATAAACATTTATTATCTCCACTTGTGTTTGTACGAGAAAAAGAAACTTGATTGGAAGGCTCTTGCCATGAAAAAAAGCAAGACCTTTGAAATTATACCTACTAGTCTCAATACAAGCCACACCCTCGTAGATTGTTGGCTATTATTGTGTCAGTGACTGCGTCAAATACGAATTGAATATTGTTGGTGTCCGTTGCACACGTCATATGTGTATAGATTTCCTTGTTGGCGCTTTTGTTCAGTGCTTCAAATTGTAACTGAATGTATCCAGCAGCAGGTAGATACTCGTTAGCACCTGAAATAAATAATCGTGATACGATTTATACGACTGTCCCGTTACTCGTTTGGTTACCTAAGTAAACAAAAAACGTGACTTATAGTCAACATCAGCCATTATTGTCACACATTCAACACATATTTAGTTGTCATAAAAAACAACAGACATGGCATAGAAAATGGTTAAATTATTATTGCTGATATCGTAATAACATGGTATCAAAATCAATCCAAATGGTTAGTCAGAATGGTTTAAAAATCCAAAATATGTTGTTAAAGGTTAATCACATGGGAATCAAATGTTATCCATAATTAGTACATGATAATCAACTTCCATCCACATGGTTAGATTTAAGTTCAATCACAAGCTAGTCAAGTGGTTAACACATGCTGATTACATCTTACGTAATACGATGCTAGTCAAATGGTTAATCACATGTCTCAAATGCTAATCATGTCGATCAAAGTCAAATCCCATGTTTTGGTCTATGTTAATCACATGATCAGTTACAGTCAATCACATGTAGTCAAAGTTCAATCACATGGTTGGTAAAAGGTTAAATCCACATGATGTCACATGTTAATTACTTGGTTAGGTCCATAATTAATCACATGGTTTTCAAGTAATTAATCACGGTTAATCACATGGTAAGCCCGAAATAATCTTATCAACAGTCAAATGTCACACGTGGTTAGTCAAAATGTATCACAGTTGGTCACATTTCAATCACATGTTAGGGGCAGAACAATCACATGATTAGCTAAAATGTCAATCACATGATCACCTACCTTCGTATTCGGAAAGCAATGGGAGTGGTGAACTTCTGATCTTTTCCTCGAACAGCATCTTGTAGGAAGAGAATGATGGGAGGATCCGCGAACCTTTGTTGTTGCAGATGGAAATCAAAAAGACTCACAGGCTTTCATCGATTCTACAGAAATACAAGAACAGTTTCTTTTCATGGAAAACAGCTTCAAAATCGAGAAGTCCACGCTAACAAAAAATGGCCCCCGGTATTCTGAGCGGTGACTAGATAGTAAACACTACTAGTCAACCCTCGACCACTGACGCAAACAGATACTCTTTCCTTTCTGTAGAGCAGAATAAAAAATTCAATTATTCTTATGATACAGAACACTGGTCGTATCCCAAAGGTATTTAAGTTAAACCATAGCTTAAATCTGTGATTAACAATGGAACGAAAACTGACACAATTTTGAACAGTAGATTCGATTTAATATTTGGTATTGAATCATAAAAACTGCCTAAAAAGGTTTCGTAACCCATTAGGCACGATCCAGAATCCCAGGAAAACTTTAAGAACATAAAACGAGAAAGATTGTGTACATTGCTACCCATAGTAAACCACATATTAAGCTATAGCTCAAATAAAGGCCACCTTTGTGAATACGGGAAACTAAGTAATATGGGTCACTCACAAAGAATACTGGATGCATCGTGAAACCTTCCACGCCGGGCTAATCGACTAGGGAAACGTCGAAAATATATATATATATATATATATATATATATATATATATATATATATATATATAATATCGTATAAGCATCACTTTACTCGTGTTTCTATATATCCCTTATTACTAAAAGAAATACTTCTGACACGGATCTAAAAAGGGAATAACATCCGTTTGCTGAATGATCAGCAAATGGACCAAAATAGATCGTCTTTGTTATACAACAGAAGCTTTTATATGTAACGATGGAGAGATTACTTTGGAATAAAAATAATCTAATCTTATTTGAATCGTCTTTTTAGAAAGAATATTGAACATGTCAACATTTTGTCATGTATAACTTTTCTTTTATCCTTTCAATATTGTTTATATATCCATCATGTCCATATATACTATAATTTCCCATTGAATTTCAAATATCATTATTATTATTATTATAATGGAAAAAAAAATTATATAGAAAAGCGGTGTTTAACATCTTCTGAGCTACAGCAAGCTAATTCGATTTGCCCATTTGAGACCCTCTTTACAAAGTTTACAGGCATGCGTAGCTGCCAACAGTTATTTTAATTCTTACTTATAAATTCAACTTCAGTTTAGTGGACACATTACAGGAAAAGAAAGCAAAGAAAAAAAAGGACGAAACAAGTATTGTACCACCAGAGATAGAGGTAGATGGAACGCCTTGGGGCCTGTTTCTCGAAACCATCATAAGTCCAAGTTCTTGGACAACCCATAGGGACACGTGTTGTAGAATTAACACTCGTGTCAATAGGATGTCCATGAACTTAGACTTATTACGGTTTCGAGAAACGAGCCCCAGATCGGCAATGTCTGGAATAGACAAGGCACCAAGGAATAAAGGATACTTGAAGTGCCTGGTGTTTGCAAATGTGTGTTATATACAACGAAATCATTTTTAAAAAAAATCCACCTCAGACACACTGGCAAACCTACTCCAGACAGAATCAAAATTTGAAAGAACAATTCCGATTGGTTACTGGTCAGGGCGTAGAGCAAAAAGTGGGCGTAACACTGATCTTGATTGGCTATTGCCATTTTGCGATTGATTGCAAACTATCATGTTACGGAGCTCTGGGCCCTGTAACATTACGAGTTAAATCAATTGTAAATCGACAGCAGCCAATCAGGATCCTTTTCCCATAAACTCCTTGTATAAAAGTCTCACTGTGAACCAATCAGTGTGTTTGTTTCAAATTTGTAATTAATCGTAACTCTTTATGTTACAGGGTGGTGATTTCATCTTCACCAGGGCTCTATAACACAAAGGTTTGTAATCAATCGCAGAATGGCAATGCCCAATCAAAATCATTATTGCATGCAACTTTCGTTAAAAATACTTACAAGTAACCTATCGAAATTGTACTTTCATATTTACAATCGATCGCAGACCTTTGTGTTACAGGGCCCTAGTGTTAGTTTTAGGGATCGGTCTCATCAGTGTGACAGAGACATAACACATAATCGTAGTTTGTGTATACGTACCGTGATATCATCTTCTAGAAGTCGCTGATCATAACCACTAAGAGCTACACAGAATATGATTGCTGTGACGTCTTCAAAACAGTGTATCCACTTTTTCCTTTCTGATCTTTGACCTCCTACGTCAAATAACCTTTATATGACACGTGGCGAAATATAAGAACAAAAACAACAATAAAAAAACTTTTTTCATTAAACGATGCCATTGCTCGTGATACATAATTCAAAATGCCTCCAGCATGGAATGAAATATTATGAAAGGAAGAATGGCATTAACTTCAATATTATCTCATAACTCTCCACTAAGATATAATTTTCATTTTAAAAATAAACAAATACGGCGATTCATTAAACGATGTATAGTTAAAATGTATCATAGAATGTCATTAGTAGTAAATTATTATGTCACAGAAAGTTAATTTGATACGGCTATGAAATACTTACAGATGTGGAAAATATGATACTGGTAATTTGATTTAATCCAGTACCTATCGAGCTTGATAAGTCTATGTCGCTGATGCTTCCTAGATAAACACATAAGTTTTTAGGGATATATTCTACAATTTGTAAGTTTACACCAGCCGCGAATCCAACATCAACTCTATCAAAATTTTGGACAGGCCTTTATTGTCTTGATATAACGGTGGCTATATCATGCCTGTGCATTGGCTGATACATTCTTTTGAATGAGTTGATGCTGAATCCACTATTGTAAACCATTATGTGAAAAGCATGGAGTTCTTACCTGAAGTGTAGATTTTTGAAAGTGAAGTGTGTTTCTACAATTCCTGTTGTTTTGACTCGAGTTCTTAGGATATCTTGCTCGTTAGGAAGGTAATCTGGGGACCCAATTCTATCGAGATTATCTAGAAAACTGGTTGAAAAGAAAAACGAGGACGAAAAATATAAATAATTATGTGTATTAAACATATTGTGCTGATTTTCTGTAAAAGGTGTTGGAATAGGTCAAAATATCACAATCTGTCTGTAAATTCCGACGAATGAATGTTTTCATCCCCAGGGTTTGACAAGCCACGGTGTATAATGCAATCTACAAAGCTCGCACTATTACGTTCATTTGAACATAATTCATTTAAGATAGGGTTTGTCTACATCCATTATACGCGCTTTCTCCTTGCCATGTGAAACCTCATACTCTACCAAAGCTGCTTAAAGTTTGACGTCATCGAGAGTTGGATGACGTCATACGGAAAGATTATCGCCATTCATCGAGTACATCTCTGTTTTGCCGCGCTTTTCTCGCCGGCAGGTGACGGCAATAAGTAAGGAAAAGTTGATTGAAAACGAGAAATCTGATCGATGGAGACGTTTATTCATCTTTTTCTCTTTTTTTCTTCTTCTTTTTCTTCATTTTTTACTTTATAACCTGGAAATTTGGTCAGGTTGATGAATGAGTCGTACTGTCTATGAAGATAGAAACGTCATGCAGATTCAGACAATTCAAGGACTTTCTTACTATCAATACGCGTTCAACTGTGAAGAGAAAACGACGGATAATTCATCATTATTAGAGTTTTGTTCGTAAATAGAAAACATCCAATAAATGCGCTTAGCATAATTTTACTCATTAAAAGTACTACTCATGTTCAAACATATTAAAAACATCCAATACATGATGTTCCTAAATATTATATTAAAATCGATTAATTGAAAGTGACCAAGTCTCATCATACCATTATACTAGAAATATAACGATCTCCGTTGTCACGCAACAAAACTGTATCCTTAGTTGTGAAATAGTCAAATTATAAATGAGAGGTTCTCGAACATCTATTGAAAAGGGAAGTGCAAACATCTCTATGATTTTCGGTTTAGGCTTCAACAGACCAGAGAAAATGTAATCAATAAGGATCCAAGGAGCGTTCACTTCATCTCTGTAATGTTACGACAACATAAAGTTAAACACATGTTTAGATATGTGCCCCGACCAATTATGGAAGAATTTATGACTAAGTATAAAATAACTTCCTAAATGTTTATTTACAAGTCAAGTACCAACATTTTGCTAAATAAAGATAATGAGCATGGAATTACGTTGTCTTAGGTCAAGCAGTTTTCTCTCATCATTGTAAAATTAACAAAGTGAAAAATAGGGTATACCCATGTTGAAAAGAACACAATGTCCTACAGTGTTTTCACAGTGTGTTTCACAGTGTGTTCACTGAATGTTCACATAGACAACTATGTTGATACGCTCAAATTCAACAGTGTGGTGATGACTTTACATAATCATATGGTTTTCCACACAGTGTTCGCATGGTGATGTTCGGTTTGACACTGTGCATCTACACCCTCACAGTGTAAAGATGGTATCAGACTGCATTCAGATTGTGTTCACATTGTGGTTCACGTTTTGTTTCACAATGTGGGGCACTGTGTTCTTTCAAGCAAGGATAATTTGTTAATATGAACTTACTATTTAGCTGAATCATTGAGTTGATACTCCCTGGCTCTACTGAATATCTCTTGGAGGCCACTATCTGTCCACAGTCTTTGGAGTGCTGCTGTGAGAGAGGGTGAATAGGGTGCTGAGTCTTGGAGCTTACTCACTGTATCATATACTAGCTTCGCATCCTCCTGCAATCAATTGATAAAGGTAAAGGGTGGTTCATTCAAAGCGTTGCAATTGCGAGAATGCAAACAGACCAAAAAAGTTTTTAAAAAGTCGCAACAAAAGTTTCGCTATTCAGACTGTGTTTTAAAGAGAAAGGATAAAAGCGGGGAAAAAATAATTTTGGTATCGATTTTTCTCAAACAATGTGTTAATGTGGTACCAAATTAAAGCCCCACCCCTCCAAAAAAAAAAAAAATTATTGAAACAAATCTTGCTGGCACACTTTATTTTGTATAACTTGTTTTTGTAAAACAAAAGTTATGCTAAATTCTGTGCGACGAAGAGAATGACATTTACACAAATCTTTTGTTCTGAGCACTGAACGTTGAATTTTGGTAGATCCTTTTACTATGGAAAGGATTTGAAACCATTAGGGAATTTAATAATTTAAGAATGTCGATGTGAACATGGACGAGGTTCTAGATTTATATAATGGAAGCTTTAAATAAATGATTATGATAATAATGGTGTCTTCTTCAGGCGTGACGCTCACAGCTCTCCTAGCCTCTAGCTGTGGGTCCAGTTGACAAGCAGAAGAACGCCGAGACGAGATATTTACAGTTCTCAATTCAGCCTGTCAACTGGAACCAGAAACTAGGAGACCTATGAGCATCAAGCGTGAATAAGTATCGTTATTACTACAATTTGTATCCAAAGGCTTCCATTCTTTACATCGAGAACCACGTTCATGTTCACGTCGACATGATTCTAAAACTTCCTATTGATGGGAGGACGAAATGGCGGGTGTTGACCCATACTGATGATGGACGGTCGCCACCATGTCGTGCTCAACACGAGATTAATGCATTCCATTTACTGTCGACTAAAAAATCGCTCTGTTCTGCTCACAGGAAAGGTCACCAACCCAAAACATTTTTCAGTCTAAGCATCTTTGAGGTGAGAAGGCTCAGATTGTCAAAATGACATGGATAGGCCTACAAGGTTGACTACTGGCATGCACTTAATTCTTATCCATATACCGCTTCTGTCCAGTTGACCATGAAATTGAAATACGTTTGTATGGGTTCTACGTGTAACTTATCAAGAATGAAAGATTTAAAGAAAATCGTGCTGTCTCAAGACCCTGAATTCTACTGTAGCATGAATAAGTTTGTAAAAGTTCATTATGTTTGGAAGAGATTCGTTTGGGTTGAATGGATTCATTAGTAATGGAAATGCAAAGAAATTCCGCTGAATATTGCTGAAAGTATTTTGTACTCTCACATTGCTTTGCATGCATAAAAACATGTATGTGAGAGATCGTGTGACATTCTTTTAATGAATTCTGCCGTAATCGAGTGGTTTTATCCGAGAGGTACCAGTTCAAGTACCATCAACGTATGGCGATGTCAATTGAGAGGTTTATCTTTTGATATTTCTAGGTCAAATTTGCTCTGATTGACGGTGAATATATTCAAAATTAATAATCTAAGATCGTAACATGTACTCTTTGTTATTCCAGCTGACAAAGCAATAAAAAATAAATAAAAAAAAATAAATTAGTTGTTAGCAGCGGATTCAGCCTCACTTCACACAATTGAAAATATCGGCCTATGCCCAAACATAATAGAGCCGCTATTGTCCCTTACGTAATCTATCAAAATTGCGAATCCCGGATCCGCTCTCAGTTAGATACTTTAGTAGGCGTATGGATAATAAATGACATCATTATATTCTTGATGTATCTGTTGATATTTGAGTTAAAAAAGAGTCCATCACGAAATTAAGTTAGTATCTTTAAAAGCAGACAAGCTAGATAAACAGAGAAAAAAAAAAAAAAAAAAAAAAAAAAAAAAAAAAAAAAAAAAAAAAAAAAAAAAAAAAAAAAAATGTTTCAGGAAAATCAGAGAAATATAAAGAAAGTTAAAAATATTTGTATGATGCAACGCGGTCAAAAAGTGATGATGCCATGGCAACCCAACATACAAATGGTAATTTCCTACATGGTTTTATCATAAATTTTCACTTTATTGCTTTTCTCATACCTCTGTCAAAGTTATATTGATGAAAATATATTACGATATTAATAATATGTTATCTCGATTTAAAAAAATGAATGGTTTTCATCATTTGAAAATATTTGTTTGGTGTTATTAAAAATATTTTTCTCTTTAGTTAATGCCGGGAACATTCATTTTGCATGAGGTAATAGTTTCAGCATAAATAAGTGGAAATTTTTAATAGAACCATAAATTTTTTTTTTTAAACCCACACAAATCGTAAGTTGGACTGCTTTGAAATCAAAGCTGCTGCCAATTTTTTCATAGTGATCAGCAAGTTTTGCAAAATAAAAATATTCATATCTTTTTTTATTATTGGTCCGATTTTCCTCGAACTTTTTTATCCGTTTTTTTTTTTTAATGTCTTTTTTTTGTAGATGATAAAACAGGGTGGACCATGATATGAATTTATTATTTCACTTTAATCCTTTGCAATATTGTCATTTCTAATTTGCATTCTGACAAGTAATGTGTTTGCGGTTTGCAGGATGACTAAAACACGTAATGGAATGTTTACGAGGGGAAAAAAAGGGTATGGATTTTAAGGTCATCGGGTAAAAAAGCCTGCAAGAAAAAGAGGGTAGCGTATTGATATCGATCGTGCACCTACATATTGAGTCCTTATACACATTATTGACGTCATACAATAAAAGCATAGAATACACAGCTGAATGTCTAGCTATGACGTCACAATAACTCGTCTATGTCGTCACATTATCTATAACCATGTCATCACCATGTTCACATCTTCACAAGATAATTGTATGAAACAATGCACTAAGTGACACCTGCAAAAGAAGCCTGGATAGTTTGCAGTTTCCATTCCAACCTTTCAAGAATCCGACCTCGATTCCGGAGAATGCGATGTGAATTGTCGTCCCTTTTCACATTTTAATCACAGTTAATGTCGTAAGTCACATGTATTACCGCAATTGGCGATGAGAAAAAAAGCGTCTTTTACCGTGTTTGTACCCGGGATGAACTTCTTGCTCTATATGTACACAAACACACGGAAGACACATACACACACACACACGCATGCACACACCGCTCGGGAGAGAAAAAAAAAATCCCGATGTGCTATTTTTATCCGCAGTCACTTATCAGTGTGCAGTAAAGTCTGCAGCGATGATGGATTGCCAACTACGAGGGATTTGTGTACGGGTGTATGTAGAGTAAGAGTCTCGGTGTGTGTGCGTGATTGTGTGTGGCTAGGTGCGTGCAGGCCATTGCTGCTGCAGCACATTGATGGCAGGGGGACTGAGAGAAAGAGAGCGTGGAAGAAAAAGGGTCTCTTTGCGTTGAGCGAGAGCAAAGGTGTGGTTACACACGACGCTATTCTTGACTTGGAGCAAATATGGCGATCATCGATCGTCGGCTGTGTACATGTCACATTAAGAGGAGTAAGATTGAAAGCAGAATACCATTCCATAATCACTAAAATCGTCGTCTGAGATCATTTTGCCAAGGTCGTGTACGTGGAAATTCTTGTATTAGGCTCTCCTGTAATTCCCGCCTCTGCAGAGCAATCTCATACCCTAGAGTCAATTCGTTGTAACGTTATACCGAGGTCTCCCACATTTCCAACATTGAACAATACGCTAAAGCAATGACTTCATAACATTTAAATCTTAACATTTGTTTTCATATGGTTGCATGCCCGTGAGCAATGCGTGAAAAGGAATGGAAACTATATTTGATTTTGACACATTTAAACACTTCAATATCTGTTAGCTTTAAGTAAAATATTGTACATTCCTTGACTGTCTATAAAATATTACATATGGTTTTAAAAAAAAATCTTTATTCAACGCAATTTCTCTCAGTTTATTATTTATTTCAATTCCTCTATCCAAGGTGCATCAAAAAGTCGTAAAACAATGCCAATAGAAACCTCCCCCCACCCCCCTCTCTCTAATACATTTATCGTTGTATATAATGGTACAATTTAGAATTACAAAAATATTCGTTCTTGATTACATACCTCTCGTTCTTCCTCCCCGAAAGGCGTCTCGAATTTTTCTCTCGCTCTGAGCATTGAAACCATAGATTGAAGTAAATTGCTATATACCACTGGTCTATACACTTTCGAGTCTTCTGGTGTAAAACCGTCTTCATGTATAATTCTATAAAAGAGAAAAGAAGGAAAATTGACTGAAGAAAGTACACAGGTATTTTATAGTAGTATTTAGAATGAATCGAGATGAATTGGAATTTATTCATTCTGCATTGTATCACATAAACATAAACCTTTACAGATAGAATGAGCATACACAATTGAGTAATCCATTTTAAAAGAAAAAAACAAAGAAGTCGAATATGACAAGCATGATTTAAAATAGTTATTCAATAGTTTCATTTAATAATACATATTGTATTCGTTTACGATCTAAATCGTAAATTGTATGTATTCTAAAAGAAGTAGATCAATCACTTTTCAATACGATATAAGCATTTCTAATAGATATAAAAGTTTTATTATTGAAAATAGGTAAAAAGAAAAAAAAAATGCAGAGTTTGAGATATGAAATTACAAAAGCTGTAATCCAAATGTACAGTTTAAATATAATACACATCGGGAGCGGACTGAAAATTTATCATTGCTCAATGAAAATTGTAAATAATTATATTTAATCAAACGAATGTTTTGTCTTTTGAAATTAATATCGAGCAAACAAATTTTGCTTTAAATAAGTGTGTTCTATAGGAATATCCAATGTTTTATTTATTAAATAACGCAGTGAGTGGGATATTCGTCTCACGAGTATGCATCAGTTCTAAAATGGAGTACTAGTAGATTTGGGTTAGCTCACTCTCTTAATACTAATTAATTTAATGAAATGTTCGGTGTCAAAAAACTTTTCGAGCGAGATATGATGGCGACAATTTTATCTTCAACCCTCCCACGTGGCATATCTTAATTATTTTAACACTGAAATAGACCCTTGGAAGCAACTTCATGGAGATATAAAAAAAAAAAAAAAAAAAATTATCCAACTAAATCAAGTATTTAACGAACAAAAAGTCAAAGTGAGAGAAAGAGAGGAAGATTCACTCAAAGAGAGAAAGATAAAATGCGAACAAAAATTAAATTTATGAGACAGAAAGCATTATACTAAAATACCCATTATGGTCGTGACATGGAATTTTGAAAGGAATTAGGATTTAGAGTGATTGGGGAAAGGTTTATTACACTTCACCTAAAACTGTTATATGCTTCCATATTTTGGAATCACCAAAATGACCCCCCCCCCTAAAAAAATGAAGTCAATCCTGCCGAGAGTCATGTGAACTTACCACCAAAAAAAATGCATTAATGGGACTACTCTCTCTCTCTCTCTCACACACACACACACACATTCCGGTCTAACTTTGCAGCTTTTCTGTGGTTATCACATTGTGACTTTGAGGGCAATATAAGAGCATAATAAAATATTCTTCCTAAAATAGCATGACAAGAATTTGAAAGCTCACGATAATTTGGTCACATTTCCCAATACAGTATAGAGAAGAAATTGATAGAGAATGCTCGACGCACCGATATCCTTTCCGGAAAAACAAATCCAAAAGTCAATTAATCTCATTCTTTCTTTCCAATTCTTTCTTTCCAAGACGTAAACCAATTCCACCGATACAACACATTTTATATGGCACAAATATTTAGTAATTAGTAATTATAACAGCATCCCCAGGATGACATTAAGCATTGATCCATAGCATTTTAATATAATTATTCTCTTAATCTCTTTGGTAAGTAACGTGATCGTTCTAATCAAACAACTAGCATTCTTCTTCATACGTTGAAATGAAGACACATCTTTATTATCATCTATGCTATCTACTTATCAAAACTATATAAAGCGATGATGGCATAATGTTCCTTATCGCTGCCAGACAGCATGTGTCAGTTATTCTTTTCTCTTTTAAAACAGCCCACTACCTTAATGATTATATCTTTCATCGATGTTTCCACCATAAACCCACACCTCCGCTTTTCATTGTCTATCATGTACCAATTCCATGCTCCTAGGTTTACAAGGCCTTTTGAAAGGATTCGATTTGCGCCCAAGCTCATTCCCTTCCACAAGTTAAATCATGTTCTTAAAAAGGTACAGGCGATCTAAGTCTTGAGTGTGGAAGGGTTAAGGCAAGACGCTTGGGGTCATTTCAGGACCAGCAGATCCACCTGCCGCACGCTATGTTTGGCTGTCAGTGCAGGAAAGCCCTGTTATAGGTCCAACAATAATTTCACACCATTCTACACACCGACCAGTCTTTCACGCCTTGCACACAAACAGCCTGAGATTTCATCGAAACACCCACACCCCATCTTAAAGGCCATCTTATCCTCTATACTAAAGTATGGTTACCAAGAGTGGTAAACATAACGAGTAAAATTATGTTTCCTGAATTTTCCCTTCTCTCTTAACCCCTCAGGAAGAAAAGTCTGCACTAGGATTAAACGATGCATAAAACCATAAAAATGAATATTTATAGATAACATTTTCAAACCCAATTACTTAAGGTATAGACGCGTTTCAAAATATGCTGTTAACAAACCAATAAATAAATATTGCGATATTAACCACGTCGCTTTGTGTAATGTCCTCTTCATAAACAACATCCATTTCATGAAAAATAATGATTTGGTACCATGTATAGTGACAATATTAACCGCATTTACCCCGAGCACAACGCATGCATAACTTATCATAACGGTTCGTCTCATCATAAAAAGAATATCAATTTATTGTAAAGTGCACATAACAAATAGTTTAAGCAGAATATTAGAGAAATTGCGCCTTCTCAATAGAAAATGATTAAAAATCTGTATGACTATGACGCAAGGGGAGAAACTTAAATAAAAAACGATGAAAAAAAAAAGATAAAAATATAAAAAATGTGTTAAAAGGAATGCTGGACTAGCATGGCGGAGCAAACGTATGAATAATGTAAACTCTGACGACGTTTAGATGGGATAAACTAAAAGACTAAATGTATAAATAAAATAGACGAAAACGCCGGAATACACACTGTCAGGAGAAATTATGTGGGTGGATGTTCGAGTATGAGCAAGAATCTGTGAATGTGGGGTGAGAGATACTATAGAGCAACATTAACGAAGATAAACTGAGCAAACTGTAGGGGTGAAAAAAAAAACCGAGAGAAATCAAGAGAAACGGTGAAAAAGATTGAAAGAAAAAGAAAAAGAAAGTGAAGGTTGTTGAGAGAGATTTGGTGCAAAAAAAGTTATCGAATAAAGACAATGAGAGGATATGAAACAGAACGACATGATTAGCATGTCCGACAAGAAAGAGAGATGAAAAAAGTGAGATTCGACGAGATAGCATTACAAGTACATACAAATATATAGGCAAATAGAAAGATCTAGAAATGAAGTAAATAGACTGAATTGCATCTTCAGAGCAGGAGAGAGAACAAAAGAAAAGCAATAGGGGTACAGAGATGTAGAGAGGGAAATAAAGAAAAAGTACGCGATACATGCAGAACGAGATGTAATAAGCAGAGAGACACACCAAAACAAGCCCCCCACCCCCATAAGAAAGCATGAGGAGAGGGTATAATTAAAGATAAAACAACAACAAAACACATATGAACCCAAAGAGATGAAGAAAGAAAAAAAGAAGGAGAGATAGTGAGATGTAGAGAGGATGCATGTGTCCTGCGGGAAGGAACAAACCGTCGCTGTCATGAAGACTCACCGCGTGGGTGTACGTCTCATGATGATGAGGGGGTGCGTGTGTGTGTGTGTGTGTGTGTGACGGTGAGAAGGTGGGTGGTTCACACACATTGACGTTTATGAGTAATGCATAACTTAATAATGCCGACCAGCGTTCCGATATGCAAACCGCAAATTTACTTATCGCCCATCACCATCTAGGCGGTCGGTTCGTTTGGTAGCTTGCTTGCTTGACTGGCTTCTTGATTGGTTTTTACCGATGAACACATTAAGAAAATAGGCACGTCCAATGACTTCATATGCTCACATTCATCGCGTTTTGGGTGTTTTAACGAAATTGGGATTAATCTTCTTTCTTTGCAATAAATGAGATAAAAGTTATGGTGATATAAGTTTTTGTTTTCCTTTTGTCACTAACCTATTTTATATTGCCATTATAGTAATAATGATAACACGAACACAGACTGAACAGTATTATATAATCATATTATGATTATGAATACTGGATATTCGACAACGCAACATACTGGATTATGTAAACGACAAATTTAACACTAAACCTTCCCGAGTGCATGTTATTTCACAGATACAAAACTTTTCACCGAAGACATAGACTGAGGTGAAATAGACTTGCACGAGGGTGATTTAGAATTTGGAGTTCACATAGGCCAGTAATCATGGTAATGTTACATAATAGAACATGCAATACTAGCTATGGCAAAGCGACCCCTAGATCTAGGGCATATCCAAAGGAATTCGACTTCATTTCTTGTGTTCATGGTCGGTATGGGATTCGAACCGGGTTCACCTAGACATGGAAGAGTACCGCTGACGTTACCTTTAGACCAACGGAGATCTCGCTAACTGGCTTTAATTATGACAGCATAGTAGAGATTATGGCAAACCTGAACAAAGTTCATCATGAAACAATATGATCTGCTAGCAATCGTGAGATGTGAATTGGTCTAACGTGCTCGTCAACGCTTCTCATGCAGGGGACCCAGGTTCGAATCCCAAGGAAGTCACGCCGTTTTTGCCCATTTTTGCTGAAAGTTCAGCTCACGTGAAGGTGCTAAAACAGCACTTTGAGTGCAGTCACTATAACAAGCACTTAAAAAGTGCTGATTTCAGCCCTTGAAGAGCTAAAAACAGCACTTCAGTTTTTAGAGTGTATATGACGTACATAGTTATCTATAAATCCATGAAGTGTTTCATGACCATGAAACAAACGAAAATATTTAATAACACGTGACACGCATCCAACAAATTACAGTGACTGACACTATCTTATTTTAGATATCTGCAGCATTATTGTGTTTTAAAGCACAATACACCATATATGACACAGAACAATTAATGATTCAGAGCCCTTAAAGAAGGCGGTAAGCCGAAAAGTTGGCGAATAAAATGAATTTCAGGCAACGTCCATAAGCAATCCTGTTGTTCTTAGGCAAGGTGAAAGAAATGACAAGGCATTAAATCTGGTCGTTGTTTTTCTATTTTTTTTCCTCTTTCCGTTTTGCTAAGCATTCGATTGAATCAATCTTCATCAGATCTACAAATTAATAAAAATTAATATACCAAAATATACAAATTATACGATTTGCTAATATGTCCAAAACATGTCAAATGTATAACTATTAATTAGATAATCATACACTGCCTCCGTGAACATGTTCGCCAATTTATCAACTGATGTATAGGCCTAGGCTACGTAGAAAGATTTTTGTATTAGCATCAGAATATTCATGAAAGTTTCTATTTCAGATATCTAATGTCTTCTAAATTACTTTTAATAATAACAGTTAAACATGAAAAAAGGGGAAAGCTGATCTAAGACCATGCATACGAACTATTCGTCAGAGAATAAGCACCATACAAAATATAGAACAATCTTGTATGTATTTCAAGAAGCTCTTACGCGATGTAGTGATATCGTAATGACGGCTTAGGATAATATCGAGCTATCGATCCCTTCTGACGACCAGCGAGGATTTTTCTCGCTTAATTTGACCTTGGAAAATATTTTTGCATCGATGTGTATAATATGGTTGCTTCAATGGGCAAATACAAAAATTATTTATAGCCTTTCTCGACTAGTATGCTTAATGGCCATGCCTACTGAATGCGCGTTTCGGATCGATTTAATTTTTGATAATCATTTGCTTTCAAAGATGCATTATATACTGTAAAGAGATTGCCTATTCACCTCCATTGTGACCTCCTGATAGTGCTTTTAAGAGTAGGACTATAATAGTCAACATGACTACGTTGTAACGAATTTTAATCGCATACAGATAATTTATAACTATCATAAAATATAATGGTGTTAAGACGAATATGTATGTTTGACTTGTAAAAGACTAATTAAGCGAGATCGAAAATGGCCTCTTATTGCCTCTATGCGGCTGTCACAACTCGCCGTACCTTCAACGTGCAACTCCCTACGATGGATTTCGTAGAAAATTCGTGCAGCGGAGGTACCTTGCAGGTACAATGCACGTACGACGCACAGGAGGTTTTTACAATACCCCTACTACAGAAACGCAGAAATCGCAGAAGTTGACACAGGACCTGTTCGTGCATTGTACATGCAACGCAGGCTATGTTGATGGCACGTGCCCCGTAGCCTACGACGAGTTGTGACCGCCGCATAAACCGTAATTTTGTTGTTGTGAGTGCTTTGTTGGTTTTCGATGATTTTGAATGTGAGCTATTGTGAGTGCATGTTTCACAAAGGCTGAATATAAATAGTGAAATCCAGTAATTCTAAGAGCGAGCCACATCTGGTTATCACGGTGCCACATTTTTCCTGCCAATTTAGTCATTTTGACGTATATCGTTGCTGCACGTCTCCAGCTTATGTGAGCACCATATTACCGATTATGCTGTAGTTATCAGGACTTGGAACTGTTTACTATTGATGTATTTTGATTTGTTATTCCTGAATGTTTTGGGTTTTTATATGTATTTTGATGCTTTATTAGTGTATCAAATCCAACCTATATTATAAAGAATATAATTGGGTGCAATAATATTTTACTATAAATTTGGTTGAATAAAAACATGTGACTATGATTTTTCTATGACAGGCGAAAGCAATTGAAGAACTAAATAAAAAAGACATCTGTAAGGGCACGACGTCGAAAACAGCCATCTTGATTCTTTGTAGAAAAAAACAACCTTGTTCTCTGAAAACGTATTTCTTTTAAAGTAGGCCTCAGTCATTATCCATTCATATCTTAATTAGATAGTCGAAAAAGATAAAGTGATAATTATAATTGCACAATCAAGATTGAATACTTTGAATTGTCCAGATGCGCAGATGCCACATGCTCGGAGATTACCATACGGTCTACAAACAGGCGCCTCATCACAACACTCGGTGATATAAAGTTCTTGGAAGAACGGAACCAGCTACATACGTTATCGATTGGACACCAGAAGGAGAAACCTTCCGAACCCTACAGGAGCCACATCATAGCTTCATACAGCTGACATTTCAAGCAAGTGTTATTCTTTTGCTATCTGTTTATATTACTTTGTTAAAAAGGAATTTGGTTGGAGTTTATGTTAATGATTTGCATAGATTTGCACTTTAGGTAGAATTTAGGAAAAAACGTCAAGCTAATTTGTGAATATTGTTTATACTTGACAAATAAATCAAATCAAATCATGCGAAGAACACAGAACAAAACAAACAAACAATAGACGATGAACTTTAGGCGCAGTTAGGCCTTCAAAGGAGCGTGTAGGTCTACACTGTTAGTCATAAACATGATAAAGGTGGAATATTTTTTTTCTGGCTCAAGCGCCATTATGTTGCTCCGGTTTTTAATTCTTGAATGTGTTTGTCGCCGCTTTCACTTTCCGGGATCCTGGGTATATCTTGGACGTTCGCTCAACCCTTCCCGGGATTTTTTTTTTCCAAAAAAGTTTGTCACCCCCAGAAGATGGCCATTTTCGTCATTTTTTTCTTATTTTGGGGGCCCCTTTTTGTTTATGCGACCCACCAAGGCCCCCTCAGTCCTACCCCAAGTAAACACGTCTGAGGTGTAGATTTGTTATTTTTCTTTAAATTAACTCCAGATGTATGGTTACAGGCTCGACTCTTTTGTCCGGGGGAGGGGTCCAAATTTATTTTGATTGGGGTTCAAGATTGATTTTATTCAGTTTTACACCATGGAAATTTTTCTATCTTCCCTAAATTGTATTGTAAAATCTCAACCAAACATAAATTAAAAAAAATATATTATCAATAATGACTATTCACAGCCTTGTCATCAAGGCTAAACAAAATTTAGGGGAAATGATATTTAAGGGTTAAAGGTTGTTTTTCATTTCTTTAGTTTTCAGCATAAAGATGGAATAAAATCATTCCGAATTTTCACCAATCTCGTTTTTTACTTCAACCCCTCCCCTAGACAAGAGACCTAAGCCTGTGCCCAGAAATACAGATTTAACTTAAAGAACAATATAAACAGTACACCTCAGTCGCGTTTCCTGGGGGTAGGACTGAGGGGGGCTTGATCGACCGGGAAAACAAAATGGGGCCCCAAAATGAGAAAAAAAATGACAAAAATGGGCATCATGGGGTTTGACAGAACTTTTTTTGGAAAAAGGTCCACGTGAAGGGTTGGGAGAATGTCCCAGATATAGCCAGGGTCCCGAAAAGTAAAAGCAGGGACAAACACATTCAAGAAATTAAAGCCAGAGCAAAATCAAGTCGCTATTGCGGCAAAAAAAATATATTCCACCTTTAAGAAGGACAGTGTACATTTTTCAATTTTTTTATTGGCCTGAACATGTTAAAAAACGCCGTGTACACTTTTCGCTGGAAGTTGGGGCAGAAAGACAATAACCGCCAAAGCTTTTTTTTTTTACACTAAGCAAAATCCAAGTTTGCTTTAACGTTTAAATGGTTGGCCTATTATGTAGCAGGTTAATGCTATATGGTGTTTTTGGATACGAACAGTGCTAGTTCATAATCATATTAAAAACTATATTGTGCTTTAAAAAAACAAAGCAACTTCTTAAAAATTGGACTAAAATGTCGACTGCAATTTCTGGCCTGTGTAGTTTAAAACTCCCTCGTTCCTTAATAAACTTGGCAACAAGTAATAATGTTCAGTGTCAGTAGGTTTGTCAAATAGTTGACGAGTATGGCACACGGGGTTGATGGGCAACTAGGCTAAACATCGATAGGACGATATACGATGTGGTCCGTGCTCAGTCGCTCTTTAACAAAACTTTGATAAATCGTGTAGATGGAGACCAGTAAACGAGTGGCTTTAGCATGATAAATCTGATTCTGACTGTCTGGAGGTTAGGAATGCGAATTAGATGGTATGGTTTATGATGGGGCCTAGCTTCAGATTGGAAAGAAGGTCACACTATACATGCCTTAACCAAATTTGGAAAGCTCGGTTAACAGAGCTTTTTGAGTGCTAATTCTCTCTTTAAATTATTTCTACGTATATTCATATTTATTTCATCTTCTTGTAGCATGATAAATACGCATGACAGTGATTTAGGTTTTCCCCGGCCAACTTGATCATACATTTTCATTTAATGTGCATTCAAATTCGTGTCCTTGAAGCGCCGCCAGATGGACTTTTGTCAAACAACATGGATTCAACCATTAAACCTCAAAATCTGGAAAATTTGAAAATACTTTTTGTTTGTCTCATTATTGATGGGTATTGTGTTTTAGCCTTTCATGCTATGATCTCAAAGGTCCACCAGGTATTAGACAATTTATCTCAAATTAGAATTTAAAAAAAAATGAAGAAACAAAATCTCTTTCAATGAAAGGATTATTTTGTAGCTTTCCACATTTATTGTATGATGTGTGATCCCAAAGTACCACATTAATAAAGGGGAAGTTCACCCTGGAATTTTATTGGTTTTAAAAAATGCAGAAAAATAAAAGAAAAATATGACTGAAAGTTTGAAGAAAATCGACCAAAAAATAGCGAAGTTTTATGAATATTTCAATTTTTGATTCTGTGACGTCACGTGCGAGCAGCTCTCCAATGTGTTGTGTATGTAAATTCCATATATTTGACTTTTTTCATGGTTCTTGATAAATCAATGGGTCAATTTGATAGAGGCATGTATATTAACATATGTTTGATGATTTATTGACCGCACAGGTGAAATAATTAATTTTCTTCTGAAAAAATGACACTTTATGGAATTTACATCATATAACACATAGGAGAACTGCTCGCATGTGACGTCACAAAATTAAAACTTTAAATATTCATAACTTCGTTAATTTTTGGTCGATTTTCTCCAAACCTTCACTCATATTTTTATTTTATTTTCCCCCATTTTTTAAAACCAATGAAATTCCAGGGTATATTGCCAACAACTCCGGCTCTCACATCACTTTTCTAAGCGCGATGAGCACGTACAAATCGTAATTGATGAGAAACAAGTAACAGAAAAATATTTAAGACAATAAAGATAATCGATAAGTTATTACCTTTTCGCAGCATTTTTTTTTTTTTTTTTTTTTTTTTTTTTTTTTTTTTGTATTTAATTTATAACTTTTTCACGCCAATCTTCTTTTATTTTTAAGTTATAATATTTTCACAACGATACACCGATAATAGTTCACACTTGTACACTTACGATATTGTGTTAAATAGGGTAGATGTAGGGAATACCGGCCACTTAAGCTCATTTGCTTAATTAGCACATGAAAACAATAAAATCACAAAAGAAAAATATTCTCATTGCTTAGCTACATCATTCAACTTTATTTTCCCAAAAAATTGAGGTAATCAAATATTTGTTGAGGCAGTTATATGCAAATAATGACGTCATCGTAAATTGTCCGGCATTCCCTACAGTGTAGGAAATACCGGACAGTATGTTTTTACCCTTTTTTTTTTGTATAAAGATCTGTCTGGAAGCACTGATTTGAATGTAAACCATCAACTTAACATGTTTGTATTGATTTTTTATAACATTATTCATTTTTAGAAGATTATGCATTTTACTACAAAATTTCGAAACACTCAGAATAACTTTATATCTCATGTAGATCATGACATATCACAATAATAATAAAGAGAAATAAACATTTCAAAATTGTCAAACAATTCAATAAATAAATATAATACATTATATATGCAACTTACTATTTGATCTACATGCTTAGCAACTCAACCCGGAAGTAAAACAAACAACCGTCCATGTGGTGTCCGGTATTCCCTACACAAAAAAAATGACTGACTAGCACTTTTCAACACACTGCAACCCCAATACACGGGCTTTGTACAGTGCAAACACTCCATACACGTTTGGCCTACCCTCCACACATGTCCATAATGCATGAAATAGAGGTCATGCCCCAATTCTATTTTTATACCATCACATTCTCTAAAATGTCAATTTTTACATCAGGCCATTTTTCAGGCTGCAAATTTTCCTACCTTGACAGATTGTGGTAGTTTTCTCGGAGATTTCTCACTTTTTGTTGTCGAATACAGCATTCAACCTTCCCAGACAGACCACCTGACCAATAGATGCCGGTATTTCAACTCAGTTGATCTTATGTTGGCAGCTAGGGCTGGACATGTGGTGACCGTTCGATATTCCCTACTGTCCGGTATTCCCTACATCTACCCTATAATATTATTGTGAGCTTTCTTGTTATTTTCATGATATTTGGGAAGAATATTATAATAAAAAGCTCCACAAGAAAAAATTGCTCTTTAAATACTCTTATAGTCATAATATGATCCCAAAATATACCCCACAGCTAACATGTTTGGGTCCTGAACATTTTGTGTTGCCCTATACATGCATTTCTGTGTAAGTGCATGTGACTCAAAGCTGATTTGGGTTAATTTCTTATCATTTTGGCGATTCCAAAACCTCACTGCACAAAATAATGCTTAGGCGAAATGATATCAACCTCTCCAAATCACTTTTAGACAGTGTCTTCCACATTTCAATGTCATGACCAGAACACTAGTTTCACTTTAAAGTTACAAAATTACTTTCTCAAATGCAGGAATATATGTTCATCCATCAATAAGGAGGTCACATTTTTATCTGGGGGCATTTTATCAAAGGACTTTTCGGACATTTTATCCGACAAATTTGCTCTCAGCCAATCAGATGCAAGCACTTTAATAGCTTATAACAGTTTGTCGGATAAAACGTCCGACAATGCCTTTCACGAAAAGCCCCCCTGGTTTCATTGAGTAGGCGATGTTAATGGATTACACATTTTCTTCATGAATGTTTGTCTCTTGTAAGTAATTCGGTTCAGTAGTATATTACGCAGAGGTCAAAACAAATTAACCTCAAATTATTACTAGATGGTTATTTAATTTCAATACGAAACGAGAACGCTAGAAATCGAGCCACTACAAGCATTTATGAACACAAATTACAAGGAAACAAGTCATGACAATTATGATTAATGTACATTGTACCTTTGAACACACAAATACACGTTCACCTTTTCTATTATCAACGCTAAATGTTTAGCCTACTAATACAATTTTTGATAGTAACCTTTTACACTTTGCTATGTATTTCTACATTATCTGGTAACATCATAAATATCTATACAAAAAGTATACTATAATGTTTGGAAACTCTTTAAGGAAACTTGCATGAATATTCAAAATTGAAGGACAATGCGTAATTAAAACCAATCAAACAACAATAAAAACAACCACAATAACAACAATCTATTATGCGAAAAGAGATAATTGTCGTTTTGTATGCATTAAAACGGTAGACTACTATACATGTTAATTCCATTTTTATAGGTTAATGAATTATCGAGTTACCCAACTGCAAAGAATAGACGATGCCGGCAGCAACAACTGACCTAACAATTAATTACAATCACGCCTGCAGATACAATGACCGCAATAAAGTAAGGTTGCCCACTTATTCTTTTTTTTTTTTTCATCGGGGACTTTTAATATGGTACTAAAAAATGTGGTGAATTTTTAAATTACAAACTTATTGCAAAGGTCTTACCTTGTTATCTTATAATTGTAAGTTGTTATTTTTTATGCTCGAGACAAATGAATTGAATTGAATTGAATTTCATTTGCAATTTGCGTGATATATTCAATGTTAATTAGTAACATCACCATTCATTTGTTGTTAACTTGGTAAATGGGATATTACCGCGTTCAATCATTCAATGTCGTGATCTTTAATTCAACCTAAATATCGAAAGAGAAAGGGGGATAAAACTCAATTGACAAACGTAAGAACTATACAGTGGTGGCAAAAATTATTAGAACACCTGAACCTACACAAAGTCTATGGGATTATCAATGCCCTAGTTCATTTGCCGAAATCAGATTAAAGATATCTTTTGTGTGCCATGAGCTTTTATGACTTTTTAGCATAGGGTCTTACGTATATGTTGATACCAAATTTATATAGTTTCGACCATCTGGTAATGCGCAGCATTAAAAACAGTTGCCCTATGCGCTTTTGGTTTCCCCATAGACTTGTGTATTAAACATGTAGTCCAAATGCAAAAAAGTAAAATGCCAATTACATATGCCTATTGCTCAAATAGTATTCGAGGTATAAGTACGAAACTTAGCAGACTTATTTATTCTAAAATACCTCAAATAAATTCTAAGTTTTAGCAAATTTGGTCAAATGGGGAGGGTGAATTCGCTGTACAGTGGTGGCCAAAATTATTAGAACACCTGAACCTACACAAAGTATATGGGATTATCAATGCCCTAGTTAATGATGATATTCGGAGACATTCCAACCATTTTATAGTTATTCAAATGGTCAACTGAGTGAAAATTATTAAAATTATTAGAACACCTGAACCTACACAAAGTCTATGGGATTATCAATGCCCTAGTTCATTTGCCGAAATACGATTGAAGATATCGTTTATGTGCCATAAGCTTTCATGACTTTTTAGCATAAGATCTTACGTATATTTTGATACCAAATTTATTTTTGACCATCTGGTAATGCGCAGCATGAAAAATAGTTGCGCTATGCGCTTTTGGTTACCCCATAGACTTGTGTATTAAACATGTAGTCCAAATGCCAAAAAGTAAAATGCCAATTACATATGCCGATTGCTCAAAAAGTTTTTGAGGTAGAAGTTTGAAACTTACCAGGCTTTTTCATTCTAATATACCTCAAATACCTGCCAAATTTCAGAAAATTTGGTCAAATGGGGAAGGGTGGATTCGCCCCTCCCTTGGTGGTGAGATGACCAAAGTAACCATGCCCATTGAAGGTTAAGACTATTTTTTTTTTTCATTAAAAGCAGACACTCCTTGAAAATGTAAATTTTTTAGAAGGAAATTTCATGAGCAATTCAAATATGTTGAAATATTAAGGGTCAGAGGAAAAGGGGAATTAAATGAGGGCTCTAAATTAAAAAATTGGGGCCCCTCACAAATAATTCAAAATATGTTACTACTTCACCCTATCGTATTGTGAATGACATTTTTGACATTCTCATGAAATTTCCTTTCAGAAAATGAATACTTTTGTAGCGAGAGACTTGATATTTTTAACGTTTTAACATTTTGACCCTGATATGGGCAAGATTTTTTAGATTTTACCATTAGTAGCATAACACAAAAAAGGCGATTTGGGGGCGAGTTCCAAACGCATGACTATGTTATTTAGTTTTTAAAGTATAATCATGACTTTTGTAGACATTCCAGGCATTTTAAAGGTATTTAAATGGTCAACTGAATGAAAACAACTAAAAATCATTTAAATTTACTTGGTGTTCTAATAATTTTGGCCTCCACTGTATATACCAATCATTTTGCCAATGGAAGACTTTTAACTTATGGAATATATTACATCGCAAATGTATACGCACTCGTTATAGTTGGGTGTTTATTATTGTATCATAAAGTTTTTGTTTAAGTGCAATTTCCACATAAAAAGACTTGGCTAAAGGTACGATACTTTTCTATTGACAAGGTTTACACATTTCATCATATCACATTATCACAAATTCATGTTATCTGTATTGGTTTCACTCGGTAAGTGAGTATTACACATTTTATTTACCATGTCTAAAAAAATTGAATCTAAATTTTAAGAGGAGGATTTCAGAAATTCCCAAGGCAATAATATATTTAGTAATGTATGTACTGTATACACACTTTCTCGTTTAATCAATAAACTCAATTGACAAAGCTGGTACTATAGTATATAAATATTTATATTAAGTCTGGAAAAGTACGTTCATATTTGGTGAGCATTTAACGATATTACACTCTAAAATTGGTAAAAATCACCTCTCAAAAGGGCCCAGGAATGACAACTTAAAAGAAAAAGTTGGATAACACTATCTCTCCTCGGCTCCTTTCAAACCCTTTCCCATTCTTTTCGCCCTTTCATGTACTGTATTGCATTGACTGTACTTCAATTTTTTTCCAACAGAATCATTTTCATTTTAAATCCAGTTCATTTCAAACCATTTTACATTTTTTTTTTTGTAAGAACGTGAAAATATTCACTTTTCTTTTGAATGAAAACTTAATTTTACGCCCATATACATGTATAAACAATCCTTAATCATGTTGATAACATTCAAGGCACAAATATGGGGAAATCGTCAAAGCCAAATGGTTTAATGTTGGTGAATGGTAACCACGACTGCCATACTCTAAAGAGTGAAGCGCTCTTTTTTAGCACTTTTAAAGCTTTTATAGTGACTGCACTCAAAGTGCTGTTTTTAGCACTTTCACGTAGCTGAACTTTCAGCAAAAATGGACAAAATGACGTGACTTCGTTGGGATTCGAACATGCGCCCCCTGCATGAGAAGCGCTGACGAGTACGTTGCTAGCAGATCATATTGTTGCATGATGAATATTTTCTTCAAATTCGCCCATAATCATCTACTATGCTGCCATAAGTAGGGAGATCTCAGTTGTCTATTGGTTAACGTCAGCGGTACTTTTCCTTGTCTAGGTGGAACCCGATTCGAATCCTATACGACATTGAACATTTTTTTTGTTGATAAATATCACTTGGGCAAGTGCTAAAATAGCACATCAGGTGCTGATATAGCACTTCAAGTGCAGTCACTATACGAGCATCCATAAACTAGCACTTCAGTTTTTAGAGTGCACTACCGCGTTTTAAATAGCTTATAGGATTCATGCAGTCACGTTTCACCCAAAATCAAGTACATTTAACACATGACGAAGAATTAGAATGAAATCCCATTTAAGCTTCTAAACCTTAAGGATCATAATGGTGTCCTTGGATCTCACAAGAAAAAGGTAACATTAATCCGATCGCATCAGAGTGGATTGGGATATAAAAGATTAAAATACTTCCCTGGTGAATATTATTATTTTTTACATAATATTGTAATAGTTCAATGACCGTCCCATACGCTACACCACGAACCGATAAAGGGAAAAATAGTTCACATGCAGATGGTGATAGACAGAATAACAATTTTAAAAATCTGTTAAGTATTTTAGTATGGTGAGTGGCAGAATATAGTCTCTTTTTACAGATCGACGACCTATACAATTCAAATTAGTTGAAATACATAAATTGAAAGCATAAATGGAAATATTTGATACTTATGATCAGATGGATTGGTTTTAACGCTCCGAAATGTATATGTTATTATGTATCATTATATAAATATGCCTCCATATTGGTTGATTTTGTTTGTATCATTCCTAATCGCCCTATAATACACTGTTCGTCATAAAGGTGGAATATTTTTTTGCCGCTATAGCGCACATGATTTTGCTCTGACTCTAATTCTTGAATATGTTTGTCCCTGCTTTTACTTTTTGGGACCCTGGCTATATCTTGGACATTCTCCTAACCCTTCACGTGGACCATATTTCCAAAAAAATTTGTCAACCCCTGTGATGCCCATTTTTTCATTTTTTCTCATTTTGGGGCCCCTTTTTGTTTTCCCGGCCGATCAAGCCCCCTCAGTCCTACCCCCAGGAAACGCGCCTGAGGTTTACTGTTTTATATTGTTCTTTAAGTTAAATCTTATATTTCTGGGGACAGGCTTAGGTCCTTTGTCTAGGGGAGGGGTTGAAGTAAAAAACGAGATTGGTGAAAATTCGGAAATATTTATTCCATCTTTATGGTGAAAACAAAAGAAATGAAAAACCACCTTTAACCCTTAATATCATCATTTTCCCTTTAAATTTTGTTTAGCCTCGATGACAAGGCTGTAAATAGTCATTATTGATAATATTTTATTTTGATTTATGTTTGGTTGAGATTTACAATACAATTTACGGAAGATAACAATTTCCATGGTGTATAAAATGAATAAAATGAATGTTGAACCCCAATCAAAATAAATTTTGATCCCTCCCCTAGACAAAAGAGGCGAGCCGTAACCATAACTCTAGATTTAATTTAAAAGAACAATAACAAATCTCCACCTCAGACGTATTTCCTTGGGATAGGACTGAGGGGGCCTTGGTGGGTCGCGTGAACAAAAAAGGGCCCCCAAAATAAGAAAAAATGACGAAAATGGCCATCTTCCGGGTGGGTGACAAACTTTTTGAAGAAAATCCCCGGGAAGGGTTGAAGGAACGTCCAAGATATACCCAGGATCCAGAAGTGAAAGCGATGGTGACAAACACATTCAAAAAATTAATAACGGAGCAACATAATGTCGCTTGAGCCAGAAAAAAATATTCCACCTTTATGACGAACAGTGTACTATAGTAACTGACGATATTTTGGCCATTCAATAAAGGTTTGCAATCAATGACGAAATGGCAATGGGCACTCAAGATTATTGTTGCTTGCTCCTTTTGCTCCAACGCCTGACCAGCAACCAATTAGAATAGTTCTGTCAAATGATAGATCACAAACGTTTGCAAACAAATTAAAAAGGTGAAATAAGGTATAGATCATGGAACGTTTAGCCGAAAATGAATTAATGGATTCGCAAATATTATTTCACTTTCGGATAATTTTATAGTATCCATATTTCAATGTCGATTTAATGGCCCTTATCACTTATGTCGCCTTTCCAACCCAATTTTATTTTCGGGGAAAAATGAACGATTCTAACATATCTTCGGAAAAACCAACCCTATTTTATTTTTGGATAAAGGATCTTCAATGCATGGATAGGAAATTCCTGTGTTCGGACTAAAGAACCTTCGGAATAACAAACACTCCCGACATACATGTATGTCACACTGCGACCCCGATCTCAAGCAACCCTCGTTAAAGATATACTGACAGAGGACATAGACCTGCATTCCTATCGAGATTGCTTAACAAACTTCAATTAGGAGCTGAATGAACTCCCTCCAACTTGGCACCTCTCAGTAGTAACATCGCAATGTGGGGGCGGACATCAGGGATGGAAATTAGGGGCTGTTCCACCTAGCCGTTCGTAAGTTACGAACACCTTTATTTAAACTATCTTCGATCAATTTGACATTTCTTCATAGCACTTTCGTCCGAAATGTGACCGCGATTAAAAATCTAAGCGTTAATTCAATTGACCGATAGCTCTGCTCCATGAGGTATCGTTTAAATTGAATGAACATAAACGAATTCTAATGCAAAGAGTTTAAAATTGACCGGGAAAACCTATAATAAGAGCCAAATAAGATGCCCAATATTCTTCCTGATGCTTGAGTGTATTTTCCATAATTTCAATGAAATTGTTGCTAAAATTATCTGTGACATTGAAGATATTTGTTAATTTCTGCAATTTTTTACTTCAGCTAATAACATAAAAAAAGATTTGTTACACAGTGTGGTCACACGCAAAGAAATAACTAGAATCACTTCCATAGAGGTCACTCGCAGTGTGAATGACATGTGTTCCCGCTTTTATACTAAACAATGTTACACAGTGTGGTCACAAGAACTTGCAATAGTTCAGTGTAATGCCACTTTGTACATTGCTACTAATCAGTGTTAGACAGTACTGTTGTTGTCACATGCAAACAAAGAACTAGAAGCATTGCACAGAGGTCACAGTGTGGATGACACTGCTTATACACTGCTAATAAAAACTGTTACACAGTGTGGTTATACGCAAAGAAGGAACTAGAACCACTTGGATAATATAAGCCACATTGTTAATGACACTGTGTTCACACTGCTACTACACATTGTGGTCTCAGGTTAAAAAGAAACTAGGAGCATTTTGCATTCAAGTCACAGTGTAACATTTGCATGTTCAGGCCACTACTACACTCTAAAAACTGAAGTGCTAATTTATGGGTGCTCGTATAGTGACCACACTTGAAGTGCTAAATCAGCACCTGAAGTGCTGTTTTGACAGCATAGTACATGATTGTGGCAAATTTGAAGAAAGTTCATCATGCAACAATATGATCTGCTAGCAACCGTGAGATGTGAATTGGTCTAACGTGCTCGTCAGCGCTTCTCATGCAGGGGACCCAGGTTCGAATCCCAACGAAGTCACGCCGTTTTTGTCCATTTTTGCTGAAAGTTCAGCTCACGTGAAAGTGCTAAAACAGCACTTTGAGCGCAGTTAAGCAGCACTTTGAGTGCAGTCACTATGCAAGCACTTAAAAAGTGCTCATTTAAGCCCTTGAAGAGCTAAAAACAGCACTTCAGTTTTTAGAGTGTATACAAGCTCTTAAAAAGTGCTGATTTCAGCCTCTGAAGGGCTAAAAACAGCACTTCAGTGTTTAGAGTGTAGTTCTACAGTAACGGAGGGGTTTATAAAAAACACCTGTGTGACAAATACCTTACCCAAATTGCGTTTAGATTACTATTTGACAGTACAGTACCCAATTTGGTAAAATATACAGTGTACGATATATACTTGTACATTGGTTATAATGTGAGAAATACTGTGTTTACAGTATTTTAGCATCATGACGTAATAAAAGTGAAAGAATTTTCTTGTTTTGAAAAATGAGAATTCACTGTATTTTTATCGGGTTTACATAAAGGGGTAGGGCAAGGTAAGGTAACGAATACAATTAATGTAAAATAATTGTGAACACACTCTATTACATTGTCATTTCATAACTTGTCTTGTGTTTTTAGCAGGGAAAGTAAAGCAAACTCCCATGAAATTGCAAGAGAGAGGGAGAGAGTGAAAATGTTTACAGTATATAATTAGAACAAATGTCAAATGGGCTGGAGGAAGGATCTGTACTAATAAAATACGGCGATTATTACTTACTTCATTTGTTTTACTATTGTACTTTTCCCAGACTCCCCAGCACCTGCAAAACAGAAACAACGAGAAAATAAGATAATTAAACGTAAATTTAACTTAACTTTGTTCGAAAATATAATTTTATACGTAAAAAAAAAAATTAAAAAATGCCCTGGTCACAATAACAGAAAGCAATGAATAATACCGGGGGAAACGGCTGGGATATGATACGCAAAACGTCCCTTTTCCCATCACTCATCCTAACTACCTATACATAAGAACAACAACACAAAAAAATAACATCTCGATCACATGACCGTTATTTTTTAATGATGATCATGTGATGCTCACTTCCAAGTATCAGCGTGTCGCAAAAATCACATTTACAAATCACATGTCGCACAGATCATACATATTCTGATCCTATACATTCTAAAGTAACGCATTAAGCGTTCATATTTTTTCCCCCAGATACTGTGATCGTATAAAATGGTACAAATGAGAAACATTTCTTTTTTTTTCGTATGAAGATTGATCTCAACGTGGTAGTGTTTGTTATTGTTATAAAACGCTGTAACTCTCAATGTCCCTACAGTTCTAAATTCCAGTTAATATGACATCAGACATTCATACTCAACTCATGGACCCAATTCGCAATAAAAAAACATTCTATATGTAAACCTATACACTTCTGATCGCTAAACATTTTCAAGCTACATTAAAAAAAAAAAAAAAAAAAAAAAAAAATCCATAGTTCCCTACTTAACCATCCCAAAGAGAATAAAAAATAGTTTTGTTTAAATCGAATGTCCTTCCTCCCTCCTATTAGGCACTTAGCCCGTCAATTTCTGGCATGCCCGGAGAAAATAAAATGCTATATTTATTTGATGAAAATAAAACCGGATGGAGATTGTGTAAGCACGCCGCGTTCATTAGAACGAAAGTACTAGGTTGAATTGCAAGGCTTGATTATACTGCATGATGAGGGTAATTGAATAATGAAGGCATTTAGAGAGAATACGGGGCCATACTACAGAGTACTAACCCGTGTATATTGAGATGGCTAATTTAATTGGACGTCAAGTACTATTTACATAATATAGCATTGTAACGGATGAGATGGCATGAGGCTTGGTATTAATAAAAGTTGGCACGATTCATTATAATCTGCAGAGAATCATAGGTGTGTTACTTATTATAATTCGTTGGCCATAGCTAATTAAAATGTTAATTACGCTAAGTATGGAAGCCGAAAAGAGCGTCATCAAATGTTTATTATTACTGACTTAAATCATATTATCATAGCAGCAACATCATGTTAAAATATAATAAATGAAGTAGGGTATGGAAAGCCGAAAGAAGCGTCATAAAATGTTTTTATATTAACTGAACTTTAATCATGTTTATCGACGTTAGCAACATCAAAGTTAAATATAATAATGAAGTATGGATATGGGAAAGCGAAAGAGCGTCATAAATGTTGTATTATTTACTCGACTTTATTTACGTTGTCATGGCTAGCAACATGTTTAAATATGATAAACGAAGTATGAATATTGGAAAGCGAAAAGAACGTCATAAAGTTTTGTTTCTTCACCCATTTATTCAGTTGTACTCTTCTTCTTGCTCATTCGTTAATCTTTTCAGCTTTAGATCTTTCGTTTTATATTAGACATTTTGAATATAATTATATAGAAACTATATATATACTGGTATTTGTGTGGTGTTATTTTTGGGGGGAGGTCTTTACCCGGATTATGCGAAAGTAGGAATATCAAATAAAATATCTCTAAGCATTTCATCCTTATCTACTTATAGCTATAATCAAGGAACTTTCTTTAAATTTTCTTCATTGTAATAAAGATGTGTTCTATAATTTCATTATACTAATCGCGGAATATACGCCAGCGAATTAATTCAACAATCTCTGCTACTGAAATATAACCGTTATCTGGAATCGTGCACGGTGGTCTATTTATAAGCTAATCGGGGGGGGGGGGGGCGGGGGGGGGGGGCGTCCCATAAAGGATTCCTAATTATATTTAGGCTTCATTCACAGTATAAGCATATCACCGTTTCTATGTAGGGTGAGCTATCATCGGGAACGCATTTGCTAAATACCGCAAAGCACCCCCCCGCCCTCCCACGATCAGATGGGTATTCATTGAACTTAGAGAATACAACATTGTTTAAATTTGAGATGCACACGATATAATAAGGAAATAGGTTAAATTACAGCGGATATTCAATGCAAATTCACTGAGAACAATGGCATATGGTATATATTATTAAATATTCTAAAAATACCAATTATACAAAATGAGGCAAATATATCTATTCAAATACCCGCATCTTGTACATAGGCCTACATTGAGGATGCGATAAATGAAGCAAAACGCACTTACGACAAATTACATGTCTTTTCAATATAAATACTGTACGTTGGCCATTCCAAAATATCTACAATATATATTAAATATCATATTATATATATATATATATACGAAATATGGCAACCTTGTTGAACGGTGTTGCGCAGTGATTCATCTTATTTTAATACAGGCGAAATAAGGACGGAAGACAAATCGAAAGTAAGCCTCTCTTATTCGCTTTTATTAAACAAGCTTTTTGATTAGTCTTCGTCTTTATTTCGGGCGTAATATATATATATATATATATATATATATATATAATATATAATATATATATATATATATATATATATAATATATATTTATATATACTATATATATATATATACTATATAATATTATATAACATATAATATATATATATATATAATACTTGCTTATATATATATATATATATATATAAGTGGAGGCCAAAAGAATTTTTAAAACACGCCGAAGCTACACAAAGTCTATTGGGAATTCTAACGCCCTAGAAAGTGCATAATGCCGAAGTAAAGGTTCAAAGAAATACTTTTGATGACGAAAGCTTCATGACTTTTTAACATATAGAGTCTTAACGCATTTTTGTGTACAAATTTATATTTTCAGCTTCAACAATTCAGCTTTCCCAAAATTGTCGCGCTTTGCGTGGTCAGCTCTCTTCATAGACTATGTATTGTGAAAGTAAGTTCGAATGCAGAGAAACGTAATGACAATTACATTATGCCGATAACTTTTTAAAAATATTTGAGTATAAAAGTATGAACTTTGTTCAGGCGTATTCTTCATTCTAATATATGGCTTCATAAATACATGCCAAGATTTCAGAAAATTGGGGAGGGGGTGGATGGGCCAAACTCCCACGTGGTCGTGAGAATGATAAAATATAACCCTGCCCATTTAAGGTTAGGATTATTTCTTCATAAGAATGAAGAAATGCTTTTAAAATTTTTGTATTTTCTGAAAAAGGAAATTTCAATGAGCAATTGAAATATGGTGAAAGATTAAAGGGTAAAGGAAAAGGGACTTACTGAGGAGGCTTTGCCAAATTAAATAATATCTGGGGCCCCTCAATAAATAATTTAAGTATCCCCACTTAAGAGATATAACTACGGGTTATCCTCTTATTATGATTGCCATTTTTTTTTTGAAAATTCTCTGGAAAATTTCGCTTTCAGACAATGTGTAAGTTTGTAGGAAGAAGACTTAATTATTATTTTTAACACGGTTATATAATCACAACTTTGATGCCGAATAAGGGGCAAAATTTCCATTTTTTTTTCTCAATGGATTGGTGGCGTAAACCACGAAATAGGGCTAAGATAGATGGGACGAAGTTCCAAAAAACAAGGACTATAGGCCTATTTAGGGTTATTTTTAAACAATAATGAATTCGAACTACTTTCGTCGACATTCCCAACCATTACTTTTATATTAATGGTCATCCTGAATGAAAAAAAACAACTAAAAATCATTTAAATTGCTTGGTGTTCTAATCTAATAATTTTGGCCACCACTGGTAAATTTAGGCGCAATACATGTTATTAAAAAAAAACTCATATTGTGCATAGATTAATGCACTCCCCACATTCTAATTCAAACTGGTGGCAATGTGGTAAACTTTGGCAGTTGAAAAATCAGACAGTTTCTAATCTTTACTAACAATCACCCACAGTTACATAAGTTATTACAAATACTTTTAAAAAAATTGGTACTGTTCATAATGGTGTTAACCACCCAGTTATTACTCTTTGTTAATCTTTCATGTGGTAAAGTGACACATAAGCAACTATTGTGCATTCGGCGACTACAAATGATGACAACTGCACATTTACATTGGTTATTTACTTGGGTATTTTTTTCAAATCTATCACACATTAGATTATATTCTGTTGTTTTCCAACAATAGTAGAAACATTTAATTCTAATAGTTAATAAAGCAATGATGATAAAGCATTAATTTCTTATATTCTCATTCTGGGGGGGCGACAAAACTTGGCACATATTTTCGGAGTTTCAACAAAAGCATGTGACATATAAATTCATTTATTTGTGAAGACAAAGCAAAGACTCGTCGCCAACATAATGTGTTAATTTCTAAAAATGTTCCTTAAAAACACAGCTGTAGTCATGAACTAATTACAACATAAATTATAATTTAATGCATTGTATAATTCAACATTGGTATGTATGATGATTAAAGATTTGTTTATGCGGGTATATTGTCTAGACTGTCTTCAAATGAAAGCGAATTAAAATTATAATGATGTCTATAACTGTAATTTGATGACATACTTTTCAGTTTTCACACCTGCACACGAAGAAGATCCTTAAATTGTGCAGAGATTAGTAATAGGTTTTGCTAAAATGGAATATTTCTCATGGGTCCAGACATGGACATATTATCATAGTAATGCCGGCAGGCTATTTTGCAGGAAGGTCAAAGAAAGCAAATTTAATCATACAGTGAAAAGTAAAATAGTATTGCCTTTTACCGTTAAAAAATGTTATAACGGTATAAATGCCGCCTAAATTGTAAATGGAGTAAAGATCATGAAGATTGTACAAAAGTTTTTCTCTGCCGAAGAATTACGCCCTAGATGTAGAATGAATCATTATTATTTCTTCCTTCCTTACCTTGATTTCCTCCTTTTCCCTTTTTCTTTTCTTTTTCTTCTTCTACCTCTACCAAAGTGGCAGGTCAACACTAAATCAATTTTTGTATTTAATAATCTCCCATCCATATTTGTATTGAGCGCCTTGTGACGTTCCAACACATTCCAAAGTGTGGAAACCATTCCAGTAATTTCGTCTATTCTCCCTCCACCGCATTCCCTTCCCCCCTTTTCAAATTAATATTTCCCTGGTAGTTCATCTTAATACATTATACATCATGGACATGTAAACATATTTTCAAAAAAAATCCCTCGATTACATAACAGTGCCAAATATATCAAACTTAATGCTGACACTGTGTCAATTCAAAGGTGTGCATTTATTAGAATAAAAAAAAAAAAAAGGCAAAAAAAAAAAAAAAACACAAATATAATTCTACAATATATATATATATATATATTAATATATAATAAAAGGTGGTAAGAGAATAACACGTACAACAGCCATGGGGGGCAACCTCCTTTTTTATAAAATTTAAAGATTTTGAAAGAAATGGGTGGAAGAGAATAAATAATTGACGTAGCTCAAATAAAGTTCCCCAAAGTTCCCAACAATAAGGGAGGATAGCTCTGGGGAACTTTGAATTTGAATAACATCAACTATTATTCTCTCCACCCATTTCTTTTCTATAATATATTGAAAGAAAAATGGGTGGAGGAATAATAGTTGACGTTGTTCAGATCAAAGGTTCCGGCAGAGCTATCACTACCCAGCAGAGACAAATTGTGTATATGTTAATATATATATTTATATATATATAATATATATATATATATAATATATATATTTGTCCTCTGTGGTCTAGTGGTTAAGGCAACCGGCGTTCTAAGCTGGAGGCCGCGGGTTCGATTCCCCGGCGGAGACATGTTTTCGATCTCACCAAAAAATCCAAAAAAGGGAGGATATAAGCTCTGGGGAACTTTGATTTGTTTGAATTTTGATGCTACGTCCATACTTATTCCACAATATAAATTATATATATATAATATATATATAATATATAATATATATATATATATATATCATATATTATATTATATATATATATATGCGCGTCCTTATAACAATGTATATATATACATAGGCCTACAATGCATATAGATAATAATATATACATGTATTTTGTATTTAGCGCAATGACTATTCTTTTAAATTTTGATAATTGGTTTTCAATGACGATTTTAGTTTTGGATGTGTCGTTGGTTTCAAAATCATTTAGTGAATATGGTCGCAAGATCCGACTGGAGAATGAGAATAAATTAGATAGATTGTTCCTTACCTAATAAAGCAGCTTGGACCGGTCCCTGGCAAGCCATGGAGAACCATTTTCTTCTTCAATAGGTTTTTGTCAATCTGTTTACCAACTGTTAACTCCTTTCACTGGAGGCCGATCTTTTTCCCCTCTGTACTCATGGCGCACCATCTTCACACGCCCTCCTTTTCCCACTTTCACCGTGTCTCTCAGTAAAACCCAAACACGGGCTTACAAATAAAATTCTCCCATAGTCATGAGAAAGGAAATAAAAAGGAAATATCCTCGAGAAATATGTGTGTTTATTGTAAATACATATGATATCAGGGTTTTCCTCTTTTTCCCCCTTCTTTTTTTTCGCATGTCGAGGGGGCGTGCCGAGTCCATCATGACGTGTTGTGTAATTAGGAATGCGAGCGAGCAGTAATAATGCAAAGCCTATGCGGTCTGCACACAGACACTCGTCGTCGTGGTGGTGTAAACCGAGTGGGGTTGTGTACCAGCTAGCTCCCCCCAATGACGTCTACACACTCGCCAATTAATCGGACTAAGTACGGTGGACCACTGACAACACGATTTCTTAACAACAATGGCGGCTATGTGTAGCGCCTGGATGCCGTAGTGGGGACAATCGCCTCTATCACAGTACGAAGCAATGGTAAAATAGCGGTCTCTCGCTGTGTCTCCGGTAGATGTAGAACTCTCCCAGTTAGAAAGCTATCCGAATGGAGGTTTCTTTACTTCGCCAGACAGCTCAGCGTACATCCATAGACATTCCAACAAGATCCATGATGCAACAGACGGTGACTATCCCTTACCGAATGCAATCTAAACTGGTGGTTTAGGCTGGCCGCGACTGGGAGATAAATAAAATAAATCAAAGCGATAAAGCTGTGCGTGGCACTCCCATAACAGCGAGGTCGCTGTGCCTAGCGCGGACGACGGTCATACACCGCGGATCGCTGCGCCTCAGCACTGGATATTGATCGTAAGTCTCCCCGAGATGGCCTTGGCACTGGTCAAATGCGAAGAAAATGTCGATCCTCAGAAAAAATTGCATCTTTCCACTCTTGAATGAAATAAATGTAGTTGTTTTTTTCGCATAAAGTCACTCATATTCACTAACCATGAGCTCAATTTTTAAGAGGCCATTTATAATTAAAACCGTTAAACCGAATAGAGAAAGATGGTGGTATTTATCTCGAGTGTAATCCAGGAGCTGACAGCACCATCATTTTAATGGTATTTTCAGCTAGTTCTTTCCGTGGATGTGGAAAAGATGGAGATTTTGAGAAATCACAAAAATACCCAGACGACCGATGACCCCTTTCCTTGAGGATATAGTCACTAGCTGTGGTGCAACGCTCCTTCTCTCAGCAGCTCAGCTCAGAGAGTCTTCTAGACGAGCAGCATTGGCGGGAAGATGACCTTGAAGCAAAGAGACAACAAATCACTTAAACCCACCCAGAAAAGGTTGTAGGACAGCTATCGTCTGCAGCTAGTGAACTTGCGAGAATCTCTCTCCTTCCTGAGCAGCCCTCATAACGCACCACCGCACTGTCTAGCTAGCTCAATACCTCGCTTTCGCTCTCGCCACACCAAGCCCACTCTCCCCTGCTCGTTCAGCGGTAAAGAATCTCATTACGATGTGTTTCATATCATTCCCTCCAATTTATCTTCCATGCGAGATAATCTTATGCAAATGGGCCAACCCGGCAAGAGACGCATGCGTAGTAGTCTCTTGTCCAGGCCCAAACCGTATTATTGGAAACTTTTTTTTGTAAACATTTTTTTTTATTGGGGCAGCAATAAAAGATTGAGGATTTATTATGTTCAGAGATATTGGAAAAGAAATGTATGTATCTATTTTTTTTTTTTAATATGCAAAATGCCACTTTCTTCCAAACTATATCAGTTTTCATGGTCGTCAAACTAGTCTGGTGTATACCACCAATAATAAACCTTAACTAATCAAAACAAATAATAAATAAATAAATAAATAAATAACTTTAAAAAATGAGGTTATTACTTAGCATAAAAGCCAATTAAAACATCTTTCGATATATATATATATATATTTGTATTTGTTATTATTTTTTTTAAATGTATGATAATAACTAATATTATTTATATTAATTAGTACTTTGAATACCTGAAGAAATCCTCAGTTTAAGATGCGTGCGCGTAGGCATACATTGGGTTCATGAGGTCATCTTACTGGGACCTCAAACATGTCAAACTAGTCACATGGGGGCAGCATTTCGAGTAGGAACGTCATCATCATCTAGTGCCGTCCCTTGAATAGGGGTTGTCGGCTATGTATCTTGGCAACTTACAGTCGTGAACTCTCGTTCTGTTCCCTTCGTATTTTATTCCTGTCCATTTATTAATATCGTCCTGCCAAGTAACTTATCCTCCACCATTCCTTCAAGAAACGCCATGTGTAGTCTGCGTCCTGACCTCTAATCACAAATGCCTTGATTGAACAACATAAACAAGCTTTCTATTTCTTTCCTCCTTTGAACATTACCTGATTGTAATGCCACATTCATCCATGTCCATTGTGACTGACCAAGAAAAATAATCGTGTCGACTTGCTCTATTTATGTGCTATTGACTCGGATGTTCACACATGAGATTTCCGTAGGCTATGTGACAACACTATGGTTTTTGTCTTGGAAGCATAATTGCCAGTCCATAACGATCTCTTTTAAATTCATTTACTTTTTCTACAATCCTTCGTAAATTTTTCTCCGTCTTAGCTAATAACAAAGAATTGTCCATGGGTTGTTTATTGTGACACCATCTATGCTTATTCCCGAATCATTATTAAACACACTGAAAATCGTCTCTAAATAGAATAATGTTGAACAACACGGGAGATATAATACAACCTTGACGGATACCTTTTGAATTTCACCCTCTGATGACAACTCTTCCTTGCCTCGTAGTCGTTTTGCTCTCTGACTCCAGTATAAACTTGCAATCTGACGTACAGCCTTTGTCATTTTCCTCTGTTGGGCTATGTCATCTTCATGCTTATTTTTATAGGTCCTTTGATAAACTCCATCCACTTCATATGAAGTTAGCTTTAAAAAATGCACTTCCCTTTTTCTTCCCACTTAAATAAATGTGCAAAGAGAGCGCAGCAAGACTCGAAATTTGCACCCTTTTTCAGAAAATTTTAACGCAAAATTTGAGAATGATGCAAATTTCTTATCTCTTGTAATCCCCAACGGATGCTGACTTATAGAGTTGAGTCCGATTTTTGTGTTTTGTTCTTTTGGCCCATTATATTTTGGAATCATGCATTATTGTATTTAAAGAGTGTTCTCAATTCCTCAATAAAGTTACGAGAGTCAAATACTCATTTAGTATTTTGACGTGATGGACGGGTAAAAGTCGTTTATCATGTTTATATAGGCTACGTTCGGTTTCACTTGCGCTAAGTTTTGATTCCTGCATTCATAATTCGTTCATACAGGGTATTGACCGTTTTGCGTTTTGAAAGGCCTTGAAATTGAAATTATAATTATTAACGATTTATCAACAAGGAAATAGCACTTGACATCAAAATACTGACAAACATACCTTATAGATGTTCACATACACTCCCGTTTATTATCGTGCAAAGGCATTAAATTACTTTTAGATAATGCTGATATTATAACTGAGACTTCCTGATTAGCCTTATCATGCTTAACATGTCTATAAGTGATGCCCTAGCTGCTATTATTATTATCTTTTACATTTTATTTTGGCAAAAATTGTTGTCAGAGTAGATTGATCCTTTTATATTATCGCTTACAATTTGTTGGTTTAACATTGTTTGTCATAGTAAATTGCTGATCATGACTTTCTGATTAACATTACAAGTTCTCTAGTATTCACAGCCAGAAGTTATGCCCTCCTTTAACATTATCGCTAACATTTTGTTGGGTAAACATTGTTTGTCGTATTAGATTGCTGATCATGACTTTTTGATTAACATTATTGTCTGTATCCGAGTTCTCTTGCACGACCAGGGTTTCCTACACCCGGATATATCACGCCTATGTTTGGGTTTAGACTTCCGTGGTTGCTCCGAATTATTGTCATCATAATTGTATGATCATATCGCGCGATTGTCTTACAATAACACTGTGAAGAATATCAATACAATGGTCGTATGTACACATAGCCATGAGCTTGTCATAATAATTACACATCACACGGATGTTCTTGAAAAAATAAAAGATGTGATTTAGCTGTGGTTTGCACAAGCCAATGTTGCCACTAATATACGTGCAATTTTTTGCGTTTGCCTTTACATTACTAACGGTTCATATTATTTATCTTTAGTCATTATCATACAGCTTTCTTTTGCCCTTATTCAGTGGCGTATACAGGGCTGCAATATTGATGTGCCTCCTTTTTTCTTAATATGTACCGATTTCATGAAGCTCCACTCATATGAATTGACAAATGTATATTCAATGAAATTGACAATCTCTACAGATAAACGCATAATGTGGACTTTTTCATAGTTTGCATTCGCTGGATAACAAATTATAAATTATTATTGACGTAACGTGAAGCTTTTTACAAATTATGAATTACAGCGGTATACAGAAGATAAAATAAGTTATCCCTGCTTAAAGGAACACAGTGTCCCACAGTGTGAAACACAATGTAAACCACATTGTGAACACAGTATGAAATCATCTTCACATTGTTAAATTCGAGCGTTTTAACACAACATTTTCACATTGTGAGGGGTAAATTCACAGTGTGAGACCGAATACCACAATGTGAACACTATATTACGTTGAAACCCATATCACAGTGTGAAATCCTAACACATTGTTAAATTAGAGCATTTTAACATAGTCGACTATGTGAACACATTAAGCATGTTAAGGACGCTGTGTTCTTTCCAGCAGGGATGACTTTTTACTTAAAACTTTGCGATCTCGTATTTATGTCTCGAACGCATCTAAAATGAACGTTGGCGGACGGGCAGTTACATTAACGGTACCACGAATTAAAATACACATGAACTGCTTTCAACGAGGTTTCTCCATAAAACAGAAAGACGTGGGGCATTTTTGCAGGTTTACTATTTAAAAGTTTGAATGGTATGTTTACGCAATACTGATAAAATATGTATCGCTATAAACAGATTGGCTCTAATAGGTTGATCGAACAGGGTCGGACATTAATGATCGTTGTAATGATTACACTTCTCGGTGATTCCTAAATAAAAAATTAACCCCAGCATGCAAATAAAGTACAAGCTATTATCATTATATTTCGGGCATCAATATGGGAAATGCTGCGTAGGCTTCTCTCAAAAGGTGTCACTAACAAACACTTTGAAATGTCTTGGTTTGTCCTAGCAACGATGAAAAAAAATGTTCGATTAATTATTCTAACATCAAAATAATCATGCGCATAGCTGACTCTTTATGTGTTTTACAGACCAAATTCAATCCGTGATACGGACGGGATGAAGTTCTTCTGCACTTTCAATTTGATTATGGGCGTGGCTCCCAGTATGTACGTTTTCGTTTATAATCGATGTAAATTATAATTCTTTGCCCCAGGAAATAACAAAATCTTGATAAAAATGTAAATAAAGCATCTACTTACCTGCTTACTATATAAACCAAGGAACAATTGACCAAGCTAAATCCAAAATCCAAATGGAAGTATTGTAATCTCTCTCAAGAAAAATGACAACCTCGTTTCTCCGACTATAAGTGCGTTGTGGAAACGCTGCACATTGACTGCAAGTTATGATCTCTATTTCCGCGTAATGCAAGCCAATCAAATCATAAATGATAACAATTTATATTGCATCGTATAGAAACTGCAAACATAAAGTAGATCGTGTTCCGTGAAGAAGTGTATGAATAGATGAGTAATTAATAAGGTGTTATAAATTGCTCTGGTCAATGTGAAATACGAAAGTATATCGTCACCAAACAGTGGTCAGATTGTCGTAATCCAAGGGGGCGAAGTCGCATAATAAAATGGTTATTTAAGGGGAGATAATGCTTGAGTAAGTATGTTTCTCTATTGAACCCATAAAACTCCTTGTGGCATTCCATTGTAAACAAATTGGTGGCCATTTAGAAGAGAACTATTAAAAAGAGATAAGAAAATAGGAAAAGGTAAAAAATACCTTGCAACCATAAAAACGACGTAGACTGCATCCGTCCAGGATTCCTTTTTTAAACACTGCTTTATATAGGCCCATACCGGTATTTTAAGCATGTTTTGTACACGTATACGCCTGCCCCCAAAGGCAATACTCATTTCCAAAGCTTGGAACTATCAATGCAATATTTACTGTAAAGGCATAAGAAAGGTCATTTTTGTAGAAAATTGTACAATTCGTTTGGTGGGTCGTTGTGTTGTGTTTATTTATTTTGTATGTTGTTGTTTGTTTTTGATAAGGGGGGGGCGGTGGGGGGGGGGGAGACTCAGTGTCCGATTTACATAGTGCATCTTTCTTTCTTTTTTCTTTTTTTTTAATCCGACGTGTCCCATCCCTTTATCAAACTGTTTTGAGACAGTTTACAGTATCAATGCAGAATTAGACATTTTGTAAAAAGAAAATTAGCAATCCGCAAGGGAGTTTCTTATTTTGGTGGGGGAGCTAAATTTGAATACTGTTTTAATTTTCTTCTTATCCTATCATTAATTCATGGTTAGCTTCAATCTTCTGAGGAAGAGTAGTATATTAAACTACTAGTAATGTACTTTATTAACACTATTAACTAATCATGTAAGTTCCTCGACTCGAGAGGGTGCTGTCTTCACGCATTATAATACTCGTGTGGATCTATATGACAATACTCTATTTCTTTAATATCTGTATAGAGAGGGTAGCGACACGTCCAAAATTGTCTCAATGATGTGCTTTCTGGACACAACATGGCGTTCAAGTAGAGGCAGAGGTTCAATGGACAAAATGGGACCATGGTGCATGGAACCGAAATAGAATGTGGCATTGGACACAGCATGGCGTTCAACTCACCATTCGTCACTACTCCATCTCTACTCTAATAAATTGTGGAAGTATCTGCAGAGTTTAGCCAACTCAGTTTCATTAGGCAATATATTTTCTTTTCTTATGCTTGCCTAACAAAGCAACAAGTACCAAATTGGCCAAAATGTGTGCATAAAGAGCTCATGACATTACAGTATGACTCCACTCTCAGCCTTCTGCATTAAAACAAAACAATAAATTCTAAAAAGAGAGAAAAAAGAGTAAGTGTGGTATCTCACTTTGCGGAAACTACTTTGAAACAATTTTGAAATTTTGAGGCGGATTTCGGAGACGTCTCCGAGACATTTCATGAGTCGTGGAAACTACTTTCAGACGGTTCTTTGAAACTGCTTTGAGACAGTTTTTGAAAATTGTCGCGGAGACGTTTTGGAAATGTCTCTAATACTTTTTATCCGTCGCGGAAATGATTCCATCGCGGAGACGTCTCCGCGAAGTGAGTTACCACCCTGACAACTCCCTGAAGTTCAGATCTTTCTCCAAAACAAAGACCATGGTCCTGGTGCATAAAATTCATCATTAATGGAAACTTCGCCATCAATGAAAACTTTCATGTAATCCTTGAATTTGATTGGCTGTAGAGCAGTGTTGCCATGGTAGTTACCATTGATGGCAGAGATACTTTTCATGATAAGTTTTATGCCATGGGGTCCTAATCTCTTAGAATTACATTAGCTTTGCATCTATACTACTTACACCAGGGCATTATATAGACCAACAATGAAATTACACATACCCAGCACATTTTAAAAGTTCAGATACGTCCAGTTATCAGGTTTTTATTAATAATACAAAATGGTAAGCATTACCAGTACAGGTCAAAGGTCAGTACTTCTTCATCTTAATGTATGTACACTACATAATTATTCTAAGTACAAAACAAAATGGTAGGGAGTCTAAAGCCAGGATCATTTCACTCCAGGGCCTGTACAGCGAGTAAAAAACAGCTCTTTTGTCAATTTTTGTACAGCGCGAAGAGTGGCACAAGACCTTTTTTTAACTTGATGTATGGGCCCCAGGGTGATATAAGATCCAAGCTGAAACAGATTGTTCAATGTTATATATACACAACATCATTTATCAATGTTCTTTATAATATATACAATATATTACAGTGGTTTATTGTGGTTTAGACTACTGCACCGTGATTCTATTTTACAAAAGATGACTGCAAACAACTATAAAAAAGTGTCAATTATTTGTACCAAACATATATCCAAGTCAAATACTGAATCAGTTTCAAGTAAAAAAGATCTTTAAAATAGCCACACCTTAACTTTATTTGATTAAAAGAACCTACATTTTACCATGATTACTGTAAGACATTTGAGTTTCGTTAAGTTTAAATTCCTTGTATTTAAAAAAGAGTAAACAGTCGATCATGATTAATGTAACACCTCAAAAAGAAATAAATGGGCAGAACCAAAGTTTTTAAAAAGGTCGTTGCCACATTTGCATTTACTACTTAAAAGCTTTATAAAACTTATGATAAATAGCATACCAAAAAGAAGCAGGATATTCAAGGTTAAAATATTGAAATAAAAATGATTTAAAATATGAAATTTGCATTGGCGAGTTTAATCGAGGTAATTTTCATTTTAGATCATTATATCCCTTGTTTACATTATATCTAGACACTGATATACTTCCATTTTATACAATCTTTATAAAATAAAATGACATAATATTCTAATGCAGTATCAAATCACACTATCAAACATGAACAATCTATGAATACATGATTTAGGCAACACTGAGTAGAAATATCTTAAAAGGCCAAATGTAAAATTACTAAAAGCATGTTATTATGAATACGAACTATCATGATTGTACAGTCTGTGTCAAAAAAAATGGTACAGTCGGGGAAAAAATCATTTAGGTGTGAAATCTTTTCATATAATGTGTGTTTGTGGTACCAAATTAAAGCCAAAAGACTTTTCTTGCTGATGCGCTTTGTCCTGTATAATTTGCTTTGGTAAAACAAAAGTTATGCTAAGTTTTGTGCGACGAGGAACAAATCAAAATTACGCACTTCTATTGTTCTGGAGCGCTGAATTCACGGTCATTATGTGAAATCGTACACAAAGGCATGGGACGGCGTGCGAAAAATGGATTTTCCTTGATTGTAGAAAATTAGTCATATCTCAAAAAATACTGCACCAAATGTGATGAAAAAAATTGCAGAAGAAAAAGTGATATTCCTGCTTTATGACAATAATAAACAATACCACGTTGATATTAACCTTCACACTATAAAAAAATGTTTTCCAACTGTACCATTTTATTTGACACAGACTGTATATGTCTCAATAATAAATACAAATTGTACTTCAACTAAGCTGATTCCTGTTTAAAACATGATTGTACATACAATCGTAAAATGCAAGACTTTTCTTGTAAAAATCTGCAACAAATGTGACAACAGCACTCAGTCCCCCCCCCCCCAAAAAAAATAGAAGCAAATTCATTTTAACATGCCTATATCTGCAGTACATCTATTATGAATAAATTACACTAAGCCTGGTATGTAATTGATGATCATCAATTATCATCTTTCCATACGAATGAATACTGATAGCAACATAACAAAAGAAAGAAACAAGCCTTGCATTTGAGAAGAAATGGGGAAAACCCTTCATTTTCTGACCTCAAAGTGTTTTTGTATGACAATGTACATATCTCAAAACGGGTGATAACAAGAAAAGACTTTTTCATTTTTGTTTAATATAAGTTTGAATTTTATACCATGGGATATTTTAAAGTGAGAGCGAACTGACCAACACTCTCACTGACTGTGTGTTATAAATAAATAGTCTTAAAGTATACCTTTTGAAATAACTATGAACAATACAGTGCACAAATTAACCTTTAATTTAATTTGTATTGGGAAACTAAAATGTTTTGAGGGGAAAAGTATTTATTTTGCTATTTGGTAAAAAGATTATCACTATGTGAATTAATTGAGCAGTGAAAAAATGTTATTATTCAATCGGGCCTGTTTTATAAAACTACACTGCTCAGGATGTTGCATTATGGGTTTAGTAATCAGGGCAGAATTGAGTAGTTGAGGACTAGAGGTGACTCCTGGTTCATATTGGCTTTAATCAAAAATCTAATCTCATCATTTTTTTTTTCATGGATTTGTTTTTTCAAGCAATATGGTAAAGTACTTAAAAATCGGTTTTTTAGAGGAAACAAATACCCAAGGAAATAATCACTTTCATAGGAAAGAGCATAATGAGAGAAGCTCAGAAGGAGGTAAGACATATTTTGAAAGAAAATTGGGAAAATCTGAAAATTTGTGTACAAAACCAATGGAGAGTTGTCCATAAAATCGGCCATTTTGAAGCCGATGTTGCCAGTTTGAGGATCCCCATAGAAGGTAAAACAAGACTTTTCAAACTTCCATAACTTTTTTATTTTATAACCGATTTTGATGAAACTTTTTTTAAATTGCTCCTCTGATTGTGTTCTTTCTTATAAAAATGATTATTTCCTTGGGTAGGGCCTATAGGTCCCCTTTAATGAATGAATTACAGTCCACTTCCTTTATAACAAGGTGCTTGGGACCAAGTCAATTACTTGTTACAAAACAAACTCTTGTTGTACTGACAACATAGGCAAATACAGTGTATGCACATGGTTGAAATTTGGACGAGGAGAATCTATGTGGCAGAGGTGTCGGCAGGCTCTCAGGAGACAAAGCATTGGAGGGGCAAGCTATTGTTAACACACAATGGCTTGCCCCTCCCATAGTTTCTTTTCGCAGAGCCTTCCGACGCCTCTGTTCTGAGTATACAGAAAATCTTGTTGTATCTTTGCTCATTTTACAGGGAGAAGACTGGACCAGTAAGGGAAATCAGACGAATTGAGGTGTTACAGACCCATTTCTTATCCATGTTTTAAAACCAGATTGAAGAAGGCAGAATATTAAGCAGTTTATAAAATGTCACATATACACATTAAAAATCTGTTTACCTATAATAGCTGCCATGAAAGGTAGTGAATACATACACATGGAACTAATTACATGCATTTTATAAAGATGAATACAAGAAATGAATCCAAGCTACATAATATACTGCAGCTAATTTGGCAAAACAAAGCTTTTTGTGCAAGATAACATGTATTTACAAATAGAAAATAGAGTTGCTACAATTAAAGACAATCGTTTGCTTTAAAAAAAAGGAAAAAAAAAAAGAAAGATAGAAAAAAGGAAAAGAAGAGAAAAAGGGATACGCAGGTTTAAAGCTTATCAAGACAAGATATAATTAAAAGGCAATTTCTAAAATGCTTACAATACTGATGTAACATTAATTGCTTACTAAGGAAAATTTAAAATATACTTTGAATCGCTATTGCATACTTATATGCAGGTTAGAATTCATGAATATAATCACATACATGTAGCACAAATAGCAACAATGGAAGACAAATGGAAGACTGATTTTACATAAATCTAATCTCCAGCATATTCCTGTACTTATTATCAAAAAGAGTTGTTGATTCTCCTGAAACTAACACTCTCTTTTGATACAATACTTCTTATGGTTCATTTCGCACTTAGAACAATAATCAACTTCTATAAAACTATAATATTTTTGGCTAATAAGCACTAATGAAATATATCTCATTTCTATACAATGCAGGAAATATATCCAATATTTGTTTGGAAGACAATATCTCTTGATTATATTCCCAGGCCAGAAGCATACTACAGGCACTGATTCCAGGATTTTCCATTTCAAAAGATTGTGCAGGCCCAATTGTCTTGGGACAATAGCAGTTCTATTACTCTATGTTTGGGCATGGGCTGAAACATTCACTTGTGTGACCTAAGGCTGGATCCGCTACTGCACAAAACTAAGACTGCCGTCATAATACGCAATGTATCAACTTCTTCATTCTGTATGAACCAATATAATTGCATACCAATTTGAAAATGATCAGATAATTATTCCATGACTTCATAATCTTTAAGTGAGGTATGAAGAGGTCGGCACGTAACAATTTATCAATCGGTTGAATTACACTACTTTGGGAATTGGAGTTTTAACTTATTTTATGTTAAAATTCAATTTTTTTTCTTTATTATTTTTTATAAAATTATTTTTAACTGATTGGAACATCTTTATAAATACTTGTCTTTAATGCCAAATACCACATGGCAGCTTAATACATTCTATAGCTGGTGTTTATAAGTTATAGAAGACATGATATTTTACCTTTTGTACAACTCCATTTTACATCGCGCTATGGCTTGACCAGAAACATTCGTGGATCAAAACTTTTCGCCAAATTAAGCCGACAGCTTTTCCCAGGGCATGAAACTGTTGTGATTTGTCAACCATTGAAAACTTGCAAATTGTACAGAATTTTACTGGCATCCAATGCATTGTGTAGACATAAACTTTTGTGAATCTTGCCTCTTTGCGAAATTTGTGGAAGTATAATGGATTTAAAAATATCTGGACTAATAGTACATCTTAAATATTGAGATGAATTACATATTTAGTAAAATTTTATAATTAAAAAGGGATGTACATCAATGAATACAAATGCCTACATGAATCTCCATTAACCTTAAATAGAGATTTCATCCAACTTAAACCCGGTTTAACCCTTTAGCACCTTAACCGCTCGAAACCGCCCCAAACTGCCCCTGTTTTATGCACACTATAGTCATGATAATATCAAAAATATGTGATCAAACATGACCATATTTATTGTGCATTACCCATGGGATATCTGCGGTCCGATTCTGCACAAAAAAAGTATGTTTTACGAGTATTTCATATTGAAAGACCCTAATGCACACAGAGCAAAACACTTTCCGTTTATAGGGAGTAAACTGACACTTTTGACGAAGTCTCTAGGTGCTTAAGGGTTAAAGTGCCCTTTCAACCAATATCATAGTACTGATCTGAAGAAAAATAAATGCGTACACTTCAGCAAACTTTGGTACGGCCATGATGAAACGTTGTTTGAGTGAAATACTTTGGCTGAAAAAGAATCAGATGTCGGTTTATTGGCACTTAAATTTACCTAGTACATGCTTTGAGTATATCAAATCATTTACTTCTCAAGAGGGTATCATACTATATAGTCCATCATTTTGCGGAAGATATTTCACACAATTTTGAACTAAGTAGGGGAAAAAAAGCACCTAGCTTACTTTTGTTAAGAAAATTTCAGCAAGCAAAGTATGACACAATACAATTCATCGTTAGTTGCATAGAAGATGTTTGTATCGGAGGTGGAAATATATAAATTTTCAAACTTGATTTGGCAATAATCCATCTCTTGTTACAAGTTGCATGGTGTTGTTATCAAACTAGCCAGGTGGTAATATCAATGAAGTTAATTATGGCAAAGTTAAGAAGGCTGATATGTAACTTGACACGCAGAAAGCACTGGAGGAAAACATACATTCCAAGCTTTCCGATGATTTCAAACACTTAGTTCATCTATACCCAATAGTGATGTCAAACACTTGGTTCATGTATATAACCAATTTAAGATCATATTCTATCAATGATTTCCCATGTACAAAAACCTGCTTCTCCACCACTTTCTCTTTGTTATCTATGCAACGCATAGGTTTTGAGCCATCAGGTAAGATATACACAGCCAAGCTTTTAAATCTTTGACAGAGTTGTAAAGTCTCATTTTCAAGAACATCTTTGTGTCATGATGGCTTGAACATTTTATATGAAACTTTTTGATGCACCTTCGAGATCTGAGAAATTATGCAGATCAAAGGTAACTACATGTATACATATCTCTCTTTCCCAAAGGCATATTCCCAGTGTTACACAATGTTTCATCAGATTTGGAATAAAAGCTGACAAGTTACAGGTCAGTTACGAGGTAGCCCCCTAGAGAACTATCATCTGCCGAGTCAGGATCACGGGAACCACTACTACTATGACGCCCATTACGCCTAACCTGTGGGCCGGGCCTGCTACCGTACGAGTAGTGTCCAGAGTTAGTCTTCTGTGGCTGAGGTGCGTTGCTGGCCTTAAGGGGATCATGAGGGGAGTAGGGAGGGGGGTCTGAAGGGGGTGGGGAGGACCGGTAGACTTGCCCTCCAGTGCTGCTACTGCTGTAAGGGGCTGGTGTATACTGCGGTGGTTCGGGTGGTAGTGATCCTGATTTGACTGATGGATCGTAGGTGGCTCTGCCTGAGAAGGATGCCTCCCGGGCATGATGAGGAGAGGCAGTAGCTGGGGATGTAGGAGGGCTGACTACTGGGTATGTGGTGCTGGGGGATATCTGAGGGGAATACACGGTGGTGGACTCTTCCTCTGAGAGGGGGCCAGAGCCGGCGTAACTGACACTTGAGCTGGGAGCTATCCTGGCTATGTGGCAATTGTAGCAGAGGAGTTTATCTGTGAGTGGGTAGCATCGATGACCGTCTTCATCAGAAAGTTGAAGATTACAGTCCTGCAAAGACAACACAAAACACTGAAACGTTACACAATTTGAAAGAATAAAATTATTATATTATCTTTCACTTAAAGTTTAAGGATGTAGGCATACCTACAATGCTACCATCAATGAACACCTAAGGATTGCCAGCAAGAAAACATCATTTATCTTGAGGGCTTTCTTCTCTCTCTTGTTTCAATCTGTAACATTACATAACAATATTATCTAGTCTACAGGGCGTCCCGAAAAGAACTATACACTTTTGAAATGGCTGCCAAATGAAAAATATTTGATTTTAGGTAACGAAATTTACTGTATGGAAAGCTCATTATCCCAACTTTCATATGACACAAAAAAGTCCGAAAATAAGTCATGCATGAATGAGCAGCGTTCACTTTTGTAAAGGGTATGGAAATTAGGGTGCGCAGGAATTGCCCTACCAATTTGTATGAGGAAAGTCATTTGGAGCTTATGGAATTGAGGATGATATGCAGAATTACTGATCAATTATGATGAGTTTGGGGTTTGCCAAGAGAAATTTGTAGAATGGGGATTATGATTTCATGCATGAGTGAACAGGAATATGTATTTCCTATTATAGCATTGTAGCCTTCCAAGTTGTCTTCAGTGGTGTGGTTAGTGAGTAAGGATGGGGTGCAGAACAAGTGAGATGGAGGGTAAGATTTTTGATCCCTTTTGATGATCGTTTTCATGATCTTTTGGATTGTCTGATGTCCAACATCAGTGGCATTTTTTTTTCTTCAACAAACAGGTTTGCATCGAAAGAGGAGGAGGACACGTTGAGCATTGAACGTACAGATTTTTTTTTTATTTTTTTCCCCTCCTTTTTGTTTTGTTAGCAGGTGGATGAAACAAGTGTAAAATCGAAAAGAACAAAATTCAACTGAAATAAAGACTGACATGTTAATTTCACAAATTTTGTGTTTCACTGTACCATATTCCTTTACAAAAGTCCAAATTGCTAAAATGACTGGATAGTTGGTTGTTGATCAATTGAGTTGATTGATTTATTGGACATGGTGATTGAAATAACTATGAATGATGTAATGCTTGATTGATTAGTTGAAACATTTGGAGACTGGTACACTGTTGATTAAATGATTGCTAGCTGGGTGTTGATTGTCTAATTTATGTGAACTGATTGATTGAATAAATTGATAGATTGTCATCAACCATCCAATTTGGGTAAATGTGAGTAGACCGGGATAGGAAGGTTGTCAGAATATATTGGAGTAGAAACCAATGAATTTGAATGTTCAAAAAACACACCCATGCAAAAAGAGAGAGAAGATAGAGAGAGAGGGAGGGAGACAGGGAGAGAAAGAAAGGGGAGAGAGGGATGAAGACAAAGAGTGAGAGAGAGAGAGAGAGAGAGAGAGAGAGAGAGAGAGAGAGAGAAAAAGAAAGAGAGAGAGAGAGAGAGAGAGAGAGAGAGAGAGAGATTAAACACACCACTGAAGGACCTCACTAAATATACCTTGGAAAGTTCCAATGCAACAATAGGAAATACATATTCCTGTTCACTCATGCATGAAATTGTAATCCCCAATTCCACAAAATTTCACTTAGCAAACCCCAACTCATCATAATTGATCAGTAATTCTGCATATCGTCCTCATTCCATAAGCTTCAAATAACTTTCCTCATACAACTTGGTAGGGCAATTCCTGCGCACCCTAATTTCCATACCCTTTACAAAAGTGAACGCTGCTCATTCATGCATGACTTATTTTCGGACTTTTTGGTGTCATATGAAATTTGGGATATGAGCTTTCCATACATATAAATTTCATTACCTAAAATCAAATATTTTTCATTTGGCAGCCATTTCAAAAGTGTATAGTTCTTTTCGGGACGCCCTGTATAACATCACTATCATATCTTTCCAATAAAAGGCAGCGGCCGTCTCTTTAATACTTTTTATCAATAGCGATACAATGGAGAACGTAAATGTACCATTTACTATGCTCTTTGAAATTGTTATATAATTTGTGACAGAAAATGCATCAGTTGTGTTGCTTCCTGTATAGCTATAGTGCTCTTATTAGAGGGAAGACAAAATATGTGGATATAACAAGTTTAAGTCTGTGTTTGGACACCCCTTATTCAACATAAGGTAGTTTATACATGTAGTTAGTAATAGCCTTTTATCAAAATGAATATCTTCATAATATAATATATATATATATACATATACAATGTAAAGGGATATTAAATTAAACAGGAAAATGCACCTTTCATCAAAGGATTATAAATGGCCTGTTTCTCATTGTCACACCAGAATAAATGAAATAAGCAATCTTATCGGCGCCATGTCGGAGGCAATCACCCATGAGACAAACAGAATGGGAAAAGGTTCACGCTTTTGTGAAGGACTTTAGATATCATTTTGTGGTCACCCCTGCTTCGATTGCACTATTCAGGCAAAATATTGTTCAAACAGTATGCGTACAATTACCAAAACATGATATACAATACACATGTATTTGGCAGTTCTTCTCACAAATTCTGTTTATTATATGGTTAGAAAAAGCTTTGCTAAATTTAATTTCCATGCTTGGAGAGAACTAATGCCATTGGACTGTTTGTGCTTGTTCAAAGTCCAATAATTCTTCCAGTTTTCTCAAAAATATCTGTTTTATATATGAAATGTTCACAGATGCATACCCTTCATACAAGCTGCCCCTATTAGCTTTACCCGGATGTCAAATATACAATATTCTAAGGGGCCCTTTGCTGCTAATTTTCAACATCCAAATCAATGTGTGTACATTGTTTATAAAAAAAATAAAAAAAATTAAACATGATCCTGATGTCTACCATGGAACCCAAAACTTTCTGCTATTTGATGTCTTCAATCTTCATCACTGTCACAGAGGGTCTGCCCACTAAGACTATATACTTTGCAGAGCTGTACTGTGACTGCCTTCTCCTTCATTTTGTTAGTGTATGGCAAGCAGTCGAACCCAACTATTTTTTTTACTGTTTTTTTTTCTTATTCTTTCTTTAGATATCTTCTTTCTTTTTTTCTTTTTTTTTGTTTGTTTTTTTGCTATTTTTTTAAAATATTTATTTATTTAATCTATTTATTTATTTATTATTTTTTTTTTTTTTTTGGGGGGGGGGATAATTTGCACCAACAAATAACATACACAAACCTAAATATTGGCTCGAGGATAATAAACCTAACAATGGGTCTGTGTCACAGACTAGTACTCACATGACATCGGTAGCATTCCAATGGAAGTCCTTATCCATAGAAACAACTCTCCACGGTTTCCATTGTGCCCTGTGGGGAGAGAAGAGAAAATACAAGTGAAAAAGGAGCTTTGGAATCTGTTCTATTCACGATGCTTTATAAAGGAGGGATAAGAGCGGGGGAGGTCTGGAATAAGGAAAGGCCCGACAGACCAGTGGTATGGAGCCTTACATGTACATGTAGGTTTGGGAAATGATTCAAAAGGGGCGTATAACACCTGTGCATGCATTGTAACGTGTTGGTGCCCATATCCTTCTGATGATGTACAGCGTGTGAAGTAGCAGAATACCAGGAAATTGTGATGTGTAGCAGAAAGACCATACATGTACCAATGCCTGTTAATTGTACATTATTAGACACAAACAGGCCCATATTCTGAGCTGAGGTCTAAAATCAAGTTAAGGTTCAATCCAACAACAGGATAGCACATTTTCAATTCGATCCTAATGTCCAGACCCTGGCGTAGAGTATTCTTAAAGAGCTTCAGAAAAAATATATTTCGCGTGAGTGGAAGCACTAGACTAAAACCAAGAAGAAAATACTATATAGCTGTTCATTTTTGGAATATAAAGTTGAAGCTTTGTAGTTATTCCGAGCTATAAAGTACTTGCCTTCGAATTTGGTTCTTCCACAGAACTGGTTACAAAACTACACTCATGTAGTATCTTTGGAATAGAATTCTATGGTTCAATATTTATTTCAATCTTTCATGAGCGCAATAATGATATATTTGACTAACTGCAAAATTTGGAAACTTGCATGTATTTCAAGAAATATGCTCAATAATATTGTTAATCATGTATGAAATCATACAATGTTATAAAGGTAATGTGATCTAGAACAGTAAGTGTCTTTTGAGCATCTTCATGGAGCATTTGAAAGCATGCTGCAGTGTATTGCAGTATGTAAAATAATGTAAATGTTTCTTAACATGCTTAGATTATAAAGACTGCTTGCACCACTTACCCATTTTTGGAAGTCAAAATGCAATTAGAATACCAAAACAACCAAATTCACACACAGTATTAAAATAGAGAGTGTATGCGAAAGAAGGATAGTTGATAAGGAAACAGTAATGAGAAAGCGAATACAGTGTAGGAACGGGAAGAGGAAAGAAGAAACCAAGAAAGAAATGTTGACAGAGAGAGAAAATCAACAGGAGAATACAAATCATCGCAAAAAATAAGATTTTTTCTAAAAAGGGAAGTAAAGATGGAGAGAGAAAATACATGTAGATGAAGAGAAGAAAGGAGAGAAAGAAGAATGAAAGATGAAGCTAATAGCTCTCTTACCGGTGTTATAGGCTCGTTACACGCAGCACACTTTGGAGCATATGTCCTGCAGCGACAGATAAAGAAAGAAAGCACATAAAGAGATGGAAGCTTGAAATCTTTCTCCACCTTTTTTTTTCTGAAAGAAAAAGCTTTCTTTTTAAAAAGGCTAAAGAAAAATGCAAGAAAAACAAGTTTTTAAATTTTGTCACATGCAACCCAGCTTCTATTGAAAGATCAACTGAAACAATGTAAGTCTAAATGAATATAGCAAGCTTCTACACTACATGTGTACATGTATCATATGAAACCATTTGTAGGAAGAAAATGGCGTGCTTTCTTTCAGCGACATAGAGAATAATGGGAACATGGCAAGCCAAGATACACATACTGCTACTACGTTTACAATTTTCATTTGAGGAGCTATTGGCAGAGGATACACCTGTGATTAGTTCAATCTTAGTAGTTTTGGATCAGTTCATGAATTATACATTGTAGCGGTCAAGGCTTTCCATACTCCCATTAATTTCATGCGTCGGTTAAAGCTTCAAACATTGCTTTGTGAAAATATCATTCTGCAAGCATGTACAAAATACTGAATGAAAAATGGCCAATGATCTAGTGTTAAAATCAATACTTTAACAAAACTTAATACAGATATACCAGAACTCTACATGTATGATTTATGTAAAAAATTTGACAATACCCTACATGCAGTATGTTTACATTGTACAAAATGTACATTGTAAGCTAATATCAACATGTATACATGTGTACATGTATGTACAGAATTCATATTGCAATCAATCATCATACTGTAGGCCTACAGGTCTTACTTCTTTAATCTGTACACAAAATTTGGAGATGCAACAGTGTAAAATGTATAATACAAATATATGACAACATGCATCCACCTTGATAGATGTACACTGTAGATACAGCAATACTTTCACTATGAAACAATCACATTAATTACTGTCTGATGCATAGATCTACATACATGTACAACATAAATGTATACTAGATTTTGTTGGAAAAATGAATTGTGGATATCATCATTGTAATGTGAATGACTGTCTCCATAACTGTCTCGAAACCAGGGGGGTGATTCACTAAGATTTAAAATCTATCCCAACTATGGACCTATGGAACCATAACATGGCTATTGATCCGAAAATTAATTTTTTATCCCAGTTAGGATTGATTTTAGCCATTAGTGAATCACCCCCCCCCCCCTCAGATCACCGACAATGCATACAAATCACTGTGTTCATGAGGTAAAGAAAAGGAATTGTTGTTTGAATACAACAAAGAGGGATACCTATTGTAAGTGTTCATTCTTCTATGGATATCTGAATTCACATATTAGTGAAATGGTAACATGGTAACAGGAACTGAGTTGAAACTGTGATACACTTCTCATAAGAACTGGAATATAAATTTTTCACAAGAAAAAATAAAATAAACATGCACTGAAAGCCCCTTCCTCCTTGAATTTGAATAAAAAAAATTATTTAAACTAATTCTTGTTTGTAAACCTGTGCTCATTACTTTCTATGAATATGGACAAGCACATGTACTGGAAGTATCAAGTATACTTCATGCACTTGATACAAAAACATGAAAACCATATCCAAAATATGAAACAATAAAAACAATAAAAACAAAACACATGCAAAGTACAAACTACAAAGTCTTTAATTTACCTTTGCATTCTTCAAACATGACAAGCACAAATAAAAAGAAACAAACACACTGGACAGTCAAAAATATATCCGAGCACTATCTCTTAACCGATTGACTGTTTATTGAAGAGTATATTGGAAGCTCTACAAACATGTTTCAAAATCTCATGGATAGGCCTTGGGATGCTTGTGATGAGTGCCGCTTTTGTCGACTAACTACATGTGGGCAATCCCACGGTTACTGACATTACAAAAACACAACCATATCTAAATTGTTTGTACTGTAGTTACATAAATAAGAATACATTGGTTTTCAAATTAATACAGCTTAATAAGTTGCTGATAGAGAAGGAATTGGGCAAAAAAAATCCACCCAAACTCCACTTCGTATGAAATGGCAAGCGAAAATGCGTCGGTAACTGACGTTACATTTGTTTGTAACGTCAGTTACCGACACGTTTGTGCTTGCCGTTTAATAGCAAATGCAGTTTGGGTGAATTTTTTTTTTTCATGATTCCTTCCCTACCTTTAACTTATTTATCTGTATTAATTTGAAAACTTGTGTATTCTTATTTATGTAATTGCAGTACATGTACAAACAATTTAGAAATGGTTGTGTTTTTGTAACGTCAGTTACCGTGGAATTGCCCATGTACATGTACAATGTATACGTATCTAATGCATTAAATGAATTCCATATACTAACATAATTCTCAATATTTGAAAACTTATAACATTGTTTATCATACATTTGCTTTTATATTACTGAGTTGAGTGGAAATCTATTTAAACTTTACAATTTGATAGCAAGGCATTGCAACAACAAGCATACAAAAGTCTTTTTTTTTTCTATACAACCGACTTTCAGCGCAGCCTAGAAAATCACTTTGGAAGACACACTTGACATCACCTAATTATTTAATTTTCTGGACAAAAACTGCTCGACAGAGAGCTTGCAGCACATTGACCAACCTACACTCCCATTTCAACTATCATTCGGTAACAACCCTATTTTAACAGCCTTAGCAACAAAATGTTCTGTAAAAGGAGCAAGGCATCTAGGAAATAAGTATCCGCAAATGTATGAACACATTACAAAAATAGGGTACATGTACTCTGTCGAGGACATCAAAGGGATGATATTGACAAGATGACTTACTTGTGATAGTCTTTGACGCAGTATATCTTCTGGTCCACATCAATAGTAAATGGCACACCGTCCAAGCATTGGTTGCATACTACACACCTGAAGCAGCCTGGATGGTATGACTTGCCCATCGCTTGAAGAATCTACATGGAAATCAATGAAGTTCATTGTGGTTATCAATTCTTGGAATTCAAATACATGTAAGTCATGAAATTACACAAAATATGATGACTTACTTAAAAATTAAATAAAAAATGTATTCATCTCAAATTCTTTGATAAGAAAGTACATGAAGTGTTTACAAACAAATAAGTTTTATTTGTAAGGGGCAACAGTACACTGTGCCTTTAATTTAAAATATACATAATTTAAAACTCATTTATACAAGAATCTACATGGACATCAATGAATCTATTCACAATGGCTTTTTTTCCATTCTAGGGAATTTTTCAAGCTTTCATCCACCATATTCTTTTCGGAGCTGTATAAATGTGGGTCTGTTACAAGTATACAATACATGTAAAAGTAACATGCAAGTTTAAAATTAGAAGCAGCTCATTCCATAGATTAAACATCAATTTTTGAAAACTGCCTCTGATGATTTTGTGGTGAGCATACATGGACATGTTTGTCAAACAAAGGGGGAATGATCTCTAAAATAAAGAGGGACATAGAAATGACACATGGGATTGATGGGCAGTAAAACAAATATAACATTCTCCTGACTCTAAAATGAGGTTAATATATTGGTTTCTGTGTGGGTGTATATTCATAGTCTTGTTCTGGTTAGCTGTGACCACATAAATGTATGACGTACCATGACACACATACAATTACATGTAGGCCTACATGTAAATGTACACAAATGTACATGTAGGTCATTGATGGATAAATCTGGTGTTTTATCTGCTATACACATACATTTGTACATTTATTCGTCAATGTCTCTTTTGGGGTGTCAACTATTTCACAAAAAAGCTTTTGAATACCGTGGTGAATTTAATTTATTCAGGCTTCTGAAAATACTATTACACATATATTGTATGGGGCAATGTGACAAAAGACCTACAATGTACATGGTTCGTCACACATGTTATATGCAAGCCATGCATACATGTTCATGTATGTCATCCTTGATTGTTGTTACTATTACTTAGCAAACCACAAATGTACCTATTTTCTTTACATGATTCATATTTGCATATCTATACCATACCAATAGTTTTGAGCAGATAAAACACAGGAGAATAATAATTAAAAAAAAGTATAGTGATTTGATTTCTACCAGAATTGTAATTTCGAATATGACTTACAGTGTCCATAATCAGGTGACCGCATACTGCACATTTTTCTGCTGTCAACTGGAATCCAGAATACTGAAGAAATAAATCAAGAAATAATCATTAAAACATGTTAATATGTTAACATAGTATCAAAACAGGGGAAGAAATGGATTAGAGAAAGAGATGCCTCAGCGAAATTATAATAAAGCTTTTTTTTAAATTTCACAATCACTTCATTGACATGTCCCCCATAGCCTATTAAACATCAAATTTTTATAAAGGATTTAATTTTTGAAGAATATAGGTACAATGTACATGCACAATGTACATTGCATGCATACTATGCAGTTTGAGTGCACTGTAAAAAGGTATGATTTATTTGACTCATGAATCCACTCCACAAAAATTCTACCAATGCCCCTGCCAGTTTTGAGCTCCAGTTCTTCCATTATACAAACCCTTTCCATTCCATGAAGTTAATCTTTGATCTTTGCAATAAATCATAGATGTTTGCCTTCCTTTTTGACATTAAACAGAGCATTTTGAAAAACTAGGCGCCACACTACAATTTTGTAGAGGTGTACCACTTGGGTAGTCTCATTTCACAGACTTTCACTAAATAATGCCTTGAAAAGAATGTCCTTTTCATATTTGTTTTCATTTTATTTTTTAAAAAGTTTTTATTTAAAGGAAACACATATTGACTAACGACATAAAAAACATTAACATAAGTTCACGTTTATTAGGCTAAGTACTGTACATGTAAGAAGTACAAACTTGTGTAAATAGGTCAGGCAATTACCGCTTATAAATTACATGAACTCAGAAAAATAAATGACTTTATTTGCACAATTTAAAATTCATTTCGAATCGTCAACAATTTGAATGAAAGTATACATGTACATGTATGTATCTAAATTAACATACAAATGTAGATCTGCATTTATAGTTGTATACTACATCTACAATGTACTTTTGCACAAAACAAAATGAGTGTACTCCCCCTTTTTTCCCCCTTTTTCCCCAAATTTTGGGAGTCTGTTTTACAAATTTGGGTGCCCATGTGTACCATCTGTTTAGCCTTGCCGTTGGAGTCAGTACTGTCCAGTATACTGAAGTATACTCATGTCACTTTGCATACATGTACAAATATATGTACACAATTTACAGGTTGGCCCAATATATTTACATACATATGCCTTACATCTTTTAGTAATTTCATCAGAACAACGTACCGGTAGCTATATACATTGGCTGACCCTCATCCTCCTTTAATACATCTTCATACAAGAATGTTCAAAGATTAATATGCAAACACACTGTACCCAGAGGCCAGTTTGCTTCATTAAGTCAAACAACCCCTATCAGAGGATGGGTAATCATCAAGTAACCCTTATCGAGTAAATATTGATTCTTTGCAGAGATAAAAGAGGGAGAAAAAAAAAAAGAACATACCACAAAATCAACATACATGTATCATATCTGCATCTTTGGAATGGATTCAAACCATTGATTTCAATATTGTAAGCCAATGTAGGCTACATGTACATGTACATGAGGTGATCTGTTTATAGTTTATTTACAATATTCAAGAGTCGTTTTCACAGAATTACATATGGTACTAATGTAGCTTTTAACATTGACAAATTATTGTTGATAGATTGAATTCATTATATATTTACATGTACATTGTCACATTGGTCAATGAAGATAGCTGGACCAACATACATGTTCATGTGTAAGGCTAGATATCCCATTCGAGGGAATGGGCAATATACATGTAAATGTAAATAATTTTGCAGTGTGGAAATTTTTGCACACATCAGGAGGGGTGTGTAGTACATTCAATAAGAACACACAAACAATAAAAGTACAGATACCCGGTATGCACTTTGCAAATTTGAAAGTGCACAAAAATCATTTTGATCCGTCAGTTTAAAAAATATTAACTTTTACTGTAATTTAATTTGGTACCAACGCATTAACGTTATAGAGGGGATATATACATAATGTACATGTATTTCCTATATGAGAACATAATGTGCTGTGTACTGATTTACAACATTTTGGTACAGTCTGAACAATCCTTTTGTTTGCAAACTGACCATCTATGATGGCTCCCTTATCTTTCGGTCTTTGGTCCAAAAGAAAGCAAACACAAGTATCTAATCATTGATCAAACAAGTTGTAAACTACTCTGACCAGTGGCTAAGGTAGATTTCAACTGTAACCAAACAAGAAATCTAGAGATTTACACTGCCAAAATGGAGAATGTACAAGCATGCATGTTTTGTACATTTCAGTTGGTCACAGTGGTCGACAGTTTTAAAAAACTGTAACAAAGCACTTTCAAAGAACCGTCTCACAGTAGTTTCCGCGACTCATGAAACTTCTCGGAGACGTTTCTGCGACAAAAACTTGTCGTGGAGACGTCTCCGGGACATCTCTGCGACGATTCATGAGTCGCGGAAACTACTTTGAGACGGTTCTTTGAAAGTGCTTTGTTACAGTTTTTTAAAACTGTCGCGGAGACGTCTCCGAGAAGTGAGATACATTGTACCACCCAAAGTCTCTAAACAGAAAAACGGATTTTAGTATGATATCTCTAGGAATGGCAAGTTGGTAGTCAGTTTAGAATTAGACAAATTCAAGTTACATTCTTTATTTCTAGAGACAGACCTGTATCAATATGACATTGAAACTTCTATAGAATATTGACTGCGCACTGAAAAAGAAAAAGAAAAGAAGGGGGAAAAATCAGAAGCAGCCTAACTGAATTTCTCCTCATTTTGTTCTTACCAAATAGTCTTCCTCGCAGTATACTTTTCCATGAACATTGTAAAATGCTTTCCCTCGTAATGTGCGCCCTGTACACAGGAATAATAAGAAAATACAAATTATTAAAAATGTACCTAAAAATCAGATATCGGTGAGGTACGGTACCTGATAATAGTACATTAATTATCAGAACACTTGTCTTGCAGGGTGTGTCTGACAACATCCTTCAAGAAGAAGAAAAAAAAATGTTGATCTGCTTTCATGCATTTTCATTGTAGACAAGAACAGATGTTTCCTCAATCTGTGTTCTTGACAGCCGTCTAGACAAGCTTGAAACCAGCATCAAATGCCATTACTGCGCACCAGTTGCTATATTGCCCTTCATACGTACCATAGTCCCACATACATGTACTTTTGTACTTTGTACATCATCACTAAAGTTCATCAAATGCACATTGTAGATCACATTATTATTATTACTATTATTATCATTTTATGATTACAGATAAGACACTAATACATTTAACAATACAGTTAACAGACAGTTAAATGAATAACATCACGTTTCAAATGGGGTTCGAGAGATGATATTAAACTTGTACACGACAAATAAGAAGCACATGAACAGAAATTGTAAAGTGTCCCAGAAAAGGTATCCCACCTTTAAAATTAGTGCTGACAAAACGCAATGTATACATTGTATGTACGTTCAATGGCATTAAAATCAACAGAATATGAATAGTTTTTCTTGCAGATGGAAAGGTCATAAAATGCTTGATGTGTTGCTTCAATTTTATAGGATAGCCTCAGAATATTTGGTGATTTTTTTTAAAAACAGATTCTTTGGGCATTCATTTTAGGAGATGTGTTGGCTCAGTGGATAGAGTGTCCGCCTCATAATCGGGAGGTCGTGGGTTCGATCCCTAGCCGCGTCGTACCAAAGACGTTAAAAATCGTAGTTGCTGCTACCCATGTTCAACAAGAAGGGGATAGAGCAACGTCTATCTGGCGCTGCTCAGCAACTGCCTGGCCCACGAGAAAAGGGGCAAAAAGAATATCCGTTTCGGACAATAAAATTTGGAGCATTTTTTTTCCCGACCAAGGCAAGTGCTCTATGACAAAGGCAGTTCATTATCTTTAATAAATCATGTACATTTATGGAAAATTTTGCTTTTGTCAGTCGCTTGGATAATACATTCATAAGAACATTCATTAATTGTGATGGAAGTGAAGAACTACTGTTGAGTATAAAAATATAATCATAATGTTTTCATGTATGGTGTGCCACTAAAATTAAAAAGCCAATTATGTACCGGTATGTACTCTCAAGTATACATGTAGACACATTTGTATGCACTGATTCATTGAAGTTGGGTATAGATGCAGGTACTACTTATCACATGCATCGGCCTATATGCCGCACATTGGAAACTGCACTTGTACGTTCATGTACAAATGTATCATCTCTAGTGACCTCATAGCTCGTTAATTTGAATGCCATCATTAGACAGGCTTGGTTCAAATTAATCCTTGTGATTGCCCTACTTAAGGAATGCTTGCAATGTACATTACTGTATCCTACCAAGGCTGTGGGATAAGCATGTGTTGCTGGTTGTTTTCCCCTCAATGTTGACAACTTTTCCAGTTCAATATTCGTTTGTGTTTGTGAAGTTACCCAAAGAAATCAGCTACATAAACATGTATACAGTGTGTCCCACAAAAAATGCTAATGGCACTTTAGATGGGTATATTATTAAAATTACAATATTATATTGCGTATATCTTTACACCTGTAAACTTCAACTCCTTTTCTACAACTGGATGTGATATGGTTCAAGAATCACAAAGATATGAGCATTTTGTCATTACACATCAGGAAACCTCTCCATCCAAGTTTGTATTGAGTATTACTGGATATATTGAATAACACAAAACCCAAGTTTGAACATTAATACTTTGAAAAAATATTTCAGTAGTAATTATAAAATTTATATCACTGTAAAGTGCAAACTCATTACCATTTTAATGATACCTCTCTGAGCTCTCCAATGTCATGTATCACTCACTGAACCCCATTGTTTTAAATACGTCTTGCAAAATTGTGAGCGGTTCACTTTCACGCTCAATGATGATCAAAGTTGGGTTTCCTTTGAATAACGCCTCTCAAGGAGCGTGAAAATGAACACTCACAATTTTGCAAGACTTTTTCAGAACAATGGGGTTCAGCGATGCGTGATATTGGTGAGCTTGGAGACATATCAATAGAATGATAATGACTTGCACTTTACAGTGATATAATTTTCATAATCACTACTGAAATATTTGTCAAATTATTAGTGATCACACTTGGGTTTCTTTTATTCGATATACCCGGTACCATTACTGCCCGGCACTACTTAATACAAAACTTGGACTGAGATGTTTCCTGATGTGTGATGAAAAATGCTCATATGTTTGTGATTATTGGACCATATCACATAAAATTTCTTCCAGTTGCAGAAAATGAATTGTAGTTTACGAGTGAAGAGATATGAATAATATAATATTGTAATTTTAATATCATACATATCTATGTAAAGTGCCATTAGCATTTTTTGTGTTAAAATACATCTTCACCTAAAACAAAATTTTGTGTACATGTATCCCCCCCCCCAAAAAAAAGGGGGGGGGAGTGGAGAATTCGGTTTGCATCTCTTGAATCATAAACAATTCACAATCTTTCATCTTTAATCAAAATTATGAACCATTTCAAATGAATCCTTGCATATGTATGCCTACATTTCTTCTTCTTTTTTGTTTGCCAACAATTAATCAAGGTTTTCCTCAGTGCTGAGAAATTCCTTACCGACACCAATGAGGAATTCAAGACGTGCAACCCACTCCTCCTGCTAGGATGCTACAAAGCCAGGTCACTCAATTAGCACCAGAGGTCAGACACATTTTTAAATGTACATGTATGTAGCCTACATGTAGAACCCGGTATACACCTACATGTACATTGTACACACTCCATTATCAGTGTACAGGCCTACATGTACATCAAAGATTGCCTTGTTGGTATTAAATATGATCCATTATAATTTGATTTAACACTTCTAAAGGATTAATTTTATATGTTGGTCATTTATGACAGAGCTACAGTGTATTTACCAAACAAATTATCCAAGCATTTATAAAAATAATGTAATATTAATATTCTGAGAAATGGGTATAATTATAAAGTACTGGACATTCTGTTCAAAAAGACATGACAATCTCGGAAGGGCCTAAAATTGATGACATAATAAAATAATAAGACATTTATACTGCGCATAACGAGGTTACTTGAAATCCCAGGTGTGTACACATGCATGTACACATGATACATGTATCTGTGCTTGTGATTTTTCAGTGAAGGCAATTTTTCTTAATCAAATCAAATTTGGCTGTCCTAAACATGTTAAGAGACTGAGTCGACAATGATCTAAATAAAAATAATAAAATATTAATAACAATGGCCCGTATTCACAAAGGTGGACATCCTTAAGTTAAGTCTAGCTTATCTGTGCTTAAACATGAGTAGCAAAATGTGACACAATCTGTCAACGTTACGTTCTTTACACTTTTACTGGGTTCTGGAGTCATTATCATTCACAGGCACTTTTCAGAGCCGAAAAATTCTGATAAATCAAACATCCACTGTTCCGGATTGTGTCACATTTTGCTACTCATAGTAAAAACCAGATTATTTGAGCTAGGCTTAACTTTAGGACACCTTTGTGAATATGGGCCATATAATCTCCTAAAATGAGGGGTACTCCTACATGTAAGTCTGTAAGCTTACATGTAGTTTAAAATTGTAAAATTTCCAACTGTTAAAGGAAACAAACTCCTAAGTATCCACACTTACCACAAGAGCAGCATGTGAAGCAGGTTGTGTGATAGAGGTTACCCATTGCTTGGCACGCCTGGCCTGCACCTGTCACTTTCTCTCCACACTTCACACAGTACCCTGGAATTGATCACAAAAACAGCACAAATTCTTATTGGATTCTTTAAATTTGTTTCAACCCTCAAAATAGAAGTTTTCCCAATAAAAAAAAATAAATAAAAAAATAAAAATTAATTTCTAAAAAAGGGAAGAAGAATATTATACAGCTTATTCAGTGCCCAAATATATTTTGAGATCCATATGACATCTGTTCTGAACTGTTTTTGTTTAGATAATCATGCAGTGTTTTTAAATAATAATTTAGTATTGCATCGCAGTATCATGCAGTATTGGATCGACAAATATGAAGAACAGATCATCAATACTATAAAGCATGATAAAACAGAGACAATGCATGTATGAAGCATTAATTTTTAAACACAGGGTCTGCAGTAATGATCCCAAGACAATCACAAAAGTTGTGCAAAATTTATCATTTCAAACTTATGTTACTTAGTAATTATGTTTTCCTAATGATGTCATAAACTCAGATGGGGATGTTACTTTACATTGTAGAGTTCGGTTGTCTGCTGTCAACAGCATCATGACAAAGGGCAAACATTTTGTAAAATAGGATCATCCATTTTAATATGAATCCATTATAAAACTTGTATGGTAGGGGTTCATAAAGCTACGAGGTTCATAAAACGCACTGCAAAATATGCGCTAAAATGGGGCCAAAATATGCACTCGCATAATACAGGCGCCATCATAGCAAAATAGTGTTTCATTCCAAAGTTCAAAATTCCACCTTTTTACGGCTAAACATAGAAGCAAGGTGCTAAAAAGGTAACAATTATTGAATTGTGGTAACTATTTCATAATATATCATGAAAATTTGGAAGAAAACACATATTAAAATTGTTAAATCAAACTTTAAAGTGAGTGCGTAGACTTATGAACTGTTCTTTTCTGACGGCAACGGAGGAGAGGGTTTCAATCTCGCCACAATTTTCTTAATTGCTCTTAGTTTTATTCCATGTTTTTTGCACCAAGTTAATCCTCACAAAATGTAGCAAAAGAAGGTATAAAAATAGTAATATGAAATATTAAATATCAAAAACTAAGTGCGTAGCTTTATGACCCCCTTCCCCCCCCCCCCTTCATACTATTTCTAAAAAGAATTTAATTTGTTTTTTATAAACAAATTGTTAAAGACTTCTTGTACATAGTAATCTAAGAAATTCTTAACATTTCTTTATGGGGAAGTTCTTACTTAATTTTTTTTTTTCACACTAAAAAATAAACCAATATGAATGTATCATAATGAACAACACAACATTGCATAAAGATAATAAACATTCATTTTTCTCTAAACTACATTTAAATTGATGTAAACAACACTTTTCAACAAACCATACCAAATTCCTCTCCTTCTGGGTTTTCTTCTAGCTCCCTCTCCAATTGCTGTGTAAGTTCCTCCAATTTTTTCTCAGCCTCAGAAGGTCCATTAGATTTCTTTTGAACAACCTCGTACCGTAACAGAGGGTTCATCGACTTGTTTGAGTTTGTTGGTACGCTCCCTTGCGAATGCACCGAGCCAGTTTTAGGTCTCACACTGGCTTGAGATTGTTTTGAGTTGGAAGCGTTTAATGGCGTAGCTGGGGTTGTGTACATCGCTGCTCGGTCAGCGACTTTGGCCCCAGAGTGTCCTTCTGGAAGAGGCATGTTTCTTTCACTGTTTACTTTACCACTTGAAATATTGGAAGACTGTGGCCTTTGGGCCTGTGACATATCACCCTGCTCTGTGCCGTTGGACTGAGCGGACCATAAATCCTGGTAGTCCGTGGAATGTTGCGGTGGGTATTGGTCGCTTGAGTTAGAGCGAATCTTTGGTGCTGGTAAGTAGGAGTTGGCGGGGTAGATGTCAGGAGGTATGCTGTGGTTTCTCTCGTTGGGACGATTAACTCCTTGTGACCTGAGGGAAGATCTTAGCTCTTGTCTACCACCTCCTCCTTGGCTCCTACTGCTATGAGAAGAAGAAGTATCTCCAGAGCTGTTGCTTGCTATTGATGATCGCTTGGATCCAGCTGGAGAACCTCTTGCACCCGAAGATGAAACACTTCCAGATCGATATTGACCGTTTTTGTTTGAATATGAAGGTTCCCTTTGATGAGCAGTTGAGTATGATTCACGCTGATGGTGGAAATCACGCCGTCTTTCATCATCAGCAGCATCGCTTACGAACGCCTCATCATTTCTATGCTGGTTGTGATTGTGAAAACTGCTACCCGATACACGCGAAGACTGCGAGGGGATACCGCCGTAGCCTCCCGCGTTGTAATCCTGAGTTTGTGCTACAGAGTGCGGGGGTGACAAATCGTCTGTAATCCAAGTTGATCGCGGTTCAGATCTTGTTTGTGACTGGTTTCTGGAAATAACAGATCTGTCATACGACTCCCTTCCGCTAAAATTTGACTGCGAAGGTGAAGGGTCAAATCCCGATATCGCCGAGTTCCTTTCGTTTGCCCGTAATCCACGGTTTTTGGTACGAGACTCCGTGACTAATGTCGAAGATATTTCACTGCCTGAAAGTCGCTCGCCCGCATTGGCCGCTGAGTTTGACCTCGACATTCCATATTTGGATCCTTGAGAATGTGGCGGGTAACTAGACTTGTGGTTAGCAGAATATTCAGTGACATTCATAATCTTCTGCTCCGATTTTGAACCTGGTGGTGGCGAGTCCCAATTATGGCGATCAAACTGTCCGACCGACGGATGACCATTGCGATTCCAATCGTTTCCTCCTCGGCTGGAAGCCGCCATGTTTTCCTCCGATGGGGGCAGGCCAGAACCCGCTGACGTGCGATGACCACTGACCATGTCAGTTCCAGGTCCACTCATGTGTTCCAACAATCCCGAATTACCATCCATAACCTCGTAATCTCCAGCTCCTAATAATCCTAGCTCAGCTCCAACTGGCTGTCCCATACCTCCACGATGTCGATGATGATGATGATGATGCCCACGATCTCCATTTCCATCATTTGATGAAGATGCAATCAAATCCAAATCATGTTTCCTCCGATCATTTTCATAATCATATGTTCGCTGTTGAGATTGTTTATCTTTCCTTCCGTGGATGTCATTTCTTGATTGACGATTTGAATTGTTCAGGTGGAGATCCCGTATTAAATACCTCGCTTCTTCACGAAAATGATCATTCCTTCCATCATAATTATTCAACGATTCCATGATCATGATAAAAATTAAGTCGTCCAAGCTCGCTCTACCACCAGCGGGGCCTAATTGTGCGCGGGGCCTACACCAACACAAAAAAATACCCCTCGCGATACGCACTCGCGCTCATCATATGCACAGAGCTAGAGATTCTGACTTCGAAAATACACCTGTTCGATCGGATCGTTCGAATTCGCACATCATATCGTCAACATGGCCGCGTGGGCGGAAGGATATTTAAATAAAAACAAAATATTATTATCACGATATTAACTATTTATCAATTTCTAGTGTGATGGAATTTTGGGGCATTTATTTCAGAAAAACATTCTCGGAAAGTCAAAGTCCTACTCAAGCTTTTTGGTGAAAGGAGAAATTTGATCCATAACAGGTGTTACGTTTCTTGAAGTTTCACAGCGTAGTAATAACATGGAGATACTAACTTAGTATCTCCATGCTTTGAATGAAACCTCCAAATCAATGCTTGTCTGTGTGAAAAATAGTAAACAAAGCGGGCTTCACGTGAAAGGTTTGAGGTTGTTTACAAGTAAAAAGGATATTTCAAACAATGGAAATCCTCCTCCTACATCAATTGATATGGTCGCTAACGACGCTGTTAAGTCTTGAAAAACAAGGTGGGAAAATGACTCATTCCGGGGTACTTTAACAGAATAGGCCTATATATTTACTATTTTCTTTATATGACATTAACTCCGAATCTCTTTCTCACTGTACTAACTAGGGGCCACGAACCATTTTTCTAACAAAAATTCACATTGACTTTTCTTGTAGGTATTTTTTTTTAAACATTGTTATTTAGCCATTTCAAAATGTACGCCGAAAATCTGAAAATGAAGTAGTATTTTATTTAAAAAAAAACAGTCTATATTTCTTTGCTATATTATTATGCTGATTATCCATTATGGTATTTAGTTCATTGGCCACTTGCAATGCACGATTTGCCTCAATCATTTCGGGCTTTGATGCTCAGCTCGCATTCTTTCATTTTTCTTAAATTTTCTGAGGAGTGCGCCTCAATGAGAACTATAGCTTTCACACCCTACATAATTATTATACATGAACTAAGAGGAAAAGGGAGGAACATCTAACTTTAGACTTAGGGGTACGGTATGAAAATAAAGAATGATTAAAAATAAACCAAAAGTCATCTGATCAGTCTCAAAGTCGTCTTTCAGACATTTGTGAGGGACTTACACAGGCGCGGTATTCCAGATTTGCAACCCGGGGGGCCCGATGTGATTTGGCGCCCCCCCCCCAGTGGTGGATCCAGAAAGGAACATCATTTTTTTCCCCGTTACACCGGGCGAGTCAAAAGATACACTCATTTTTTTTTTCACGTCACGATGGCGGAGCGATAAGCAGGGGGGGGGGGGATTGGCCTGTACAAACAATCCTCCCCCCCCCTCACAGTTTCAAGAAAGAAATGGAAAAAAAAAAAACAATAGATAATTGTGTTAGTGGTTAAAATAACGCTTTCAATACTAAAAATGCTTCTTTTTTATTCCAAAAACCCAAAATTTTCCTGCTCGGTCTTGGGCTGCGCCCACAAAATTTTCATTGCAAAGATTGTGGATTTGTTTCCTATCGCTGTATATTAACAAGCATGTAAAATGTATCTTCTAAATGGATACTTAATTTTCGGCTCGCACTTCGTCTCGCTGATGCTAAATAGGATTTATACTGCCCAAAATTCTCAATATTTTCAGCTTAAAATTTCGGCTCGCATTACTTTTTCCATTACTAAAATGAACAGGAATCAGGGCATCCATTATGATTCTTAAAACGCACTACATCAAGACATTTTTTCTTCTTACCCTCCCTCTGAATACATTTCTTCTTTAGGTCTATGCCTCTGATCTAAAGTTTCCCCCATTTCAGAAAAATGCCCTTTTTACCGAGCCCCACTTTCAAATCCGTTACGGTCTGTCTAGTGTATGTTTTTGTTTTGTCTTGTTTTTTTGTTTTGTTTTTTTTTTCCGCGCTCCCGATTACTATACAGGACCTTTATGACATCCAAACATGGTTCTAGGAACAATTACCCCTGGACAATTACCCCCCCCACGCCACACATACCGCCCGAGGACAATTACCCCCGGAGAGTTACACCCGGTCAACTACCCCCGATCGACGACATTAGTCCTCCCTCACAGGCATTGATGTTGGATATCAAGCGGCGCCCAGGTGTGGCTTTGCCCGGTGTCGCAGGTTTTCTAATTATGTTCTAACTGGATTTTATCATATGAATTCTTCTTTTCTCTTTCATATTCTCTTCTCCTTTGCTCTCCTCACATTTTCTTCTTTTTCCCTTGCTCCCCCCCCCCCTTTCACCTTCTGCGCCATGAAAAAAATGGGGGGAGGAGCTTGAGCCCCAAGCCCCCCGTTTGGATACTCATAATTATATGCATCAGAAAATATGTAAACGGGCCCTCATATTACCTTTTATTTTCATAGAACTTCTCTTGTAATGTTTGTATTGAAGATAATCCGAAATGCGGATTTTTTGTTTTAATAAATTTGATTTGATTTGATTTGATTTGATTTGATTAGAACAACAATTTGAAATTTCATGAAAGGACACAAATACACATAATAATCACACATGTTGAATATCTTTGATTCCAACTGATATGATTTTTAATTATTTTTTTGTTTAATTTCACGAAAAATGGATAAATCCTTGGTCTGAACCCATGGTTTCTAAGGGCGGCAATAAAGGTCATAATTAATAACTCCATAAATTAACAAATTAAGTGAAAATATAAACTAAAGCTTAATGTCAATTTATACAAAAATAAGGTTAATCGTAAAATTAAATATCATACATAAGTTCGTTATGGCCCAGATAACCGCCATTAGAAACCATGGTTTCGGACCACGTATTTTGCAGAATCTATCGTTGGGAATATGAGGGCCAGTTTACATACTTTCTGATGCATATAA
>CALNVZ010003435.1:11482691-11496544 GCA_940671915.1 Paracentrotus lividus | reverse complement strand
ATACTATTATCCTTGCTTTACGTAGCTTCACTTCCAGGTGTGAATATTCCCATGTGCATAAGAGTGACGAGGAATCCATCTTGTCTTTTAAAATGTATTCAATGTATTGTTGTATTTTTCTCTGAAGACACAGCAACAAGTACAAAAACACCATGTCCAAACTTACCCTCCTCATCAGCTTGTCCTCCAGGTAGAGGGTACCCTGCTGGAGCAGATGCCCCAGTTGGAGGATATCCCTGTTGCCCAGGTGGTGGTGCCCCAGGCTGCCCTGGCTCAGGCACTCCTGGAAGAGCATAACCCTGCTGCCCTGGTGGCGGCATCCCAGGTTGGGGATAGCCCTGTTGTCCTTGAGGGGGATAACCCGGATGTCCTGGCTGGGGTACTCCTGGTGGTGGTGCCCCAGGTTGGCCTTGCGGTGGATAGCCTTGCTGCCCTGGCCCCGGTTGGGGCATATCAGGTTGGCCTGGTGGAGGTTGCACCACATAGGGGTTCTGAGAAGGATCCTTCACGGTGTGAGCAAAGGCTGGGATAGTGCCAATCACGACACTCATATTCATTTCAGCATCCCAAGGTGTACCAGAAACATCTGCCTCAATCTGTTTTTAAAGATAGAATGACTAGAAAATTTGCTCTGATGCAAGGGCCTATATTCTTCATTGTACTCTGGTTTAAACCTAGTAATGGCTAGTTGATATTCATTTATTCTAGAATTCCAGTACAGTACGAACATTAGTAAACACAACTACTTGAACAAAATGTGAACTTACTATAACACTCTTTCCATAAACTTTATCCCAATTTATCTTGTCAATCAAAAGGAGTGACATAATCCGACACTGACTGTTGACCTGATGGATACAATTTGATCTTGGTATAACACTCTTTCCATAGACTTTTCAAGTCCATGCCATTCAGGTTTATATGCCTATCAGTGCCTACAACATGCAGTTGGAATTGTGTGTTAAATTCAACCCATGTTCCAACAGGGTGTCTTTGAAATTGTAATTATGGCAACTTCATGCAACACTGCCCAAGTGTCTACATGATGAAATTCTGACTCCTAAATGTAAGAAGCTAAGTAACTCTATGGTTGAGACCTGGATCCTGTTGCATAAAACTTTGCTATCACAGTAACTTACCTGGACAAAGTACTCCACTTGAATGTTTGGGCAGTTTTCATAACAGCATGGGGGAATAGGGGGAATCAGCATTCTCATCCTGTCATAATTCAATGACCCCATGGCTTCACATCCCTCAAGCTTTAGTTCAGCTACCGTCTTAGTGGACTGCGTGGTGTGGGTCCACCCAATGCCTTCACGTTGAGCACGGAAATGGCCTATCTGGAATATGGATAAAAACAACAGACTTTGAAATACAGTCCACTCCTATTATAACAAGATACTCTGGACCAATCCAATTGACCTTGTTAATTTGAAATCTGGTATACTAAACAAGTACAAATGTACCAGTCTTCTTCTTCTCGAGTCCTTTCTCCTATTCTTCTGTTTGATTTGTAACTATACCTGATGTGTACAGAAGGTAATGTACCAGTGTTTATACATTTATGTTTGATATTGGAACTGTGAGAATTGCCTTATTATAATGAAATCCTGTTGTTGCTTTGCTCTCCTGTGCTCTACCAAAGTGGTGATTTATATATTGAAAGTACATTACATGATCGCTACAGAGCACTTTACAAGTAAGATAAGAAATTACAAAAGTGTTCACCGATCAGGGAGGTGTTACAGCAGAAGGCAACAGATGTATGGTGTAATTTGAGTAATTTCAATGGGGTATTTCATAAACAAGATTTCTCTGATTTCAATTGCAAATTTTCTCAAGACTTATACCTTCAACGCTTCCATTGAAGCAAACACATGTTTTAATCCATTCACTATTAGACCAACTACAGTGTACACGTATGGAGTCCCTCCAGAAAATCAGATTTTTATCAAGGTCATTTAGTGAAGTTATTGACCAGTAGTAAATGTATTTTACACCGTAACTTTTAATTGAGAGCTTCTTCTTCTTCTTCTTGAGTCCTTTCTCTCATTTTTCTGTTTGATTGTATCATTATATCTGTTTAAATTTGAAAGGTCATAATTTATATTTATGTTTCTTCGAGGAAAGAATCTGAAACCGAGTCTAAATCTGAATAGTCTCTACCCATTAAGCACTGAATGCAGATGATGCCATTAGGTGAAAGAGTAGAAGGATTAGCTTGGAAGCATAATAAAAGCACAGCTCACTGTTTAATATTTTTAAACTTACTTGCTGCAGCCTGACAGTGATGTCTATGATCTTCCTGGAACTGTTGTTATGAAGATTCATGGAAACAAAGATGTATTCTCCCGGTACGTAGCCTCTCTTGTCAATGAATCCCTTCAGAACAATAGGTCCAGACGCACAGCAAAGGCAACATACTGTCTTTTCAACCTGGTTACTTTGAGGAGTCTGTAAACAAAATACATGTAATTAAAACAAAATTATAATAAATAAAAGACGTACATGTATAACTTCTGAAGAGCAATGGATCCGAATTATATAATATTGACATTCAAAAAATGAGTCACAACAATTATATCATCAGTGGGAATGGCATTAAGGAAAAGTGATCATGCAATAAGCTTCATGATTTATTGATTATGATACAAATTTGGAATAACAACTGTGCATGATAATTTGTTATTACCTCTACACTCCCAAGTCCATTGCAAACATATTTGTATGTAAACTTACACTTTGTTTTCGTGCTGGTCCTTTATTATACATGTATAGTTCTGAAGTGGAAAATAATTTCAAAACGCCCAATGACATAAAATGAATTTTCTGTTGTAAAATCAAATCAATAAAAACAACATTGGAAATAGAAAACAAGATTCCTACAAAAAATTTCTGAATATTGTTAAGATTTTAGCAATGTATTACACGTTCAAATTTTACAATATCACACAAAACTGAATCTACTGGAATGTTTCAAACCACGCAATAAATGGTTAATATCTAAAATGCATAATGTTTACTTCAATAATTTCCTTACACATTATTTGCAAATGAAATAATTAAAAGCAATACAATTCGGACAAAATTGTTAATCCCTTTTTTGCTTTCCCATTTTTGATTAAATGCCTCTGAATTGCACCAATTAATTAGCCAACAAATAAACATTCTGGATCCTGAGTATTTGGATGCTTGGGACTCATTTTGAACTCATTTGCTTTTAACCTTAAACAAATATTCCAATATTCAATATTTGAAAAAATAAGTCCTAAGAGTATGTGATAGGAAGCAAACTTATAAAGGCAAAGAAAATGGGATTCCTTTTATGGTTGTAATATCTACAAACTTGTATGAATTTCTTGTCCTTTGCACTGTCATAAAAATAAGATTCCTAACGTTTTTGTAAAATTATTATTAAAAAAACTAGATGAATCTTCGACCGCACACGGTCGGAAGGCATGCCTCCGTATTGCCACATCGGAAAAAAAAGGCATGCGCATGCAGTATTTACTATCCATTTATACACCATGACATCTTTGAGGATATTGACCCCAAATCTATTAAAGTTGTATCATCAGAATTATTGTCCAACTCAGGAAGGATGGCTACTGATGTAATTAAAAAGGATAAACATGTTTAAGTTGATCTGTCAAGGTCCCTTCAGATAATTGCACAAACGAGTCATTTACATAAATAACCAGTGACCTTTGATGTTCCTGACCTCAAAAATCTAATCAGTTCATCTTTCCTCCCACATGACCCAAGTTTGAAGTTGATCCATAAAGTACGTTCAGAAGTTTTACAGCAAGAACGTGCCATTTTCATTGTATTACAATGACGTTCTGTGACCCTTGACCTATTGACTTCATGACCCTCAAAATATAATAAAATTTCGATGTTGTCCCTTACCATATGGCACACATGACCCAAGTTTGATGTTCATCCATCAAACTGTTCTTAAGTTATCGCAAGAACAAGCCATTTCACGTACAACAATGTCTCTGTGCCTTTTGAACTTTGACCTCATGATCTCTAAATTCTAACAGTTTATTGTCCGTCCCATATGCACATCATGACCCAAGTTTTGAAATTGATCCGTTCAAACGGTTTTTTAAGTTTATTGCAAGAAACAAGCCATTTCACATGTACAATGACATCTGTGACCTTTACATTGATCTCATAACTCAAATCTACTCATTCTATTATCACTCCCATATGCAACACATGACCAAAGTTTGAAGTTGATCTTCAAAAGGTCATAATTATGGCAAAGAACAGCCCATTTCATGCAACAATGGCCTCTGTGACCTTTGACCTCATGATCCCCACATTTAAATCAGTTCATGCTCCTCCCATATGCACAATATTACCAAGTTTGAAGATGATCCGTTACACAGTTTTAAGTTATCACGAGAAACAAACTATTTTAATGTATACAATGACCTCTGTGACCTTTGACCTTTGACCCCAAAATCTAATCAGTTCATTGCACCCTCCCATATGCACACATTACTCAAGTTTGAGTTGACCCGTCACACAGTTCTTAAGTAATTGCGAGAACGAACCATTTCTATGTATACAATGACATCTGTGACCTTTGACCTCATTGACCTAAAATCTAATCAGTTTTATGCCCCTCCCATAAGGCACACATTACCCAAGTTTGAAGTTGACGCCGTCAAACGGTTTTTTAAGTTATGGCAGAGGAACGAGCCATTTTCATGCATACAATGACCTCTGTGACCTTTGACCTTTGACCTAATGACCCCAAAGTCTAATCAGATCATTGTCCCTACCATATGCATACATGATCCAAGTTTGAAAGTGACCGTCAAACGGTTCTTAAGTTATCACGAGAACGAAAACGGTACACGGACGTACGGACGGACGGACGGACGGACAACCCGAAAACATAATGCCTCCGGCACCACCTTCGGTGGCGGAGGCATAAAAATGATGTACAAGATCTACAGTGTACACTATAGTTTGTGAAAATTCTTATCATTCAAACAGTTACTCAAACTTTCAAGATTATCAGTGCTTGCATTATCAGTACAATAAACTTACACGGGTCAATGTGATCTATTTCAAAGCTTTCTAATTTTATTAGAGAACATTTTAAGCAAATATGATTACTGTCATGATAGAAAACCACCAGAGTGGCACTCAATAAACAGGAAGAAGAATCAACTTATTAAAATCATATTAAACCAAGTTTTTTTGTAATACCAGATGCTTCTACTTCTGACCAGGATTTCCCTATTTAACTGGGTCCATGAGCCAATTAACTCCCTGCCCCTATATATTTATGAAGAAAAAAAAGCCTACATGTTCCCTGCCCTACTCAGTGTTAGTGGAGTTTCAAAAATTATATTTAAGAAAGCTCATAATAGACTGCTTGTAAATGTCTGCATAAAAATCACAATTGCTTTGCACTGCAAACATGACTCATATTTGAACAAACTTCAATAAAGAATATGTTCTGTTCAAATACATAAATGGATGGGTCAAAGTTTATGTACGTCCTCTATCAGGAACTCCAATAATAACACCAGTACCCTGTAACATAAAGAGTAACGATCAATAGCAAATTTGACACACTTACTCTGATTGGTTCATATGTAGATTTTGATAATGATTGGCTTCAATCAATTTGCAATTGACTGTATTTCTTTATGTTACATACAGGGCCAAAGGGCTTACAATAACATTTGTATCATAACTTAGGATCATAAGGTCAGGGGTGGGTATATTTTCACAGGTAGGTCTGGGGACAAAATTTGGAATTCATTTAATGTATAAAACTGACTACATATTACACTGATCTGTCAAACATGTACAATAAAACTACATGTAAGCTTGGACCAAACTTAGGACAACTACAGACACCTTGGCCCGTATTCTGTTGCGGGGTTTAGAGTTGTACGGCAATTGACAATAGATTCGAACAATAGAGCCGTACGAGAAAAGACTCCCAGCACGAAAAAAACCTCCCAAACGTGTACAACTTCCGTACAGCTGGAAGTTTCTAGTCCACTCAAACGCACAAGATAAAACCGGAAATCCATTGAAATAGTGACGCAACAATGATTGTTTGGAGCCGCTTTATCCTTTGACTACCGAGTGTTGTGCATTGTTGCTTGTCATGCACTTTTAAATATCACGTCCTATTCATTAACAATTCAGTGGCCTGGGATGGGAACAATTAACAGGCTTGGAAATTTCAGCTGAAAAGGGACAATGGTTTTATTCCCTCTGAATAAATGATATACCTTAAAGGCAATTATGATCCCTACGGATGGTATCTCACTTTGAGGGGGACACATTCGGGAGTGTTTTTGAGGGTATTCGGCAGGTTTTTAAACATTTCAAAACGAGCCGAATCCCTCCCGAATTTTAATTGACTATAATTATGATCCGGATCGTTACTCCCCCAATAATGATACGACCAGGCTTTTTTTAATCGTTTGTTTGTTTTTTTTTATTTTATTTTTTATTTATTTTTTATTTATCTTTTTTTTTTTTTGGGGGGGGGGTGTTTTGTTTGTTCGTTTTGTTTTTTTGTTGTTTTCTTTGTGTTTTTTGTTTTTGTTTTGTTTTTGTGTTTTTCTGATCAAAACTTGCTCTGATCAGAAAAGTATTGCCATAATTTTAAGTGGTTGACCTACTGCTGCAGTTTATTTTTTTTTTCTAACAATGTAAAACATAAAAGATAGATATAAATTTATAATAAATATATAATATAATAAATTATCTGTTCGTAGTTTTATTCTTTTGAATTAATCTCCTAAATAGCTCACGAATTTTTTCTTTCACAAATGTGAAGTGTCCACATTTGGCAAAAAGCAATGAAACGTTGAATTTGATTCCAAAATCACGCTACATGCATGCGCAAAAGTCTCACGTTAGGTGCATGCGCATCAATCTTTTTCTTATTACTATTTTTTTTTTTTTTTTTTTTTTTTTTTTTTTTTTTTTTTTTTCTTATTTGGGAGGGGCAAACGTTGTAAGAATGGGAAGGGGTAAAATATAAATTTTCCACTATTTAAATATTCAACTCTTTACAGAGCCATACACATAAACAATAAAACGTCAATGTTCATTAACAATATCCACTCAGCCTCGAAATCCCTACATCTATCAAATAATTATAAATAATATGGACCTTTGAAGAATGGTGGAATTTGTTTCCATTCTTTTTGTGTGTATTTTTTTGTACATGTTGTATGTATGTATGCTCGCTATATTTGAAATGGAGCGGGAAATTCTTTTATTGAGATGAAGAGGTAATCCATGCTTAACGAGGTATATCATAAAAATTATAAACTAATTTTATTATTTACGATATGGAAATATACATTTGCCTACCATTGCTATTCGCGTTGTTTCTTTAGGCGATTTACGGTTGCTTTTGGCTCAGCGTGGTGTCTGAAAAAGCCTCATCCCTAGCCCGCTGGCTGATAGAGGCCAAGCGTGAGATGAAGGTGCGATGGAATCGCATGAAGAACCCCGCAAAGGTTGAGAGATAGTCCGGTACGGCCGGAAGGGGCTGCGGCTCCCTACTAACAGGACAACAGGTCCTGAACCAGGCTCGACCGGCCAGTTGGGGAGCAATCAAGACCACTGTTGCCTGATCTCCCTGATCTTTCGAAGGACCAAGGGATCAGCTTGATGGTGGAAAGCGTACGCCTTCCCCCCTTCCAATGAAGAGGAGACGCGTCCAGAACGAGGCCGAGTCTCCCTGACTCGGGAGCAAACGAGGAGTCTGTTGTTCAGGGAGGCGCAAACGATCTATTTCAGGCTCCCGAACTCTGAACTACTAACTCGAAGACATGAGGGGACAACATCCATTCGATGGCAGCGAGCCCTGGATAGAATTGCTATCAGATTGTCCTCCCCGGAATGTGGGAGGCCACCGGGGTGATCTCCTCGATTGCCCCATTCCCAAAGGAGGACGCTACCCTGTTTCATCCAGTGTGTTGTCCCTCCTTGTTTGTTGATGTAGGCCTTCACAGAGGGTGTCCGTGAGAATCACACGAACGGCCACCAACAGGTCGCGACGTTGGGACAACAGAACTGATAAAGTTTCCGACGTTGTTATGAGGCGGGTCGGAAGGGCCAAGATCCGGAAACCATCCGACCTTGACAATGGCCCCCCCACCTTGTGTGCCGTCCGTGGTCACGTAATTGAGGGAGAGGGTCCTTGAATCTCTTTCCTGAAGAAGGAAGGTACGGTTCAGAAGGGACCAGAGGGAGCTGAGATTCGCTGAAAAACTTCAGGAGATGCAGTTGGAAGGGTCTCATAAAGAGACGACAATTCGGCAGATGTCCACCAGACTGGCTAAAAGCCCCAGCCATCTAAACCAAACCTCGGCTCGAACCCTCCGCATGCTCAGGAGGGACCTGGCAAGACTGACCAGAGTCTCTACCCTTCTCGAGACTCGGGTCAAGCAACTGATAACTCTTGATATCCAATGGCGACCCAGAGAGATGCGAGGAAGGATGGTGGATTTGATGACCGTGGTCAATCCAAACTCTCGGTCGTTTCACTAAAAACGAAAGATGGTTGACAGCAGGCCCGAACTGGCGACGAGGAGCCAATCGTCTAAGTTAGATCCGAAGACCTTTGCCCTGAGGAACGCATCAACGCTGAGTGGTGAAAACCCTGGGAGCGGGACGCAGCCCGGATGGGGCTGAAGCCGAAAAGTCTCCTTTCCTACAGCAAGCCCAGATCCCTCGACGATGGGTCTATTGGGATGTGGAATAGGTGCATCGCTCAGGTCGAGGGACACCGCAAAGTCGTCCTGATCGAGAGCCGGAAGAATAGAGCTAGATGGTCCATCCTGAAGGGCGACTTTGCTGTTGTCTCTGGTCTTCTGATATCGACCGACGCGTGGATCACAAAAACGGGGGAAGACACAGAGGTCGTGATCCCTCACCGTTTGACAGCGTCCTTTCAGGAGAGAGGTCATTCCGAGACAATATGCTCCTGAAAAAGGATCGAGTGCGCGGCGGTGATCGACTTCGGATAACACCCCTAGGAGAGGCTCTTCTAGATCTATCCGAAGACCGTTCTTGATCACAGACGAGCGACGTGAGTGTGATTGCTGAAGAAAGTTCCGAAGTCGACCCCCGGATCCCAAAGCGAACTCTGGAAGTCATCTGGAATAATGCTTCCCGCCCGACGAAAGGCTGATTTCTTCGCGACACTCGGAAGAACCCCTACCACCTCCACGTCTCGACGGAGTCTGGTCTTGAAAAGACAACTGAAATCATGTAAGAGTCGCAACTCTACGATCCTAGGAGGAGCTGCCGGGGCCGACCTGGAGAACGGAGTTTCTTGCTTCTTCTCTACCGAAAGAGGAGCTTTTGCCAATTTGCTAGACCCTCAAGCGGCTGACGAACATCTCTAATAGATGTAGACAATTCCTGGCTTCTACGTGAGTCAATCTTTTTGTAGATATGCCAAGTGCTCGCTAGGGGGGTCCGTTCTCGTAGGTGAGAGCTCTTGGGTATCCACGTGGCTGACAGAACAAAGCGAGAATTTGCCAAGATCGTGGTCTCAGAGTGTCAGGACAAACGACGACTGCCCGTGATAGAGCGGAAAGTCAAAATTTCTGGTCATTGGAGGTGTCAAGCTTCACTCCGGGTGAGATGGCGGGTCCCCTCCAAAGTCCACTTTGTGCGGTTCTTCGTGTTGTTGAGCACAGGTGGGTCCGAAGCTGAATAACGTTTTCGACCTTGCGAAAGAATTACGCCCTGGGGGCCTCTGTTCTCCCGTAACTGCAAATGGAGCTTACACGATTGGTTTCATCTCCGGATGTATCGGGGGGATGCGTGTAACCTATCCGAGTTGCGGTAGGGGGCAAGGGGGCGACGTCTCGCGGTGAGAGGGTGGACTGGGTGGGGGGGCTTGGTAACGTGGCCGGACTCGGGGTGGGGTGCAGGGGTGGGGTTCAACGGGCTCCGGGTGACCCGGCCGAATGAAAGGGGCATTGTTCCGCGCGGGAACCGGATCGGGATCCGAAACTGCAGTTCTAACGACGCTTCGCTACAGAAGGCCCGCACCAGATGCGATACCGATCCGAGAAGAAGCCGACTTGGAAGACGAAGTGGAATCGGCTTGGCTCCACAAAGAAGCGCGCCCGTAACAGACCCTGGCTTCGAACAGAAACCGGATCGGGATCGGACACATCACGTCTCACTGACGTAGTGTCCAACCAGAGGGGCACACTTCGAGATGAAAACGGAGAGAGACGGACCCCCGCACACAAGGTGGCGATCGGATAGAGACGGGGAGTCGGGGACATCCGCTCTGCCGGATACCGCCGACGGTGTAACAGAGCGCCAGCTCTGGATGCCATCCGGGCTAGTGAGTAACCCACAAGCGGCTCTACTATCCGAGGATATAGTCCGTCTTGAACGGTACTCCCCCCAAACCGGTACGGGAAACCGAACTCGCGGATCCGATTTACCTCAGTTAAGGGTACAGGCGCCGATATCCGGCGGTCAACTCGATATAGAAACGATGCTCGATTCCTGGTTATTGCAGGCGAGGCCCGAGGCACATAGGATTTCGGCCCGTGAGAGGAAATGAACCCAGCACCTTCAGCCTGAGCTGAATTAGCCAGTGACCGTGCCACTCGTTGTGAAAACCGATGTAGTAAACGTTATTAGATCTCCCGTTAGTCGAACGGGGCAAAGATTATCGGTACTCGGCGCGAGGGCGTAGCGTCATGATCTGGACGCTGCCAAACTGTCAGTCATCAACGGTCCGTACTTTGAGGCGCGACGAAGCGCTGCAGCGCGAGGTATTTGTCCGCCAGTGTTCGACCAATAATACTCACCCCGAAGTCCAGGTGGTGAAGAGGAGGAGAACGGCGTCAAGCCTCTTCAAACGACAAGCCTCTCACCCCGGCCGAGGGGACTTCTCAGAAGAACACCGTCTGCTCGTTGATTTCTTCCCCCGCTTCTTCTAAAGAAGCCGGCGCGGAGCAAATTGACATGACGAATCTGTAAAATAACCAAGAATCTCGACGCCCGCGCGCGTCGAAATAATATGCCTCCGCCTTGCCAGATCAGAAAATATCGCACTTTCATCTATTACTTTTGCTTTTATATAGAATGACATTTGCTTGACCTCTTTGACCTGTGACCTAAACCTAATCAGACCATATTCCTCTGGTGATAGATATACCCTCAATTTGAGTTTACATCTTAATTGTTTCCCGGATATTGTCGTTGAACGAACTAAATACATGGATTTTCACTCTGACCTCTGTGCCTCGACTCTTGACCTATATAAATCCATAATCCAATCGATCATCTTCGTCTCAGGTGGTAAATACTAAACTAATTGAGCTCATAACTCAAATGGTTCTTAGGATATCGCAATAACGACTCATAATCATAGATTTCACGATTTGACCTCCGTGACCTTGACCTTTGACCTACATACTTCCATAATCTAATAGTCAGATCTTCCTAGGTGGTATCTAAACTACAGTTGAAGCTCATATCTCAAATGGTTCTTGAGATAATCGCGATAACGACTCATATACATAGATTTCAGTATTTTGACCTCGTGACCTTGAACCTTTGACCTACTATACTCAAATTATCGATCATCTTCTTATGAGGTACTACTTCCCAAGTTTGAAGTTGATAATCCAAGTGTTCTTGAGATATCGATAACAAGCAGACGGGACGTACGGAACGTCGACGGACGTACGGACGGACGTCGGACGTACGTTCGACACGGAAACGGAACCGAAACATGATGCCTCCGCACACCTTCGGTGGCGGAGGCATAAGAGAAGAAGTGTTAATACCAAAGGGGGCAAATAGGGTCTTATCAAAGAAGCGGAAGCACAAAAACTCTGTGTGCCGGACGAACACACACACACACTCAAACGTAACACACGTATTACTAACACCAGTAATGGAACGTCGAAAGTCTACGGGAAGAGAGGAGCGTGAAATAAACGAATCACCAGAGTTAAAACTATCGAACTCGGCAAATCCAAACTAGACCAAAGATGAGCTCAGAATAATATGAATATCTGGAGAATATAATCCCGCAAAACAATCCGCAAGTAGTCGCCAAATGGGAGAAAAACAGCCGCTATTTATGTGCAGCAGGCAAAAATGTCACGATTATCCTCGACGAAGGCGAAGAGATTAGAGGAGGGTATAAGATCGCATGCGGCGCATCCTTCGTCGATGGAGGGGCTATTTAATGGGGTGGGGGGGGGGGGGTAAATAGGCAAACACTAGGGCAAAAAAATTTCGGGTTATTTTCGGTTTGGGCGATTCGAGTCGGAATAGTCAATGTTAGGCAATGTAATTTATTCTATTGAGTAATTATCAAGCACAGTTCTTTTCTTTGAAAGCTTAGCGGTTCCAGGTTATGCTGACATAGCACAATGACAACGGACAAAGGTCTCAGATTCAGGGCGAACCAATTGCCTGAATGAACTACTCGTTAGTATTTGAATCCAATTATGATAAACTAGTTGTTGCTATGACTGACAAACACGTTTCTTGTTTCACATAGCAACACACTATATATGCAAATAAGGAAATCGAGTTGGCCTATTTATGTCAAGTGCCATTAATAAATTCGATAGTCTGAAAGAAAACATTAGTTTACATTCTCAGTTAAAATGATAATGGTGTTTTTCTGCCTCTGTAGAAAATTATGGACGTATAGGTGGTATCTGACGTCGGCGGAGATGTCTCCTGGACTCGACTCGGAGACGTCTCCGATAATTGTTTTATGTATCATTCAGAGACGTCTCCACGACAGAAAAAAAACACCACATTCGTAAGTGCTTCTAATTTTCTTCGATCATGAGATGTCGCGGAGATCATGAGACGTCTGTGCGACCACTTTTAGATCTTTCCCCGACAAAATCAAAACCGTGATCACCTTCCCAATCAGTCTCAATCAGTCTCATGGCAAATACCTTGAGGATACCACCATAAAGGTGGTACTAACTTTGTCCTGCGACTAGAGATACTCCAGCTCTCGAGTATAAATATTTTTTCTGTTGGGCATTCGCGGCGATCGCCGGGAGATGGGGGGGGGGTGGACGTGTCCCCTCGATTTTTTTACGGGTGGGATCGACGCCCTTCGATTTTCAAAATGACAATTTTTATGTAGTGATTAGCTGTGAGCTAATAAGAAGGTAAAATGTATTATATCATAAGATGCTAAATGTATTATAAGCAAAATTCGGGCTCGGTCTTGCGCTGACGGCAATCATTTCATTAGATATTCTGCATAATTGGCAAATGTATGCGAATTTTAGTGTAATTTTTTTTTACTTTCTGGTGTTTCCGCCCCCCCCGCCTCCCGTCGTGAAATCGCCGCGCTTAATCGTGGGAATATTCGAACTCTCTGAGACGTCTGCGCGACAGAAAAACATCAAAAACATTTCAAACCAGTCTCAAATTAGTCTCCAAACTTAGTTCTGCTATATCTTTTTCCAGATGTAGATGACAAATGTTGCCACCAATTTATATTAAATCAAACCATTTCAAACAAGTCCAAATTAGTCTCAACTAGTTCCATATCTGTTTTTCCGGTGAATGACACAATGACTTGCACCATTATTGTTGTTTCGCCGGTCAGTTGTCCGTTTCTTCATATGTTCAGGATCAACTAACTTCAATTGTGTCTAGGAAATGTCATTTTTGATGATAACATGCAATATGTAATCGTTGTGGACAGTTCTAGTAAGTGACATTTCTTAACCGTTTCTAACTTTTCTAATTTCAGTTAACGAGAAAATTGAATTTAGTTCCTCTGACTGATAAAATGCGCATCATCATTGCTAAACACCTATGCT
>CALNVZ010003435.1:11455014-11481698 GCA_940671915.1 Paracentrotus lividus | reverse complement strand
ACCCTCGAATCGTCCCCAAAACCGAAATCTACCGACGAATTGTTCGTTTGCCCTCAATGTGTTGCATAATTACCCCCCCCCCACCCCCCATTAAAACCCAATCTACCCCGTCATCGACGTCGAGGATCGCGGCGCATTCGATCTTCACCTATAGGTATACTCCTCCTCATACTTCTCTCGTGCTCTAAAAAACTTCCAGTTATGTTGCAAAGGATAGCGGGTGGACGGAGGGAGGGCAATGTTAGGAATGTGGTTATGTTCTCATATTCGGATAAATAATAACTTTAGTGTTTCAATAGTTATAATTGATTCCGATGATCAATTTATCTCTCAACCTTAGATTAGTGTTATGCGATATTACATCTGTTTGTCGGTCGGCGGTGATCTCTGCACCTGTTGGCTACGACGAGAACCAGGTCTCATGTAGGCACGTACAGACGTACGAGTCATCAGTCATGAGAGTCAACTCGGCATAATCCATGTGTTCTAGCTGAACTTATACTACATTGGAGACGCCCGTATCCGCTTTCGATAGGCTGCGCGTGAGTAGAAAACACTCCGCCCACAGGCATTGCAATGTCTGCCATGGGCTAATAAGGATGAAAGATAATATCTGGTGCGTGACAGGCTTTATAACGTCTCGTCGAAAAAGCATAGCCTTCTGCACGCCACTGACTGATCGCCTTCCACCATACTCGATGGCGTTCTCCTGTGTCACCACTACTGCGTTGTGACTAAACAGGATATCGTATCTAGGGCTCTGGGCTCTGATAACGGCCCTGGGAGCTTAGATCCAACCTTCTTCCAGGGCCTTCACTCCCGACAGCCTTATAGCGGAGGACAGTCCACGGCGTGATACGTATCTCTGAGCAAATCCCCTCTGATGGGTTCACACCTGGAAGAAACAAAGTGTAACTGTTGAGATGCTTGGCACTCTGAAGATATGTCCTGCCTGTTCCTGATCAAGTGTCCTATTGTTACCATTTGAAGTGTGCAGGGCCGCTATCAGGACCTAGACACATATTTTAGTTCTTCTGATAAGTGTGAGTACTCCGTCAGAGGGATGCCGAATAGAGATCTGATCAAGAGCCTCGGACGTATGCTGTTTGGTCTTTGCGCGAGTTAACGATGTGAGATAGGAGATCAGATCACGAACCCATTCGTTGCCAACGCATATGACCTGTCCGACTTCTGTGCGGATCAGGCCAGCAGTCCGCTCGCTAGAGTGCATACTTGAGAGAGCGCCATGTAGGGAACTGCCTCTTTTCCCCGGAGGCAATAGCTAGGAGAAGAATAGTCTACATGGATAGATTTCAACAGGGAATCCGAGTTCACACATGGCTTACAGAACGGTGGCTTGTAAAACTCCATTTGGGAAGATTTCCTAGGCTAGGAGTCAAGGGCTTAGAAACTAGTGGTTTTGTAGAAAAAAGGCCCCTAAGCAACGCCCGAGAGCTGGCGGGGGAGGTCGAGTATGGTCCGATCCTCCCTTAGCAAAACCAGAATCGACATTGGCGCCGAAAGTAAGCCGAACGATATCCACGAAGGTCGGTCGAAAGAGACCTACCCTTATCGAACAGAGAAATAAGGAAAATGTGGCAATAAGAGCAAAGAGCTCTTCTACTGGGGGACACTCCAAAGAGGTGTCGCACCAGGCAAAGAAGCCTCAAGGCGCATGCTTAGCGATAGTCGTCTAGAGTCGATTTCTCCGTGTCTACTTTTCAATCTAGAGCTCAGGTCATGCTATCTGGTCTGATAAAGCCTTCATCTCCCTAGCCGCATTGGCGTATAGAGGCCAAGCGTTGGATGAACGGTGCGATGGATTCCGATGAGAACCCGCCCGCAAGGTGAGGAGACTAAGTCCAGTACGGCCGGAAGGGGCAGCCGGCTCCCCTACTTAACAGGAGCAGCAACACGTCCTGAACCAGGCTCGACTGCCGGTGCCAGTGGGAGCAATCAGACCACTGTTGCCTGATCTCCCTGATCTTTCGACAGGACCAGAGGGATCAGCTTGAATGGTGGAAAGCGTACGCCTTCCACCCCTTCCTCATGAAGAGGAGACGCGTCCAGAACGAGGCCGAGTCTCCCTGACTCGCGGGAGCAAAACGAGGAAGTCTGTTGTTCAGGTGAGGGTCGCCAAGCATCTATTTCCAGGCTCCCGAACTCTGACTACTAACTCGAAGACATGAGGGGACAACATCCATTCGATGGCAGCGAGGCGACCTCGCGGATAAGAAAATTGCTTGTATCAGATTTGTCCTGCCCCCGGAATGTGGAGGCCACCGGGGTGATCTCCTCCCGATGGCAGCCATACGCAAGGAGGAGGACGCTACCCTGTTTCACTCTCAAGAGTGGTGCCCTCCTTGTTGTTGATGTAGGCCTTCACAGAGGTTGTTGTCGTAGAGAATCACACCGACCACGGCGCCACAACCAAAGTCGCGAAACGTTGGGCAACAGAACTGATAAAAAGTTCCAGAACGTTTAATGAGGCAGCGGGCCTCGGAAGGGCCCAGATCCGGAAACCATCCGACCTTGACAATGGCCCCCCAACCTTGAAGTGACTGCGCTCGTGGTCACTGTAATTGAGGGGAGAGGGTCTTGAATCTCTTTCCTGAAGAAGAAGGAATACGGTTCAGAAGGGACCAGAAGGGAGCTGAGATTCGGCCGAAAAACTTCAGGAGATGCAGTTGGAAGGGTCTATAAAGAGACGACATTCGGCAAGATGTCACCAGACTGGCTAAAAGCCCCAGCATCTCAACCAAACCTCGGCTCGACCTCCCGCATGCTCAGGAGGGGACCTGGCAAGACTGACCAGAGTCTCTACTCTCGAGACTCGGTCAAGCCAACTGATTCTTGATATCCAACTGGGCACCCAAGTAGATCGGAGTTCGGAGGGAATGAATTCGATTGTGCCATTGATCATGAATCCCAAACTCTCGGTCGTTTTCACTAAAAACGAAAGATGGTGTGACAGCAGGACCTCGAACTGGCGACGAGGAGCCAATCGTCTAAGTAGGCGAAGATCCGAGAGCCTTTGCCCCTGAGGAACGAATCAACGCTTGCACCGTGGTGAAACCCTGGGGCGGGACGCAGCGCAAAGGAAGGGTTTGAAGCGAAAGTCTCCTTTCCTACAGCAAAGCCCAAAAGATCCCTCGACGAGGGGTCTATTGGGATGTGGAAATAGGCATCGCTCAGTCGAGGGACACCGCAAGTCGTCCTGATCGAGAGCCGGAGAATAGAGGCTAGATGGTCCATCCTGAAGGGCGACTTTGCGATGTGCCTGTTGATCCTCTTCATATTGAGGATCATCCTGAGCGATCCAACGCTTGGGATCACAAAAACGGGGAGAGACACAAGAAGTGTCGTATCCTCACCCGTTTGACAGCGTCCTTTTTCAGGGAGGGGTAACTTCCGAGACAAATATGCTCCTGAAAAAGGATCGACTGCGGCGGTGATCGACTTCGGATAACACCCCTTGGAAGAGCTCTTTCTAGATCTATCGCGAAGACCGTTCTTGATCACAGAAGAGGACGAAGACGTCGTCCGTGATTGACTTCCAGGCTGAAAGAAACTTCGAAGTCGACCACCCACGGATCCCAAACGAACTCGGGATCATCTGGAATAATGCTTCGCCCCTGACGAAAGGCTGATTTTCGCGACACCTCGGGAAGAACCCCTACCACCTCCACGGTCTCGAGAGGAGTTTGGTCTTGAAAAGACACCTGTCGATCATGAAATCATGAGAAGAGTCGGCAACTCTACGATCCTGAGGAGGAGCTGCCGGGCCGACCTGGCGGAACGAAAGTTCTCTTGTCCTTCTCTTTTGCCCTCCTGAAAAGAGGAGCTTTGAAGAAGCCAGATTTGCTAGACCTCGAAGACGAAGGGCCGTGACGAACATCTCTAATAGATGTAGACAATTCCTGGGCCTTCTACGTGAGTCAACTTCTTTTTGTAAGATATCTGCCAGATTGCTCCGCAAATTGGAGGGGAATGCACGTCAATCTCTTTGACCATATCCGGGATGAGTTGTTGCTTGATATGAAGAGCCTCAAGCACATGAACTCTACGGGCTTATCAACAAGTTGGATGTAGCCGCAATCTGAGAGACAAAAGAGAAACCTCTCTAAGGGCCAAAGAATCTCAGCCTGGTCTGCGGAGAAATGTCCCAATCCTGGGAACCAGCCAAGAGTTCAAAAGCATGTCATTCAGACCAGCAAACGAAGACTGCCCGTGATAGAAGACGAAACGTCAAAATCATCTTTGTCCGTTTTCATTAAGGAAGCCTTCCCGGACTTGTCAAAAACATCCGCCAACTTCAAAACCTCCGGGAGATGGCTTTGGTGATAAAAGACCATCGTCCCCCACAAAGATACCCGACACTACTTTCAGAATATCTTGTGCGGCTTTCTTCGGTTTTGTTGAAGCACAGACGAATTCCTCTTTATGAATGTCTGTACTCGAAGCTGAAAGACGTAACAGTTTTCGACCTTGCCGAAAAGAAACTCTTACGCCCCTCCGAAGTTTCAGGGGTCACTCCGACCTCCTGGAACGTATTTCTGAAATAAACCCGTAACTCGTTTCCGCAAAGGAGCTCTACAACGAGCTTCAGGTTCATTCTCCATCGGATGAATTATCCACCGGAGCATTAACCTGGGAGGGATCCAGCGTGTTACCCTATCTCGAGTTGCGGTACAAGGGTGAAGGGATCCGGATGAGATTCAACAAAGAGACGCGGAGAATCAGCCACACGAACGATCTCATTTCTGACGAGGAGGATAAGTTCCTCACAAGGGGTGGGAACCACCAAAAGAGGTGGAGCTGTAAGTGGTGACGTACCGCTTGCCTCGTAACGTTTCAAATGCCCCTAGTTTAGAATTCTTTACAAATGCTTGTACAAGTCTGGTCCCGAATGACGTCATCCGAATCTACTTTCGTACGATTAGACTCAAGCTTCACTGATGCTTCATAGAGAAGCGTGCAAATCAGAGTTGCATTCTCGTTTCATTACCCTTACTATTTTCGTGCGACAGCACAACTCTAAACACCGTAACAGAATACGGGCCCATGACTTTGAAGATGCTAAATAGCCTCTAAGTAATGGTACTATTGTTTGTGCTGTTGGGCACATACATGTACAAAATGCCTACAAAATTTAAATGGTCATTTTACCAATACATTGTATTCATAGTTGAGATCCTTGACCGTGAGGATGCTGAATAGCCTCTGCGTATGATGGTCAAACTTCCAGGGTCGGTCGATGGTAATCTTGACATAGTACCTCACATACCCATAGGAATTCTCATAGGGAGGAGGGAGGGGGATATTTGGGATCTGAAACTGGAATGGAAATCGATGTTCCCCAGCGGTCAGGCTGATGCGGTCTGCAGTTTTGCTACCCTTACCTGCAGGAATAAAGGATAGTTATAATTATTAACCAGTCAATAATAATCTTGGAATATTTCCTCATACCCTTGTAGGAAGCTTCATCGTATGGAGGAGGGAGGGGTATGTTAGGGATCTGAAACTGGAAAGGAAAGCGATGTTACCCAGCAGTCAGGCTGATGCATTCTGCAGTTTTGTTACCTTTACCTGCAGGAATAAAGGATAGTTATAAATATTAACCAGTCAAAAGTGATCTTGGAATATTATCTCATATACATGTACCCATGTCGGAAACTTGAGGAGGCAGGGGTACATGCATCTTTGGGATCTGAAACTGGAAAGGAAAGTGATGTTACCCCGCAGTCAGGCTGATGCGGGCTGCAAAAGTGTTATCCTTACACAGAGGATAATTATAAATATTAACCGGTCAAAAGTGATCTTGGAGTATTACCTCATATAACAATGTAGGAGGCTTCATATTAAAGGAGGAGGCAGGGGAGTGTTTTGGATCTGAAACTGAAAAGAAAATCCATTTTCCTCAGCAGTCTGTCTGATGCGGGTAGCAGTACCTGTTACCCTTTCCTGCAAAAACAGAGGTTTAGCAGGCCAGCAATTCAGGCCAGCAAAAAATTGGAACAATTTGCATTTTCTGTAAATCTAACTAGCTCCTGCAGGAAGTGTTTTTGAAGATCATGAATCTATTTTCCTGTCAAATCATTGAAAATAAGGAGGACATTGTATTGATCTACATCTAGTTGAAAGTAAAATTTGTAAAAGGATTAAGTATTTTCATATTTTAATTTCAATATCACTAAAGATTTCATGTCCATTGGTCGTATCTAGATGCAAAGTTATAATAGCGCAAAGATAAAAAGCTAAAACTTTTATACCTGCAGTCCAATTTTAACAAAGGTGAAATAGAAATTCTTTTTGCCAAATTTATTGTGGGCCCAGCAGCCACTGAGCAGATGAAGTTGCTCTACTCCTTTCTTTGAACGCCAAACAGGGTAGCAGCAACTCCATTCTTTTAATGTCTTTTGATACATGCATGACGCGGCCAGGGATTGAACCCACGACCTCCCAATAATTGTGAGGCGGACGCTCTATCTACATGTACTGAGCCAACTATGAAAGAGGACGAGTCTCATGAATACCACTTGTATAAATACCGGTATAAAAAAATTTCAGGAGCGCTGCAGCCTGGGTGCACAGATATGCTTTTATTCCAGACACTGACAGATCTGTGAACATTTAGATGTGAACATGAATTACGAAATTATACAATATATAATTTGCCTTTTAATATCATGAATACAGAAATATATGGAAGTATACCTGTCGCTAATAAACAAAACCAGAAGAGTAAGCAATACAGGGTGTTTCCGAAAAAAGGAAACCCAACTTTGATCAACAATAATTTCAAAAATATTCCAATGGTGATTGTGAAATTTATATCACTGTAAAGTGCAACTCATTGCCATTCTAATGATACCTCGCTCACCTCACCAATATCACGCATCACTAAACCCCATTGTTTTGAAAAAGTCTTGTAAAATTGTGCGTGGTTCACTTTCATGCACCCTGAGATGGTTTGTGTGAATGTGCCTGGAAAGGAAACCCAACTTTGATCATCAATAACTTCAAGAATATTTCAGTGGTGATTAAGAATTTAATATCACTGGAAAGTACAACTCATTACCATTCTAATGATACCTCTCTCAGCTCACCAATATCATGCATCACTGAACCCCATTGTTTTGAAAATTGTCTCGCAAAATTGTGATAGGTTCTCTTTCATGCTCCTTGAGATGAGTTGCTTCAAAGATTCATAACAAATCTAAGTAAAGCATTCCAGTGACTTAAAATAAATGAGTTTGATAAATGGGTTGGAAATTTTTACTTATTTAGTCCTTTAATGTTACCATCCAGGTAATTTCAACATGTTAGTGGTCACGACAACCCAGAGAACCTTCAGTTCCCCATGGATAATGTAAGAAGCATGACAGTGCATCAATCACAATTTTGCAAGATATTTTCAGAACAATGGGGTTCAGTGATGCGTGACATTGGTGAGCTGAAAGAGATATCAATACAATGATAATGAGTGGCACTTTCCAGTGATATAAACGTCATAATCACTACTGTCATGTTTTTAAAATGATTGATGATGAAAGTTGGATTCCTTTTTAGGCACATTGCAGCAACCCATCTCAATGAGCGTGAAAGTGAACCACTCACAATTTTGCAAGACATTTTCAAAACAATGAGGTTCAGTGATGCGTGACATTGGTGAGCTGAACGGGGTATCATTAAAATGGTAATGAGTTGCACTTTCCAGTGATATAAATTTTATAATCACCATAGTAATATTTTTTAAATTATTGATGATCAAACTTGGGTTTCCTTTTTTCTGGGTCACCCTGTATATTGATTCATGAAATTTATATGTTGTATTTTAATGCAATATTAAGTTTCAATTTCAATTTCAATATCAATATCAATTTCAATTGAATAATATTTTTTGTTTTTTACTCTGCAATAACCATCCTTGAATGCCCTTTGGATCTCAAGAAATAATTTGAGAAAAGTAAGAATAACAATCAGGGGGGAATTCATTCTTCCCCCGGATGTATTTTTAATATGAACTTCCCATTTGACACAAATTGTGATTGTAAAGTTTGAGGATTCATGTTTTTATAGCAGAGAAGAAAGAGATTCATGGGCGTATGTAAACAATGTATATCAATTATTTTGTGTCTTTGTGGTTTTCGAACCTTTCAAATGAAGTACAGTAGAATGATAAATTTACAATGAAGTTTGATTTCATACATGTACAATGTAAATATTAGCTTTACCAGAATTCAATATCAGAACTTCCCCTTTCATTTCTTTAAAGTAAAAATGTAGTGAAAGATACATGTATGTACATATAGCCAGAGTTACATGTTCATCATACGTTTTGTGGTTACTGGTATTATTGACTCATAAATTGACTGTTTTACCAATTTATTGTTAGCACTCAATCAAATAAGTGAAAGTCATTACCTCACAAAAGGTACGGTTTGAACTACGTCCTGCCACTTTTTTTATAGGTCACTTAGGCATCAATTTCCTTACCCAGTGTACCAAAGTACACAGTAGAATTATTAATGCACTGGTAATTCCTGCTGTCCAAAGCTAAGCTGGGGGTAAAAGCTCTCTGGAAACGTAAAGCACGAGCAAAAATTATCAGACCAAACTCTTTTTCTCTTCTTGGACAATAGTGCTATTTACATTTGTAACAAACGGTTTACACTCATATGCCAATGATATAGTTGCTGAAGATTGTATTCAAGTCGAGATAGTTTGTGTTTAAATTATGTTTTCTCATCACACAAAGAAAGATACACACACATTGAAACCCTGATGAAAAAAGTGCTTGGTCTAATAGTTTTTCCTGAGCTATATAAAGATGCACTTTATTCACAGATATATATCATATTTCATTTGATGTATTTTCAAGAACAATTATCCTTGCTACTCACCTGCACCTCTAAGTGTAATCTCCTGGTTAAAGTATTGATGATCAGTCCAATAGCTCACTGATTGTTGGTTGTCTCCACTTCCCTCAGACTCTGTCCAATGTGTGTATGCCTTACCAACACATTTGATTCGAATGCCTAATCAAAATAGAAAATGGATGATTATCATTCCTTTAATTTAGAAAGGGGAAAATTGCGAAACATACAGAATCGATTACATTTCAATTAGTTGCCATTAGATCTATATCAACTTTAAAAAAAAAGAAAGGAATGCAGTTTAATGAGCAAAAAAAAGTATCTACAATATAGGCTACATTGTATACGTGAATATGTAAAAAAGATTCATGTGAGGAGCATGGAAGTTGACGAGGCACAATGAGGGTTAAAAAGCTAGATAACTAAGGGAAATGTCTAAAAACAACCATTTTTAATCTACATGTAGACTCTCTAGATCCAGATGAAAAAGGTTCAATTCATATGACCATTAAAGGAAATAGTTTGATTTAAGTTCAAATAAAATCTCTTCCACAGCAGCACAGTTGAGTTCTCTAGTCCTGGTGTAGACTGAGGCTGGTCTGTCTTCATCGTGTCCCTCTGAAGACAGAGAGCTACCATTGCGCGAGCTGTTCAAACTGCAGTGTACATAGCCGAGTGTTTTTCGGTGATCTTATTTGATTAAACCAAGATTTGCTACAACATGAAAGTTATTCCACTTACCACATCTGGAAATAGATTTTCTCTAGATCTACAGTATCTGTTTCTTGTCCTTGATGCCCAACTGTCTTGTTGAATTTGGTTTTTGGGGGTTTCCGTAAGTTTTTCCCATTAAATTTGGGGAAATTTAACAGAGAATCATGGCACTGCAGTTTGAACAGCTCGCGCAATAGTAGCTCTTTGTCTTCAGATACATTTAGGTAAGCCCTACGATGAAGACAGAGCAGCCTAGGTGTAGTCCTGGTGAATTATCATCATGCGTACTTCAACGCTTATAATAACTACAAAAATGTATATTTTTCAGCCATTAATGACAAATGAAACCATACAAGAAGTGATATAGATGTATGATGGAGGTACCTTAGTCCACGCACTTTGTTTTCAACTGCTAACACTAAAATAATTTTATATTTGTATCAACTTTTTTTACCTCCAATGAATGTAATATATTCTAAGGAACATTTCTAGAAAAAATTACGACAGAAATATTTAGAGAATGCGCCAGCTGGAGTCAATTACGTGACCGTGTCAATTTTCTTCCACAAAACTGAACGGTACATTAGTCCACGCACATACAGTAAGTGAATGTAAATTTTCCTTACCTGTCTCACTAATGTGTATTCCTAATTATTTCAAGAAATCATAGAAAAACAAGAAACCAATCATTTTTCCCCAAAGTTTTTGTGATATCTCCGATAGGCTTGTTGTTTTCTCGACTGTTCAAGAAATTAAGCGCACATACCGCGTCGCATCACGCGTATTACGGCGTGTGGACTAAGGTACCTCTTCCATACATGCACATTAAGAGAACTTTTGAAACCTTGACCGTCACATGTTGCGGTATGTATGTAAATGAGGGGTTCGTAAACAATTCAAATGATGGGAATTCTATCAACAATTGTTAAAGAAACAAAAACAGATATAGATCTAGATCTAGATCTAGTATAGGTTTTGAACATGTTTTAAACCCGTCGGAGACCAGTCCTAGACAGGTCTAGTAGCCGGGCTACACTCAATTGGATAACTTGTTCATCACAGGGCGACATCATTTCATCCCACATCAGTCATCATCAAGACATCATGTCATCATGCAACTATAGACAGCGCTGTAGAAGGGATCCGGTCATTTACGTTGAATATTGATGGGTGACCTTGTTGATGGGTCGACCCGGAAGTAGAAAAAATTGCCGTGCTTTTGAACAGCAGCGCATACGGAGTGCTAAAGCCGCCTGCTCTAGCCGCCTAGCTAGCTTGCTAGCAGACGGCGCTCGCGACCGGGGGTTTATATCGCCATGGCTGTACCTGCGATATGAACACAAGTTACGTGTTTGGAACTGATTTTTGCCTTCAAATATCAATCACTCACTGTTATGATAACATGAATATGTGGAAGAACCTATCTGCTCTTGTATTCTTGGTAGTTACATAAATTCAATGTGAGTATCATTTAGAAAAAAATATATTACTTGTGAGAGATTCGGGGTATACCAGCCCCACAACTAATCATCAGTCAGTTCCCGTCGCTTCGCGACGGGGACTGGTCAGTCTAGTCATCATGATGCATGATGATGTCGAACAATGTTCTATTGAATAAATCTGGATAAAACAACTAGCTTGAGGTTTATTAAGTGCTTCTCCTATAGAATATCACTAATTATTAGGAATAAAAAAATAATTTCGTGCTCTTTTTCAGGTCAATTAGGGTCGCTACGTTGTAGACATAGGCCTGTACTGTAGGCGTTAGCCCCGGGACGCCGCCACGAAGTGTGCGGGCTAATCGTAGTAATGTAGGCGTATGTTTTCTATGATCACCAGTCGGTATGCGATATGACACTACCACTGGAGTGCAGCTCCGCCGGAGTCTCTGGCTAGCAAACCAACCCCCATCGTCACCCTATTTCCCCCTCCTTATTACTACACTTACCACGAATATCTCCCTTTTCCTCCGATACAACTATCCTTGCTTCTCCCTGCACTACATCTCCTGGTTTGTAGACCTCTTGGTTTCCTTCTAGTAGAACTTCAAAGACCTGAAGTTTCCCCATCTTGATAAAGGCAAAGAGCTTTACCCAACAATAATCAATAATGGAATAAACATCTCGCAGCTAGCTCGGGCGGTATTATTAATATCACAATCGTAAGACGTTTCCGGTAATTCCACGCGTACGCACGCAGTATGTTGATTATAATAGACGTGATGGGGGTATAGTCTTTACGATGCAGACTCTATTTGACTCCAAAGTGTATACAGTATCCATCGGTCACCAATTAGACCTAAGTAAAACGTGCCACTTCGTTGCCAAATAATTATAAAGACTGCATCGTAAAGGCTATACAAAGTGACAAAATTGACATTAATTTCCTGTAATTTAGTGTAAAACAGGAAAATATTCTGTCATATTTACATTGACGTCAAGGCATATACCTTGCCCAAATATTATATGATTTTTATTTTTAAATGTGATGTAAAAAATAGTACAGGCCTAATGATTATTACACCAAAAAAAATGCATAACAAGATTAAAACCAAGCCTATATTCAAACAATATTAATATTCAATATGTTTCTAGGATACCTCCCCTGGAGCTCAACTCCCGCCTGACAATCCCCGGAGATGGGACGATCCCCCAAGGACAACTCCCAGTAAACTTGAAAAGACGGAAGTGATATGTTCGACCCAAGTCATTATTATTATCATATAAATCAGTTGAGTAATCTTGTAAAGTGTAAAAGACTTCAATTTATCATTCCCACCCCCCCAGCAAAACAAAACAACAAAAAAAAAAAAAAAAAAAAAAAGAAAAAAAAAGAAAAGAAAAAAGAGGAAAGAAGGGGGAAATGGACAACCGGCCGATCTACCAACTGAACCTTACCCTATGGTCGATACTTGATGACCTTTTATGGGCCGAAGACCGGAAAAACTTAACACTTAACCCCCCCCCCCCTCCCCCCCCCCGGTTCACCTTATCGCATGACCAGCGTAAAGTTGAAACATAAAATGATGTACCTTTTTGCTCGCCCAGTGTGACGGGAAAAAAATTTGGGCGTACCAAAATCTGAAATTCCAATTTTGGCTTCCCTCCCTCTCATCAAATCCTGGATCCGCCACTATAGACCAAAATGCAATAAGACAATTTCATTTTCAGACGATTTGGCAATTCGACCAAGTGGCCATTAGACCAAGTGAGAATTAGACCAAGTAGACTGGGCTGTAGTTGAGCTAGGGGTCACAAAATGACGGAGAAATTCTAATAAGGTTCTTCTAGAGTGGTTTTTCACGCTGAATTCAAAAATGTGAGGTAAAAAAGCTGTATCCGTGCAGGGAACCTAGGAGGGCCGATTTTGGGCCAATTTGGGCCCTTTTTGGGTCAAAATAATCAAGGGCCTGGTTTGGGGGCAAAAGAAGAGTCAAAAGACTCCAAAGTTACATTTCCTATGTTTAACATCACCACTGATTCCAAATATGCTGGTTTCATGAGCCATTTCTTTGGTATTTTTTTTTAAATGTCGATTTTTGCCCAAATTTCCACATTTTTGACATTTTTTGAAATAATTTTAGGCCAAAAATGGCCATTTACACAATTTGTCAAAATGGGCATTGCCTCATATGATATGAAAAAAATTACTTCAAATATATGACTTTCAAAATATCTTATAGATTGTATCAAAATCTATCAAATAATAATGCTAAATTCAATATTTCAAATCAATCACAATTTCATATTTTATTACATGAATCTGCACTCTAAGAAAGGGGTCTAGTTTCATAGACTACATAAGGGGGCTTCCCCAATAATGATTGCATCTGATTGGTCAAAACTTTTTGCACTGAAAATGCTTGTATTGCATCTGATTGGTCAAAAGCTGCTGCACTGAACCAGGTGAAATGAAGAGGATATTGCCAAACCAATTTATCCAATACCTGTAAGTAAATCCTATTATATTGTGAAGAATAGTGTGAAGAAAATGTATTGTTAATATTTAATTCGGCCTTATGTGGTTTCGGAAACCACCCGCTCAAATGCTTGTACACAAGTAAATGGGGTGGAAAGAGGAAACCAATGCCTGTGACTGAATGAAGCGCTGCTGTACAAAGTGAATGGTGGTTTCCTCAATCACGATTATGCCTAAATTGAATAATATTTCTAAAAATAGTTTAGATTTCTTATTCAAATTGGTGTTTCAGATCTATACATAGTATTTCTTGAAATATAGTGTAGTCCCACTAATTCAAAGTGATGGTGGAAATAAATGTTGAGAGGTAGACTCTAACAGTGTAAACAAAATGTTCAGTCAAATTGTCAGTAACACAATGTCTATCACATACCATAATAATAGTACATATTTATTATTTTACCTACAAGTTTTTATAAGATTTGTTTTATAATTATATAGACCTACAAATACCCTAAAAAGTTAGAGATAAATGTTTTTAACATTGATTTCAACTTGTCGACTAGTCTACTTGTACCAGACTTTTGTACTTTTATTTGTCTAGATTTATTTGGTTTCATAAGTGAGCCTAAGATGATTGAGAGAAAATTATTTGATGAGAAGCTTTTGAGTGCCTCATGTTCTAAGATAAATTTTTGTTGTTGTTGTTGCAAAGTGTGTGAAGTGTGAATTTCAGAAAGCTGAAACTATTTATAACACGCAAATAGTTTTGATAAAGAAAGGTTTTTTAAGAATTAAATTGTGATGAGATTCTATCAAAAGTATTTCTGGACATTTATTGAGATTTGCTCCAAATTTACATTAACAGTTATAATATGATTAGATCTTGCAAAATAGACTCTGACAATTTATTAAAATAAGAGCAAACTGTTGGGAAACTGTTACTCCTCGATCAAAGAACCTGAAAAGTGATTTTAATGTGCTTTAGATCTATATTGCAACATAAAATGGCTGTGAACTCGAACATAAAAATTAGTAATTAACTGTTACAGTAATACGTTTTTAAATAAGTCACAGGTCGGCTGTTATTCATGAGAACCAAGGTGGGATAGCTCATATTGTCCCAAAATTATGATGAAGAATTATTAATGTTTCATACCCAAATAATTTTCAAGAATATACGTATCACAAAGAAAAAAAAATGAAATAAAAAAGCATTAATTTGACATTCAGATTTGAACATTGTAACTTCAATTGATTCAACTATAGATTAGTCGTCATGTTGCGTCCATGGATATTTACGCCCATGAAAGGACGACAGAATAACAATATTATTAAAGTTAATTAATTACTCATTTAAAAAACTAGTCGATGATTTACTCATTATATATCATGTACACCACATCAATCTCGGCTTCATTTCTATTTTATTTGCACAGATTTGAAATAAAAGGTGAACTATGGAAAAGAAAATGGAAACCTCGCATAACTTGACTTGTGTTATCCACTACCCATCGGAAGCAAAGTATAGTACTATCACCCCCTTAAATGAACAGTCATTTCGGAAAATAAATGAAGCAAAATTGCTGAGAGAACAGTGGGGAGGTGCTAACTTTCACTCTGAACAATGTGCAACGGTACCGCATGACATTCAACCTGGTATTACAGGTGTTCACATGACGCCATGCTACAAAAAGTTCACCATGTTTATATCTCAGGCACGAAAGAAAGATAGTTCTTCATCAGGTACCAACAGAGAGAGCTCCTCCCGTCAAAAAAACAGTACATCTACAACATTGTTTCCCAAGTTTTGTTTTTTCTGTAAGAAGAATGTAAAGAAAGAACAGGGGAAAAGGGTGTCCTGCCACAACTTGCAAACAAAACCAGCAGAGGAAAAAATAAAGAATCAGGCTTCTATCAAAAATGACACAGAACTTCTACTGCACATCCGAGGAGTTGATTTAATCGCTAAGGAATTCAAAATGCATAATAGTTGCTACCGTGATTACACAAGAGAATCGAAAGGCGAGGACGATCATAACTGTGGTGGTGAAAGTACAAATAACTTTGACGCTGTATAATCATTCATTCATGAAAATGTAATAGATCTCAACCAAGCAGTTTCCATGGAGAAAGCTCATGAGTTATACAATGATGGTCACCCTGGTGATAAGAGATATCGTCACAGACTCAAACAAAAACTAGCAGCCACATTTAATGATGATATCACATTTGTAACAATCAACAGTTCCACTCCACAGGTCATCATTAACTCAAAAGGTCTGAGCGAATCAACTACAATAAAAAACAAGGATATTATCATACAGCTGGCAGCAAAATATATTCAGGAGGATATTGTAGAATATGCAGAAAATCTACCAGATCTGTCTTGGCCACCTTCAATTCAAGAACTGGAAGATCAAGAAGAGAGCATACCTCACACAGTGACAGAATTGTTTGAATCCCTCCTTAAACCTTCGGGTCACTCAATGACAGAAAGAACAAAACTTCTTGTTAGGTCCTTTTCTAATGATTTGATTCATAGTGTAACGAAAGGGAAAGTTGTAACATTGAAACAATTTCTTGTTGGACTTGGTCTTCACAATCTTACAGGCCAAAAGGTTCCCATACAGGTTCTTTCCCATCTCGGCCACAATTTAGATTACAATTTAGTATGTAGTACTGAGACGGCAGAGGCTGCAGCTGCACAGGAGCTTGCCAAGCAAGGAGAATATCTAACAGTTAGACCAGTAAATGATGAGACCATTCTTACCCACTTTTAAAATTTCTAAATTGCCAGCTGACTTCAAGCGTTTCCTTTCTAATGGCCAGAACAAGACACGGATGATTGAGTTAATTGTCGAAGTCCTCAAGAACAAAACTGAAAGCATCTTGCAAGCCATGGGGACTGAGGCAGTTTACTTCTCTTCATACAATGAGTGCTTATGTGTAGCGAGAGACGATGTCTTGGTCATTCCACAGCTCTGCAGCAGTCAAGAGGAAGCTGATACCAAAGTCATCTTACATGCAAAGCATGCCATCGAATCCACTGACGAAGGGATAGCAATTATACGTTCACATTCTGGAGACATTGATATTGCTGTCATTGCACTATCACACTTCATTGAAGATGCTGAGCGAGTAATACTCGATACCAATACTGGGAAGTACAGGAAGACGCTCAGACTTGATCAAATAGACATGACTAAAGAACAAAAAGCATCTCTTATCGGCTTTCACGCTTTCACCGGAAATGATTATAATTCATCATTTTTTCGGAAGGGCAAACAAGTGTGCTGAAAAGTACTGGAGTCAAAGCCAAAGTATGTGGATACTTTCTGTAATCTTGGAGTCTCTGATCTTCCGTCCACAAAGGTGACTGACGAACTAGAGGAGTTTGTGTCATATTTGTACGGTGTAAAGAATACAAAAGTGAACGAGGCACGCCACATGATCTTTGACAAAAAGCTCTCAAAGCAGAATAAGATACCAGATATCGCATTACTTCCTCCATGCCAGCAAACCCTGAAGTTGCACATTCTTAGATCAAACTATGTAGCAAGAGAATGGCACAATGCCCACGTCAGTAGGAGTAGTCTCGGGGATATCTGCAATTATGGCTGGACCAATACTAATGAGCCAAAGTGGGTGCAGGAAGTCATGCCAGAAGATGTTGAAAGGTTATTTATATCATATGATGTACAATATTATGAAGAAGACAGTGATGAAAGTGATTGTGAAGATTAGCAGAGTCACACAAGATACAGAAACAGCAATTAGAACCTACCCAGAATAATAAACGTGTATGTATGCATTATGCAGGCCAAAACAGGATGGAAACGGATGGAACAACATACATTTCTCGGAAATCAAAATTTAGTTCCTTTTTATTCAATATGACATGTTTTAAAGATTAAGCAAATAAAACAACCCTCAGATCCAAATGTCTTGCCTAATCATGAGTTTGGTATCATGCTATGATTCATCATCCGCAAATTTTAGCTTTACATGAATGATTTCCTCGAAATTAACATTAAAAGTTGTTTCATTCATTTTTTTTCCCACCCTGTACGCTCCATCTATTGATTTAGTAATTATAATTGGATTTGACATTGCAAACAGTTGACATGAATGTGATGTTAAAAATCAGTATGGCATTTGGATAATAAGATATGTTGTGTCCAGTATGTGATAAATCATCACTGATTATTTCTATTGTTAGGTTGATAATGCCTGTAGAATGAGTGTGTTCCTATACAGTGCACTCATATTTGTCATTTCAGGGCAGAAATAACTACTGCAGAAATTACATATTCTTCAAAGTGTATACATTTATGTATTTATCAATGTATTTCACCGAAAAGTGTACATAAATAGTAATTTTGGGCAATAAATGTTATTTTGACCAAAAATGGCATTTTTAAAGTCAATACTTTCAAGAAAATCATTAAAAATGGGCTTATGGGACTAGCATTTTTTTAATCAGTGGCAAATTTTACATCAGAAAAATACTACGGAGGCTTTAAAATTTTCTTTTACCCCATTTACATGTATTTACACACATGTCCATTTTGGGCCAAAATTGGCCAAAATGGGTCAAAATTGACAAAAAATCTGCCCCCTAGGTTCCCTGCACAAGATACAGCTGTTTTTTCTTACATTTTTGATACATGCATGTATGAATTAAATTTTTAATACAAAAAAATGAAATGCCTATTTTGACAAATTGTTTAAATGGTCATTTTCGGTCTAAAATTATTCAAAAAAATGTTTAAAAAAAGTGGAATTTTGGGCAAAAATTGAGATTTTGAAGAAAAAAAAAATTGGCTCATGAAACCAGCATATTAAGAATCGTTGGTCATTTTTACATTGAAAATTCTACTTTGGAGTCTTTTGACTCTTCTTTTGCCCTCAAACCAGGCCCTTGATTATTTTGACCCAAAAAGGGCCCAAATTGACCCAAAATCGGCCCTCCCATGTTCCCTGCACGGAAACAGCTTTTTTACCTCACATTATTGAATTCAGCGTGAAAAACTGCTCTAGATGAACCACATTAGAATTTCTCCGTCATGTTGTGACCCCTAGCTCAACTACAGCCCAGTAAAGTTTGTTAGAGCAAAGAAAACGAAATTGTAGTAATAGCAGACCAAATGGGTTTAGCCAATGTGGTATTAGGGAAACAGAGAACTGAACCAACTGCGGATATAAACTCATAACAATTTGGTCTACTTGGTCTAATGACCAGTTCTCTAATCGCCAGTCTAATAGCCCCCCCCCCCCAAAAAAAAAAAAAAAAAAAAATCCTCTCGGACAAGCACGCCAAAGGACAAGCAGCCCTAAGACATCACCCTATGACGATCATCCCCTAGGACAATCGGTCTCTAGGATAATTACCCCAGTCAACCACCCCTACAGGACAACCACTCTCTAGGACAAATACCCCTGGACATCTACCCCGCACAAGTACACCCTAGCCAACTACCCGGTCTTGGTGAAATACCCCAACCAAGTACGCCGGACAATTAACCTAACCAAGCACTCGATGAATAAACACCTCCATCCAGTCAACTACCCCCCCCCCCACTCCCAATTCGGTTGGGAACTTGTCCTCGAGAATGGGGAGGAGTGTACTATAGTATAGGACATTGCCATATGATGTAGTTTACAGTGGGTGTGACTTGTCATAGTTGGTTGGGGTACTAGTATTTGTTCGGGGATACTATATTTTTTTAAACACCTACCCCCCCCCCCCATGCTTATCAGTCGGCCTGCGCGTGGTAAACAAATTAATGTACCTTTTTTACTCGCCCCAATTTTCCCCCCCCACCCATGAAATCATGGGTCCGCCACTGAAAATAGTATGCTTATCATTCTCGACCTGATGAACAAGGCCTTAGTGCTGACCCGGTTCTGATCTGTGACCTGTAAGCAGATTGAACAGAATCAAAGAGGTTATTCATAATAATTATTGTTTTGTTAAGTTTATCATGTATATTGCGAGCATGCTGCTCTTTTCAGTACGTTTATAATCGTTTTGACCCAGACTCAGCTTTAAGATTGATGGAGGTGTTGTAGAAAAAACTATATAAGCAATTGTTGATATAAAGTATGTTGTTGAATTGATTTGAATTGAAATGAATAGGGTACATGCAGGTAATATGGGCCCCCTAGGCTCATTTGCCTAATTTGCATGAAATTACAAAATAACACACCGTCTAATCTTTGTTTATATGAATCAATAACTACTGCTCTAACTTTTATTGTGAAGAAAAACAATTATCACCAACCCCCCTGTCTGCAATATTCAAATGTTGACGTCATTACCAAAGTGCCCATATTACCTGCATGTGCAGGTAATATGGGCACATGTATTTAATGTATGATTTAAAAACTACAATGACTCTACTAATATGTCTGGAATTTGCTTAAAATGTTGAAAATCATTAACTTAAAGATATCATTTGAAATCATAAGACCCTTCAGTATAAATACTTTGACTATATATTTCATTGTTTTGTATTTTGTATATTATTTTCTTTTTAAAATATTATTTAAATATTATTTTCATTATACAAGTCAATATAAACCTAAAATAAGTTATTTATATTAATTATATACTGTGAATATACCCCAAAAATCGTAGCAAAGAGATTGATGCCTCATCCCAATACTAAGTACCAGAATCATTTCCGCCATTTTGGATGGCCCATATTACCTGCACTGATGTTGCTGTGTCAGGCAAGCATTCAATGCCACATAGCACCCCTTCACTACAACAAATTGACCTGTACACGCTAGTATGATCAAAATGAAACTATAAGCTTACTAAATATACAAACAATTGAGGTTACCCCCTCAAATACTCTTTCACCATAACATTCTGTGAAATATCAAATTTTACATCAGGGTAAAAAGTTGCCGTAAGTTTTACCTACCTTGGTTGTTTTCAGCAATTTTCTCAGAGAAATTTAGGCATCAGATGCTCTCACGATGATAAATTTTCGTATACAGTTCATAGTACGAACAACATTATGGCGCTCACACCGGTCACCGGTCACCGGTCGACGGTCACAACATGATTTGCTTCAGGTGGCCCATATTACCTGCTGGCCCATATAACCTGCATGTACCCTATAACAGAATATAGATATATGCCACTGGCGACACCGGGACATTTGCAAGAGGGACAGACAAAGATAGAGAGAGAGAGAGAGAGAGAGAGAGAGAGAGAGAGAGAGAGAGAGAGATGAGATGATTGGAGAGTAAAAAAGATGGAACATTTTCTAGCATGTCTAATGGAAAATGTAATGGGTAGAGGGGGCAAATTTTTTTTTGAAATATAATAAAATAAAAGAACGAAAAAGATGTCGATAAAAGATTGCCGAAACGGTTTACAATTATGACAATGGAGTAAGAAAAAAAGAGCAAACAAAAAAATAGGTAGCAAGGGCGGGGGCAGACATAAAGAAAGAAAAATGATAGAGAGAGAGAGAGAGAGAGAGAGAGAACATAGAAATGCAAGAAAAGAATACAATGCTGCACGTTATATTGCTTGTGTCCTTTCAGTCGCAGCAATATACAAAAACTTATCTTTATACATGTCGCCTCAATGCATTATGTTGATCAAATAGCAAAACGGGATTAGGTCGAGGGGTAATTACATTCACTCTCCGCATTCGCCTTACAACTGAACACGGATCAGGCCTATCAGACGTACCAGTGGACTCTGAGTGGACCGAACAAACAGTATATATAGACAGCAGAAAAGACTAAACATCGTCATCTATAGCTTTCTCCTGGAGGAAATCATCTTCTTTCAAGTCATGAGTGAAGACGAAAATCTTCAGAGCAATAACCAGAAGAGAAAGAAACTTTATAACGTAGATCACTATGAAAAGTTGGCTCAGAAACTCTTCGATCCGACAGCTCGGTTATATTTTAATTGCGTTAATGAACGTGGATTGTGTTATCAGGACAGTGTAGGGGCTTTTTCAAGGTAAGATCGAGTTATAATGACATGATATCTTCAAGAAAAAACAATCTATTTTTTTCTTTTTTTTTAAATAACTTCTGCTTTTAAATGATTTTGGCTGCCGGGTTTCACACGAATAAGGTGATTGAAACAATTAGTTCAATCCCTTCTTAAAACTCATCTCTCTATCATGTCTATCCCTGGTTTAACTGTCTGGGTGTTTGGTGTTTTTTTTTTCTTTCGTTTTAGATATCGAATCCGAAGCCGAATATTGCAAGATGTGTCTGAACTGTCTCTGTCCACCACCGTCCTCGGGGAACACATCCCGTACCCTATTGGTATTGCACCAACCGGGATGCACATTATGGCACACCCAGATGCAGAGAGGGCCACGGCCAAAGGTATTGTGGAAGCGATTTCCCCCCCCCCCTTATTATATAATCCAGATTTCTGAAGTCGGCCTCCACCAGCGTTTAGGATCAAACCATTTTCAGATTACAGCAAACGAAATCATAAGATCTGCAATGCAAATTCCTAGTTTATTCTGCTACTATGAATAACTGGAAAAAAAGAACATGAACTCTAAAAGAATGATTCACTATCAAACCATTTTCCTTTCGTGAAATAATTAAATTTCTTTCTACTGAATGACCATGGTACTAATAATACCTGTTTTTAAAATGTATTCAAAACTTCTTTTCCTCAAAGGGGCGGCGGTGGCTAGGGCACTTATGATCCAGGCTGTAGTGTCAAACTGTTCCATTGCTGAAGTTGCAGGATCCGCTCCGGGTGCTCTCCGATGGATCCAGATTTATGTGTTCAGAGATCGTCTATTCACACAACATATTGTGCGAGAAGCGGAGAGGGCGGGCTATAAGGCCATTGTGGTCACAGTAGACTCACCGTATACAGGAATTAGCACTGAAATGTTAGATGTTCTTCTTGCAGGGAGTTTATCAAGTCAGCCAAAATATTGGTGAGTGGTATAGGCCCATATTGAATTCGGCTTTAAATTGATTTGGTACAAACTGTCTTATATACTAGGGTACATGCAGGTAATATGGGCCACCTGAAGCAAATCATGTTGTGACCGTCGACCGGTGACCGGTGACCGGTGTGAGCGCCATAATGTTGTTCGTATGAACTGTATACGAAAATTTATCATCGTGAAAGCATCTGATGCCTAAATTTCTCTGAGAAAATTGCTGAAAACCAACAAGGTAGGTAAAACTTACGGCAACTTTTTACCCTGATGTAAAATTTGATATTTCACAGAATGTTATGGTGAAAGAGTATTTGAGGGGGTAACCTCAATTGTTTGTATATTTAGTAAGCTTATAGTTTCATTTTGATCATACTAGCGTGTACAGGTCAATTTGTTGTAGTGAAGGGGTGCTATGTGGCATTGAATGCTTGCCCGACATAGCAACATTAGTGCAGGTAATATGGGACGTCCAAAATGGCGGAAATGATTCTGGTACTTAGTATTGGGATGCGGCATCAATCTCTTTGCTACAATTTTTTTGGGTATATTTACAATATATAATCAATATAAATAACTTATTGTAGGCCTATATTGATTTGTATAATGAAAATAATATTTGAATAATATTAAAAAAGAAATAATATATAAAATACAAAACAATAAAATATATAGTCAAAGTATTTACCGAAGGGTCTTATAATTTCAAATGATATCTGAAAGTTAACGATTTTCAACATTTTAAGCAAATTCCAGACATAGTAGAGTCATTGTAGTTTTTTAAAATACATTAGATACATGTGCCCATATTACCTGCACATGCAGGTACTATGGGCACTTTGATGATGACGTCAACATTTGAATACTGCAGACAGGGGGTTGGTGATAATTGTTTTTCTTCACAATAAAAGTTAGAGCAGTAGTTATTGATTCCATATCTATTCTAGTTGTAAACTTAAGGGGAAGAGGGCGCTATCACTCTACGCAAAGCGAACGCGGCCATAGACTTTTTGTATTTTGCATGCACAGTTTTTTCACTTTGTTTTCTGATTATGGCGAGCAACTATCTTTTCAAAGAAATGATCAACTTGAATAATGTACGCTAAGAGTCCGAATTTTTCAAAAATAGGAATAACTTATTGCAAAGGGAAAAAAAATCCTGTCACTTGTGTCAATTCGAATCCTAGTAGATCAAATTCCTGTACAATATGGCAATTTTGCTCTCAAAATAGCTCATACGCTGCATAGTCATCTTCCTCGATTACGCATAATTATATTACACCTTAATGATCAAGCAGTTTTAAAGCTTGAATTCTCAGCTTTCCACAATATGGTAGGCCTACATTCATCTCGATTGGTTAAAAAAATCCTGTCACTTCGAACATTATCAAAAACGAATCTTTACTCGATGGGTCAATATTTCCGCATATCACATGCATATCGAATGTGGCGGCGTCTTCGCAAAATGTGACAAGATCACTATTTATATCAATAATCGTTATAGTAGGGCTACTATGTAATCCTGCTGGATAATCGTGGCCAAAATTGATTTTATTGGCTAACTTGTCAATTTGGGGGTGCTGAATCCAAGAAACTTTGGTTCCATTTTTCTGACTACGTCTTGGGCCGCCATTTTGGAATTCAAAATGGCCGCCATTGAAAACTGTATTTTTACCTATATCTCATATTGTAAGCATGGCAGAGGTTCAAATTGGTTTATAATGCATTATGATGTCTGACAAGATAATACATCATTTTCCAAGATTGTGGTTCATATGGTAGGTCGCCATCTTTCAAATTCAAAATGGCGCCATAGCTATCCTATTTTTACTTGTATCTGAGGTCCTGAGCACCTTAGAAAGGTTAAAAGTTGCACACATATCACCATTCATAATGTCCTACATGCCTTAAATGAGAAGACACTACCTATAATAGTGTGTAAATAAAATTGGTGGCCATTTTGAATTCAAAATGGCGCCATACTAAATGTGCATGCAGTATTATATAGTTAAAAATTGCCCGCTTAGCAGAAAGGAACTGGAGAGAGTCCATTATACCTCCAAAGTCGTCATAATGTGCTATTTACACATTGCCGGTTGTGCAAAGCAGCAGCCATCTTGTTTTTCAAAATGGCTGCCATGCATTAATAATGCACATAATAGTCAATATTTTGTGAAAGGTGTTAGCCAAGAGATGGTGCTATTTCGAGGTAATCAATACATAGAGTACGTCCCAATGCTTCCTGTACCTCCGAAGAATTTTTAATTCAAAATGGCCGCCATACTAAACTTCATTTACGTGCCACCATAGAAAATCATATTTCGACATTATATCTCATGTTGTAAGCATTGTAAGAGATTCAGATTAAGGGTACAATCAGTATATCATCATGTCAACATTCCACCATAGCTTTTTTTAATGAATTAAGGTTCATTTTAATAGAAGCCATCTTGAAATTCAAAAAAGGCCACCAAAGCTAATCCTTATATTATAATATCTCGGTTTCAAGCACCTTACAATCACTGGCATTCATTTCAAATAAAAAGCCCAAACATTAATTTGGTGTGCAATTAATTGGTGACTTTTGGATAAATCACATAAGCATGTAAAATGATTATGTGAATTTTATTGCTATGAGCATAATTTTAAGCGACACAAGTTTTATGTTTTGGAGCCGTGTTAAACTCCACTTGCTCAGTATCCGTAACCCTCTTGCCTCAAGCTCGTTCCTTGTGGGAGTCAACAATGTAACTGTCAAGATTAATCAGATGCTTGTTTTCAGAAACTTTTAACGAAGGCAGCAACAAAGTTGGAGCATTTATAATTGATGGGGATATAATGGCATGGACAACTTCCCTGTATCAATGATATGCCACTTCCTCTCTTTATCCTCTTTCTATGATGTGGCTCCTGTGTTGGATGGAATTGACTAATCAGTATCATGGCCTTCAGGATGCAATTTGGTACAGTAACATGGGCTTCTATGGCATAGAATGAACTCTTGTCAGAATTAGGAGAAGGCATCTGAGGTGAAGAGTAATCATGGAATTAGAGAACTCATACTTCCAATTATGTCTCAATGACTGAATCATGCCAGGTCTGGATTGTTTAAACACCAGAAAATGTGAGAAGTTGGTGATCCTAGCTTAATGAGCTTGGCTCCAATCTTAGATTATATCTTCTTCATGCATGCAAGAGGCGAATTTCTTCATTTCTGCCTTTCTCATTTGATCAAATGGATTTTATGACTAATTACTCCGCGATCTCCGGATGCAAGTTCTTGGAACCTGATTTTCTTTATTCGTCTCTCTCAAGGATGTCTTTCCTGAATGCTTCCACTTCATGTAAGACACCACATCCATCAGCATCATCTATTTGCTTTCAAATGGATTTCCCTCATAGTGTCTAAGATGACCTTCTTATTATGTTGAGGAATTGCAAATGAAGTGACCCACAGAACCACTGAGTTGATACTGTCAGGATCATTGGTCCTGGAATCTTCTGTTGAATGGGGTTGACCCATTCAGGGGCAATCAGGAAATGCCTAGTCAATGCTTCCTCATTCTGCATTCTTCCAGCATTACCTAATACAACCCAGAGTTTTCTGATGAGCTGTTCCAGTTATTGGTCTACAAAAAGTTTGTGAATGACATTACTAGATTGAGGACCATAAATTCTCCTGCCTCTAGAGCATCCCAGATACCATCCATAACAGCCTATCCTCTCGTGATTGTCTTCTGTGGGGCAGGTAAGCCCACTCCTCAAAGATGGATCCATCTCGAAAGTGCTTGTAGGAGTTCACAGGATTTCTAAACCCAACCCAAGCAGACAACATTTGCATCTTGAGTGACATAGCCCCTGAATGCATCAGGAGGTCAGGAAGAAACTTAAACATGAAACGACCCACCCTCCACCCTCTGTTTCAAGGTATTCAGTGACAGAGTGACAAAATTCATACAATGTTTCTTACACTCTGCTGATCGAACCCCTGAATCGAACCCCCACATCCATAGGTTAGAGTTTGGGGAACCTGTCTCTAGAGTATATACCCACATACATGTAGTGTCAACATCAGCCCAGTAAGTCCCTCCGGCCAAATGGCCACTTAGGGCTTTAAGATGAGGCTGGCCAGTGTGTGTAGAGAAAGAAACTGTGACTTATCTCCTGGAAATGCTCACTCTTGCCCAACCCTGCTGACTTGACCTCCCTTTAGAGGTAA
>CALNVZ010003435.1:11396401-11454989 GCA_940671915.1 Paracentrotus lividus | reverse complement strand
TAGTAGGGGCTACTATGTAATCCTGCTGGATAATCGTGCCAAAATTGATTTTATTGGCTAACTTTGTCAATTTGGGGGTGCTGAATCCAAGAAACTTTGGTTCCATTTTTTCTGACTACGTCTTGGGCCGCCATTTTGGAATTCAAAATGGCCGCCATTGAAAACTGTATTTTTACCTATATCTCATATTGTAAGCATGGCAGAAGGTTCAAATTTGGTTTATAATGCATTATGATGTCTGACAAGATAATACATCATTTTCCAAGATTGTGGTTCATATTGGTAGGTCGCCATCTTCAAATTCAAAATGGCCGCCATAGCTATCCTATTTTTACTTGTATCTGAGGTCCTGAGCACCTTAGAAGGTTAAAAGTTGCACACATATCACCATTCATAATGTCCTACATGCCTAAATGAGAAGACACTACCTATAATAGTGTGTAAATAAAATTGGTGGCCATTTTGAAATTCAAAATGGCCGCCATACTAAATGTGCATGCAGTATTATATAGTTAAAATTGCCGCTATAGCAAAAGTGAAACTTGATGAGAGTTACCATTATAACCGTCCAAAGTCACGTCTGAGATTGCTATTTACAACAATTGCCACGTACATTATACTGATGAAGAGGGATGGAGCAGAGAATAAAATCAGACTTCAAAACAAAATTTCAGATACGGCCAATCTTGGTTTAACAATCCCACGGCTGGCCGATCGACCCATCAGATAAAAAACCCTGCAGAGCACCCCACCAATACATCAGTCAACCGACCCCCATTGCTAGCACACACGGCTCCGTAGCCAAGAGAATAGGTGACCACTCGAGCGCAATTCCCCCACAAAACACCACATAGAGTACTAACATTGCCGTAAAAACGTACTAGTCACGAAAAAGCCAAATTTTTAATTCAACATTCGCCAAAGGCAGCGCCCATACTAAACCCTCACCATTTACGTGCACCCCGATAAGCGCAACCCAACTAAACACAATACACAAGCACGAAAACACTCAATACAATTATTACGACCAGGCTTCAAGGCAAAATCCACATGTAGAACACGTCAATATGAGACACAAGAAGATGTCCAGATTAAGGTTTACCAAGGTAAGTCAGTCATTATAACATTCACCTGGCTCAGAAACAACCACCACACTATAGCTTTTTAATACAAGCCACCACCCATAAGTTCATTTAAACTAGAAATCCACTTGAAATCAAAAAAAAAGGCACCACACCCAGCAATCCACAAAAATTATACCAACATCTACCCCATTCGAGTATAACGCCAGGCACCATTACATCCAAAGAACCTCACCGAGCATCCCTGAGTCATCATTTCAATATCAAATAAAAAGCCACCCAAAAATAAATTCGGGCAACTAATTGGGACTTTGGATTAACACATAAGCATGTAAGCAATAATATTTGAATTATGGCTATACACTCAATCCTTAATAGCGAACAACAGTTATTAAATCGTTACCAGCGCGAGCTGCAGCAGTGTTAAAGCCACTCCCTTTGGCTCGCCACAAAGGAACCCGTAAAATAAGCCACAAGCACAAAGCCAGCTTCACGCAGTTGCTAATCAAGTGACTGGCAAGCCTTCCATATGGCGAGAAAAGCTCAAAACAAAAACCTAGTAACGCTCAAGGATAATCAGAATCTTTTTCAGAAACGCGCCCAAAGCGGTCTAACAATCGCAATTCAATGTAGCACAAAGTACGGCTTTTAAACTTTTACCAGACTAAGCAACCACACAAAAAACTTTGGAGGCATCATGTAAGAAATGAGCAAGTGAATAAAACACCTAAAAAAGCATGAACGCCCAACAAATACCCAGACCTTCCCCATCAAGGGAAATCATCACTAACGACCCGCTATATCCTCTCATATGTCCAGCTCGTCCCTCTCGGCATCAAACAACAGATCTCACCATCTCACCCGGACCTACTCTCCAATGTCGCCAATCTTCGGACCAGAACCATGGCTCTTATGGGCCCAAGAATCCTGTCACACCCGCTTCGCCAGAATTAGGAGAGGCCATCTGAGGTGAAGAGTAATCATGGAATTAGAGAACTCATACTTTCCAATATGTCTCAATGACTGAATCATGCCATCTGGATTGTAAACAACCAGAAAAAGTGAGAAGGTTTCCTAGCTTAATGAGCTTGGCTCCAATCTTAGATTATACTCTCTCATGCATGCAAGAGCGACTCTTCATTTCTGCCTCCTCATATTGTCATGGATTTAACTCTATTACTCCGCGATCTTCCGGATGCAAGCGAACCTGATTTCTTTATTCGTCTCTCTCAAGGATGTCTTCCTTGAATGCTTCCACTTCTAAGACACCACATCCATCAGCATCACTATTTCTTCAAATGGATTTCCCTCATAGTGTCAAAGATGACCTCTTATTATGTTGAGGAATTGCAAATGAAGTGACCCACAGACCACCACTGAGTTGATACTTCAGGATCATTGGTCCTGGAACTTCTGTTGAATGGGGTTACCCATTCAGGGCAATCAGGAAATGCCTAGTCAATGCTCCTCATTCTGCATTCTTCCACATTCACTAATACAACCCAGAGTTTTCTGATGAGCTGTTCCAGTATTGGTCTACAAAAAGTTTGTGAATGACATACAATGAGGACCATAAATTCTCCTCCCCTCAGCACCAGATGACCACATCCTTAACAGGCCCCTCGCTGATTGTCTTCTGTGGGGCAGGTAAGCCCACTCCTCAAAGATGGATCCATCTCCGAACAGTGCTTGTAGGAGTTCCACAGGATTTCTAAACCCAACCCAAGCAGACAACATTTGCATCTTGAGTGACATAGCCCCTGAATGCATCAGGAGGTCAGGAGAAACTTAAACATGAAAACGACCCACTCCACCCTCTGTTCAAGGTATTCAGGTGACAGAGTGACAAATATTCATACAATGTTTCTTACACTCTGCTGATCGAACCCCTGAATCGAACCCCCACATCCATAGGTTAGAGTTTTGGGGAACCTGTCTAGAGTATATACCACATACATGTAGTGTCAACATCAGCCCAAGTAAGTCCCTCCGGGCCAAATGGCCACTTAGGGCTTTAATGATGAAGGCTGGCCAGTGTGTGTAGAGAAAGAAACTGTGACTTATCTCCTGGAATGCTCACTCTTGCCCAACCCTGCTGACTTGACCTCCCTTTAGAGGGTAGTGTCTAGCAAGTCATGTGCAAAGTAGTGATTGAACAGTTCTTCAACAGAACTGAGATGTAGTTACAGGTCTCATTGTCTGCTAGCTTGTAAATGAAGCAAACTCTACATTTGCTTCATGTACATTAATGTAGCTCAGTAGAAACCCTGTCCGTCTCATGATTCTCTTGGTTTAGAGATGCCCTTTGATAATTTCAATAACCGTTTCATAAGGGTCTTGTTGATGCAGTCATGTATCTCATACAGTATACTTTCTTGGGAACCATTGTGTTTAAGTGCTCATCGTGCAATGATGCTTCAAAACAGGAGATCATAGCATGTCATGCTGTTGGTTATATGGTATATTCTATATCATGTTTGAACCTCTTTACTGTTGATATTTGGCGTATTGAATTCAGGCAGGGGGAAGAGACCTGCTATAATGCTAACGAATTCCAGATTGCTGTCCTCAATGTACTTTGTTGTAGCATTAAGTTCACCACTTCGAATAATACGGTTCTTGTTTCCTTTTGAGGATTTAAGTTCCAGCTCCCTGAAGAGGGTTAACATTCGTGGGAGGTACAGAGAAGCACTGACGTGCTCTGTAATTGATTACCTCGAAGCAGCATCATTCTCTTGGCCAACACCTTTCACAACATAATTGACAATTATTGTGGATTATTAATGCATGGCGGCCATTTTGAATAACAAGATGGCTGCCGCTTTGCACAACCGCCAACCAATGTGTAAATAGCACATTATGGCATCTTTGGAGGTATAATGCTACTCTCTCCAGTTCCTTTCTGCTAAGGGGCAATTTTAACTATATATAGTACATGCACATTTAGTATGGAGGCCATTTTGAATTTCAAAATGGCCACCAATTTTATTTAAACACCATTATAGGTAGTGTCTTTTCATTCAGGCATGTAGGACACCGTGAATGGTAGTATTTGTGCAACTTTTAACCTTCTAAGGTGCTCAGAACCTCAGATACAAGTAAAACTAGGTTAGCAATGGCGGCCATTTTGAATTTCAAGATGGCGACCTACCAATATGAACCGCAATCTCAGAAAATGATGCATTATCATGTCAGACATCATATGCATGCATTATAAACCAAATTTGAACCTTCTACCATGCTTACAATATGAGATATGGGTAAAAATACAGTTTTCTATAGCGGCCATTTTGAATTCCAAAATGGCGGCCCAAGACGTAGTCAGAAAAAATGGAACCAAAGTTTTTTGGATTCAGCACCCCCAAATTGACAAAGTTAGCCAATAAAATCAATTTTGGCACGATTATCCAGCTGGATCTAATATTTCGACATAACAGCCTCTACTATTAGGAACATCAATCTATGTGAAATAAAGATTCTGATTACAACTTTAGCACAATGGTGTTATAGGCTTGCCAAAATGTCTTTTTCCCCAATCTGGTCTGAAGCATCTACCTACTAAAACTATGATAAAAGTTCAATTATTTATTTCATGTCCAGGACTAATTTCCTCGAACGGATCGACTGACAATTCCATTTTACCACAGGGAACCGAAGTTTTCTTAGGCGAGTTTTTGTGCGCTAAATAATAATTGCATGCAGTTGTCAATCGACATGGACAGATATGACAATGCAAGAACTGCTGTCGACTACAACTGACAGGAAGGCATGGAGGGAAAAAATGTGCTTCTTCGGCTCTCAAATCCCCCCAACGACTCCGGAAGAGTCAAGGGATTGAGTGAGTGAGTGAGTGTCAATCGGTCGCTTCCCGCGTTAGCGCGGATTTAGTTTTTCAGCTGCGTGCATTTCCACTAAACTCATGAATGTAATGTTGCGTTTCCCCTCCTCAAATAATGGACGCGTCTTTATGTTAAGATTTAATGTCATACGTTAGATTTACATTTCACGTGGAGCAGAATTGATATGATATAAACTAAGATTAGACTGTGTGTCAGTTTGTAATTTTATGCAAATTAGGCAAATGAGCTTATTGGGATCATATTACCTGCATGTACCCTATGTTATAATAATAATGATAATAATGGTGGCTTCTAGCGCTCAGGTCCGTCATGCATGACGCTCATGGCGCTTTACAAAGAATGTTTTTTACACATTATTATTATATACAGTCTGCATAAGAAAAAAATAGTACGAAGATTAATCACGACCTGATACTGTTTGGCATTTCCATAAAGCGAGAAAATCAGACTTTCTTCTCTATTTACATTTGTCAAAATCTCATTTGGTGCTGTAGATCCAGAGGTGTGATGAGTTTTCCATTTTTGCGCACGCCGTCCCATGCCTTCGTGTATGTTTCAAACTCTAAACAATCGCGATGAAACAAAGAGTTTGGGCAATTCCAATTCTATCGTCGCACAAAATTTAGCATAACTTTTTATAAAAGCAAATTATACGAAATATACGAAACAAAGTGTATCAACAAGAAAAATTTAGTTCCGAATATAATTACAATATACTTACTATTTATAAGAATTTGTGTAAAATTATGAATTTATTGTGGTTCAATCGGGTTTTATTTCCAAAGCTTAAAGAATTTCGAAGCTGACGTGCCAACATTTTGGGATAGCAGGGCCTATGATGACTGCAATCATTTCAACTCCCTGTATAACATGCATTCCAATCGTTCAGCATCTTGGGCTGATATCAAATGGATAAAATCAGTTACATCGCTTCCTATCGTGTGCAAGGGCATTCTCACAGGTATTGTACAATTTTTATAATTCACTTTTTGGTCTATGCAATTTCATCATCACATTGAAAATATTTTACAAATTGGCATTCGACTCATGTAAAAGTCCACGGAATAGATATTTACCTGTTTAAAGCCTCTATGGGATGGGGTACATGTTTCCATTTGAACTTCAAACAATTTTTTTTCTCGAAATTGATGCTCTCAATGTACCCTATCTGTCGATTCGGCCAATACAAATCAATTGCCATTTACCATACATTTTAATGTCTAGTTATCATGTGTCACCCCAACTTATAGCTGAAGCAGCTAGATGTGCAGCAGAGGCAGGGGTTGACGGGATAATGGTATCAGCTCACGGTGGAAGGCAATCCGATGGTTCTCCTGCTCCGGTAAGTCCAAGATTAGGAGGGGAAATTAGGGGTAAGATGGGATACTGGTATCGGCTCATGGTGGAAGACAATCAAATGCTCCTGCCGGTATGTTCAACCTTAATCATGTTAATGGTTTAGGATTAGATGGGGTATGGTACCATGGGATACTGGTATCAGCTCACGGTGTAAGACGATCAGATGGTGCTTCTACTCCAGTAAGTTCAATCTCATGTTTAGGATTAGGAGGGGTGGGGTAAGGTCGGACACTGGTATCAGCTCATGGAGGAAGACAATTAGATAGTGCTCCGGTAAGTTCACGATTATGATCTAAGATTTGGAGGAGGGGAGTAAGGGAATGAGTACCAGCTCATCATGCAAGGAAACGTCAGTGTTCATAGAGCAGGGCGGATACAATCGGATGTGGTCCTGCTTCGGTAAAAGTTTATTTTTCAGTTTGGAGGATTTGGGTGGGATCTGGATCATTTTGGTCATTATTTTTGCGATCCCCTCCATATTAATTTAAGTTTTATTCGATCTCGGGTTGCTCTTCCTCCCCTCCTTTCATCCCTATATCAGCTAAATGTGCGAGACAATCAGATGCGGTCTCGTTATCATTCATAGTTTCTGTTTTGCAGATTGATGCTTTGGCTGAGGTAGTAGAAGCCGTCCGTGGTCGAGGGATAGAGGTGTATATGGATGGAGGAGTCAGGACAGGAACTGATATCTTCAAGGCTCTAGGGAGGGGTGCCAGAGCTGTGTTTGTAGGAAGACCCATAATATGGGGACTTGCTTGTGAGGTAAATTATGCATGTTACGTAATTATGTTTAATGATTTCATAACTGTTTGAAAAAAACAAAAACTTTTACTGCATAAATCAATATGTGTTTAAATTGTATCTCATTGCTACCGTTCAGAATCTGAAAAACAAACAAGCAAACAAAAACAAAAACATAAATGAAAAAAGCAAAAAATGATTACAGCTAATCCTGTAATCATGATAGCAAACATTAAGGTCAGACAGAAATTGCCTATTAAAGATCATTTGGCTAATCAGTCTTTCAATTTCCGAGATATTGATGACTGAATATCATAATCCACATTAAGCGTACCTGGGTACACTTAAGTTAACACTGCAGTCTACACTTAGGGCAAATAATCTGGTATTTCCGGCGACTTGCATTTAAAAAAAACTTATATTGAAGTATGTAATGATGCTATCATATTTTTTCACCTTTATTATATACTGACACCATGGGCCCAAATACACTGTTCAGATGATTGTAAGTCACCAGAAAATTGCCACCAAAAAAAAAGAGAAGAAATAACACACACACAAAAAACAAAAACAAAAATTGCAAAAAAAAAACAAAAAAAAAACTATAAAAAAAACCCAGCCCCAACCCAACGTCACACATTTTTTCCTTTTACATGTGTAATTAGGGTGGAGAGGGTGTTACCAATGTCCTGGAGATTCTCAAGCAAGAACTTGAAACAGCTCTGATGATTGGTGGTAAGTGGTTAAGCAAAGTTTATGATAAAATATTTAATGACAAGCATGCTGTCTCTTCCAGTGATTCGCAATTTAATTCATAATAGCCTACTATATTATTTTCTGTAAACATGGTAACAAATTCATATCGATCATGTATGCTTCTCTAAAACACTATACGAAAATCCACGTAGAAATTAATCACCGCAAACATTTTCAACACGCCAATAAAGGCCGAAAAATTGACAAAAAACACACATCGATAAATTTTTGAAGAAAATCTGATATTGCCTATTGGATAAAAATATTCTTGTTCGGCAAATGTTTCAGCTCTTTTACAGATCTTTGTTTATCGCATAATTTTTCCTCATATATAAAAACCAATATTTTATCATACTATACCGAAATTTTCGTTATTTGGTCACATCGTAAAACAGTATCATTTATTTTAAAAAATGACTTGGTTGGTTACGCTGATTTTTGTTCTTTTTAATTTTTGCTCAACAGGTTGTCGAAGTCCGCTTGACATCCCTCCAGGAACGATAGTCCACGAATCGTATTATCATAATAGTACATCTAAGAGCAAACTATAAATCTAAGAGGCAAAATAAAAGCGTTTTCTTTTCTAATTACACACATTATATCGTCGGCTTGGAGCCAGAAGGGCGCTATTGCAGATCAAGGATGTTCCGTTTGGAGCCAAAAGGGCGGTATTACCATTGACTTTGTACAGTAATAGCGCCCTTATGGCTCTCAACGGAACATCTATAACATGCAATAACCCCCTTATGGCTCCCAACAGACGATATGCAGTAAATAAACTAGAGTTCTATCACCTTCTATACAGTGTGTCCCAAAAAGAACTATACACTTTTGAAATGGCTACCAAATAAAAAATATAAGATTCTTGGATAAAAGGTTTGAATGTATATAAGACTCATATCCTCAACTATCATTATGACACCAAAAATAACGCATGCTTGAGTGAGTAATGCCCACTTTTGTAGAGAACACAAAAATTAGCCTGCGCAGGAATTCACTGTTCATTTTGCACCTGGTTATTAGGCCGGGAGCCCAGAAGATTTATATAGTTGAGAAGAGACATAAGGTTTGATGGTCTGATCATGTCAGGACATAGCCAAGAGTCAATAAAATGGATTGCTGGCAGGCCACATCCTGTACAGGAAGCCTTGAGGGACCAAAAAGGGGGCATCAAAAATGCATTAAATTAGTTGAGAAGAGACATGGACAAAAATTGGTGGATATCGTTCCTGAGGGGGTACCTAATATAAAATCGGCAATGACAGCAATTTTATCCTGTACGGGGCCTCAGACAGTAGCCCCAAAGGGCCCCACCCATACGTTTAAATTAGTTGAAAACAGACATGGCTAATTCCTTTTGCAATGGAAGTATTACACACCACAGATGACCAAAACAGCAATGACAGCAATTTTGTCCTGTACAAGGGCCCAGACAGTAGCACTAAAGGGCCCGAAATCCCATAACTAATTAAATTAGTTGAAAAGAGACATGGCTAATTCCTTTTGCAATGGAATTATTGGACACCAGAGATAACCAAAACAGCAATGACAGCAATTTTATCCTGTACAAAGGCCTAGACAGTAGCCCTAAAGTGCTCCCTCCCACGTGTTATTTAGACGAGAGACATGGCCAATTTATGTTGCCCTGGAAGTATTACACAAGGGGGGTAATTAAAACACCAATGGCCCGTGTTCACAAAGGTGTTCTAAATCAAGTCATAGCTTAAATATGTGGTAAATGAGTAGCCAAGTGTATCACAATGTGTCTTTGGGGTCCACCCGCTAGTCATAAGGACTGCTAGTCATAATACCCGCTAATCATACGGACTGCTAGTCATTAATATTCATAAGGGTCAACAGTTATAAGGATTGCTTGTCATAATAAGCTGTGAGGGTCGCTATTCATAATCAAAGAAGAGGGTCGCTATTCATAATTAAAGATGAGGGTCACTAGTCATAATCAAGTAAGAGGATCGTTATTCATAACAGTGAAAAGGGGTCACTATTCATAAGGGTATAGCCAGTTATAATAAAAGATGGCGGTCGCCAGTCATAATAGGAGAAAAGGGTCGCTATAGTCATAATAGTAGATGGGGTCGCCAGTCATAGCAGGAGAAAGGGGTCACTAGTCATAATAGTAGATTGAGGTCGCTATTCATAATAGGAGAAGAGGGTAGCCAGTCATAAAAGGAGAAAAGGGTCGCTAGTCATAATAGTAGATGGGGGTCGCCAGTCATAATAGGAGAAGAGGTTCATTAGTCATGATAGTAGATGGGGGTCGCCAGTCGTAATAGTGGGGGTCGCTATACTAGTAGATACTAGTTAAAATAACAACATCCTCTCAAAAGATTTTTCTTTAGCTGGATGTATTGGTTCCAATGAACCTTATCATATATTATGCTTGTTATGCGAGGACGCATAGCGACCGAGTGGGGAATAAAATGAATTTTGAGACATTAAAAGTGCCCTCTTTTTAACGAGAAATATAAATTTTGAAGTTTAAGCCAAATTATTCAATGTATTATTTCACACTTTAAGCAAAATGTGATATATATAAATGCACTCATAATAATGTTGAATACCGATGAAATATAAATCTACTTTTATTAATTAGATTTAAATTTTTTTTTTTTTTTTTTTTTTTACATAAGCTCTAGAAAGTGCAATGAAAGGAATTATACTTAGAAGATGGATGTATCCCTAAGCTCGTCCAGCATTATACAGGCCAATGCTTCCAACAACACTGTTTCCCAATATTTGCCTCCAGCAGCTGGGGGATATTGCATAGAATTTTTTTTTAATAAGAAGTCTCATGGAGACCGAGCGGAAAATTTCGTGTTTGAAAAAGACCTAATAATGACAAAAAGGCATTACTAATAATCAAGAGTGCCCCTTTTTAAAAAAAATTGTTGGTGCGACTTTTTTCATTTCATTTTCTGTATACAATAAGAGCCATTTTAGACAAGAAAATGGGCTCTTTTAGGATGCATGAAAAAGTGGGGGTGCTGCGCTCCGTAGAAAACAGAACATTAATCTTTGCTGTAAAAATTTTGTTGACTGCAGGCCCCAAGGCTTCCCCGCCTATTCCGTACAAATCTACACAAATGCTTCTGATTGTCAACTATTCCCTTTTTGCCTCCAGCAGAGGGTATTGCCAAATATTGGGTCAAACCCCTTTTAAACGTATTGTCTGTTACTTAATGCGAGGTCATATTTAGAAAATATTTGGAGTGAAAATGCCACGTTTTTAAAAAGAAATTGTCAATGGGAGTTTCAGAGGTCTGAAAATCTTCTATGAGTACAAAAACGGCCTTATTTTACTACGAAAAGGAGCACTATAGGGTCCATAAAAAAGTGGGCCACTATGCCCCCTGCTTATGTAGGCCTATGAATGAGGATAATAAATTGAAACGGGGTCTTCCCACGAGTCCTCGATCCCACGAGTCCTCGGTCCCACGAGGCCGAATATTTTTCCACGAGTCCTCGGTCCCACGAGTCCTCGGTCCCACGAGTCCTCGGTCCCACGAGTCCTCGGTCCCACGAGTCCTCGGTCCCACGAGTCCTCGATCCCACGAGTACTCGGTCCCAAGAGTCCTCGGTCCCACGAGGCCGAGTATTTTCTGATTTATGGAAAAGTCTCAAGTAAATACTGAATTCATGATCTCGTAAGTTGTGATTAATACAACGGACATTGGTTTGCTGCAGCATTGGTAAATAGGGGCAATATTATGATTTATACTTGAGTAGCATCATGCTACTCTGAGGGGGACCCACGGGGCACAGGCCCCGGATAGGGGAAAAGGGGCTCCGCAAAGGATGAAAGGAAATAGAAGAGAGAGAGAGAGAGAGAGAGAAGGAGGGAAAGGAGAGAAAGGTGGAAAAAGGGGGGTGGGTTATAAGACAAAGAGGAAAAAGGGCAAAAGACAAAGAACAAAAAAAAAAAAAAAAAAAAAAAAAAAAAAGAGGGAAGAAAAAAAGAGCCGGATGGGGAGAAAGAGAGAAAGAGAAGAATTTTTTTTTTAAAGGGGGGCCTGAGCCCGTCTCCACAAAACTAAAATAACATGCGAGCAGAAAGTTTTGAGGCTAAATGAACATAATCTTGTATAATTGACAAACATTATATTCCTGACGAAGACGCAGGTCCGTCGAAAATTTGACGTGAAATGAATAAAGAAATTGGCGTTAATGCATTATCCCAACTATTTGTTTTTGTTTGATGACTGCCAATAGGTGAAACGCTTTGTTGTTTAAAAATATAATGGATAATATAAATAATTAATCTGGATTTTAATAATAATAATAATGATAATAAATAAAGATAATAACAATAATAAGCGCGAGCGAAAATTGTTAGAGTTCCATGGAAGAAAAAGGAGTGTGGAAAGCCCATTTCAGCTTTAAAAAAATATATCACCCGCGAAAGTCGGGGGGGGGGGGGTGATTGTACATAATTCAATTCAATTCAAATTTATTGATATACAATCCACAACTTTTGATTATCATCACAGACAAAGACAATGAATGTCTTACAAAATCATAATGAACATACAAAATCATAATGAACATACAAGCATATTTACAAAATCAATTAATAACTGAGCTTAAATATTATATATAGCCATGGACATTCACATATAATTGTCCCCATATGCATACATGTACACATACATTCACAGGCATACTGAAATATACAAAAATATTATATTTTAGATTTATGTATATTTAACATACACCATACGGGGTAAATTGTTACTATATGTAAACATACGGGTAATTTGTTAAAATGTGTAAATCTCTTATACCATACTTTTGTTTCAACTTTCCAGTTTCTTGGTATCGTTAACAGTAGATCAAGTAGAGCTCTAGAATAGACTAAAGTAATAATAGAAATATCAAAATATTAACACCTGAAAATTGAAACAAAATTACTTTATGTGTAATGTAATTGGGGTAGGTTGTTACATCGACATGGGGTAGGTTGTTGTAACAACCTACCCCATGGGTGATTTTACACATAAAATCAACTGTAGCAAAGCCATTAGGCAGAATTACAGGGCATGGCTCAGGACATACATGTACTATATTCACAATACCAGACTATCATCATGTGCCTTAAGTAAGTTGTAAGAACTATTACAAATTTTAATTTTTGTCAAAAATTCACTTGGAACTGTAAAAAACTGTTTTTGTTCATTTACGTTTTAATAAAACAACGGAGAAACCTCACGACCGGCAGTTCATCACAGCGATGTGTAGGCTGTATATAGATGCCAGTTAGCACGAACTCTCTTGTTCCAACTTAGCACACTGAGAACTGTAACAACTGACCCGTGTAACTTCCATCCCCGGTCTCCCCTATGATTCTTTAAAGCATACATTCATATACAAATTTTCTTCGTATCTCCTCGCTCTCCTAATAAGTTTCTCTTTAGATCTATGCCTCTGATCTAAAGTGTCCCCCTTTTCAGAAAAAAATGCCTTTTTATCGAGACCCCACTTTCAAATCCATTCTGCCTCTACTATATATCTTTGTTTTTCGTTTTTATTATATATTTTTTTTTTTTGCGCTCGCAGATACTATATAGGACCTTTAATGCACAAACATATCCCATTTCAGCTTAAAATTTCCGGCTCGCGCTTCGCGCTCGCTGATACTAAATTGGAACTATAATGGACAAATATCTCTTGAAATATATTTAAACTTTTGGCTTAAATTTTCGACTCGCGCTTCGCGCTCGCATTAGTTTTTCTATTACTAAAATGAACAGTAATCAAGGCAGCCATAAGCTAGAAACATACATTCAAAGACAAATTCTATTCACACCCCCTTCCTCTCAAATCCGCCACCGCCACTGCTATAGGGGTATTAATAACGTTCCTTGTGTCACTATAGTGCTTGTGTATGCCAAACAAGATCGCGACAAGTAGGCAAATTATTTCGCTCATTCCCCCACTCCTCGACACGGATTTACGCCGCTGATGGAAACATACCCAGGATAAATGCTAGAATTAGAAGATATCCCCAACTTTGAAAGCTTTCATGTAAAATATGGAACTTCTGTCTTTACTTTTTTTTTAATTTATTTAAACAAGGAACATGTATTACTATTATTGATATCAAAATTTTACCTAAATATCTGAGCACTTGGGCTTTAAAACCAAGTGTCAAAATCTCATTAAACCAAGTTTGGGCACAAGCAACATCTGAGTTCCAGTCATGTAGCCCGATTCGTGAAAGCTTACCCCAGAAGGCCATGGGTTTAGTTGGAACCTGCCCAGAATTAATTTCACATAAAGTTCTAGTTTTTAATATGGGGCTCTCAATATGGACAAATACATTTCTCTGGTACGGACTGCAGTGATAATGACTAAACGAAAATCTCATTCAATTCAAATAAAAAGTAAATTTATTTATGGAAAATAGATAGAGGAGGGTTGAAAATCACATGAAGTTATACTCACACATATCATATTAAATGAAATATTTGAAATTGGTCATTAGAACTTTATCAATCTTAATACAAGTTGATTGATCATTGATCACATAAATTTTTACAGAACATCTCCTTTCATTATAACATCTATAACACAAAGTACTGACCAATTACAGATAAAAGAACATTATGTGTCCAAAGAATATTGAATTAACTCTTTTATCTAAACCAATGGTTTAAGCAAAATACGATTTTGCTAGTGTGAAAGCCCCACCACCCTCTTTTTCTGTCCTCAATGTTCTTTGTTAGTTAAGATGATTACCGACAACTGAAAATTTGTTAACACCAAACATTAGCCTTTTGTGACTGAGCTCATGTTGGTAGGCTTATAGTTTCCTTAAAAGTCCACTTACATGTAGAAAAAAACCTGACTAGTATTTTGTTCTTTTGTCATCTAACATTCTTTGTTTGTTTTTGCCTTTTTTCTTTTTGTAAATAATCAGTTTTACCCCTAACATCTAAAGTGAATCCACATGCATGATTTTTTTTTTTACATCTCATTTTAGTTTTGATGTTTGACCAACACTCACACTTGAGGTACTTAATTCATCAATTAAATAAATAGCAATTACTGCATCTTAATCAATTGCTCAATTATATTGCCTATGGGTCTAAATCGACTTTGACTAATGCCCTTTTTGGCCTCATCCCACATGGTCCGATTCCCTTTCACCTACAACCAGTTTGTCTAATTACCTTTAGGTCTAACTTAGTTACCACTTCACCTTTTTATCATTGCATTTAATTCCCCTTTGGTCTAATTCCCATTTGGTCTACTGTCCGATTGGTCTAATACCACTTAGTCAATTCCTGTAACTGACTGGTAATAGACCAAATATTCATATGGGAATTAGACAATTTGGCTATTGGACGAAGTCTGCAATTAGACCAAGTGAGAATTAGACCAAATATGTATTAAACCAAGGGTAAGTTAAACCAAACTTTTAGTACCAAATGGGTTTAGCCCATGTGGTATTAGACAATCAGAAAATTGGACCAACTGTTGTTAGATTATGTGGATGTAAACTGGGGAAATCAGCCACACCTTACTTACTGTCATTGTTTCAATTCATACATTATGATCATGTATACATAAATTGAATGAAAGAACAAAAAAAAAAAAAAAGAATTGCAAGAGCATGTAGAACACTTCGAAATATAAGTCACAAAGTACTAGGTTTTTTACTTTAAATATACTTTTCTAACTGAATTACTAGGCCCTGTTGGAATATTTTGACTCCAATTTATTATATCTGTCTCCCTCTAAAGGTAGTATCACAATTTAAAATAAAAACTTTATATTTGACATTCATGCTTGTCTGCCCAAGCACAGACAAATAATGATGAATCTGATTTTCATTTATGGAATTGTCAATGAAAAGAGTCCAATCAAAGAAATATTACAGCTGATTTTGCATGAAATCAATAAACTTTTTTTTTTATATATATACTATAAAAAAAAGCCCTGCACCCTCTTTTAATTTGAAAAGTCACTTCATGTATAGTTACATGGAAGAAAAATACAAGCATTTTCTAGACATAGAATTGTAATAAAAGAACGTTATACTAACATTCAGCATACATTCTAAGTACCATATTTTATAAAATGCATAATGTATAATGCTTAGCAACTATACATTTAGAAGTAATCAAAATCTTTGGATTCTTTATGGAAAAATATAATGCAGCAAAGTTCAGGCGCATTGTAAGAAACATCACAAGCTAACTGTGCTTTGGGAAAAGACAATTGTTAAAGGAATAATTGTAGTTTACTTTTACACAAAATATAAATAATTTACTCCTCATCAACTATGCTGCTAAGAGATAAACTTTGACAAAACTATAAAATAATATTTTTCGCTTCATACACTATATACATATATATATTTTTTTTGTAAAGTAGAAAATAGAATAATTTACATCAATAATAGAAATTTTCTTAAAGCACCCGTTCACCTAAATAGATGCTTATATAAATTACATACACCAATTCAGCAGTAAAAATGGAATATTTGTCAGACAGAAAATTTCAGAAAGCTAACAATATTTCAACTCTTCACTCACACTTACAGCCTACAGGAATATAACATTAAAATATAAAAAATAAATACATAAATCTACAGAGTTTGTATAAGCCTCTTTTCTACTTGTTGTGTTACCACTAATATATAAATAGTTTTGCTAGTCATCGCATATTAGAATTGCGCGGTTATTTTATATTTTCAAAAATGGCCTTTAAAATCTCAAATTTAGTGTGCAACAGGTGAACACAGTTACATATTCCATCAATATCAAAGAGTAAAATTCAACATCACTAAATCCCGGTATCATGCACATACATGTAGAAAACATCATATTCTTAGACTCAAGATTACATCATAACTTGACTTGCAGCATTTAAAATTATGATACAGTCCACTCCCATTGTTTTAAAATTCACATTTTGATCCATTCATGCTAACATTTAAACAGTTGGCACATCACACTAAAAAGGCAAAGGTATGTTAATGGAAATTATAACTTCTATTCACAAATAAAGGGACATAATACATTGTTTTAAAACTAACAATTATAATTATGAGAAAACAATTCTATAATACAAAACTTTTACTTTTAAGCATCACAAGTTGAACAGGTACATAATAAGGACAAACACAGAAAAAAGACCCTGAATACACATTTTTATGTGCGTAAAAAATTGAAAGCTCGAAGTTTCAGCATTTAAACAACATGTTGAAATGAAAGGATTGCTGTATTAAAAGCTAAGAGCAGAACCTGAATTAATTAACATAAAGTTAACAAAATGTTGTCATTTTAAATGGTATAACAACTCGAATAGGTGAATAGACGGTGTTCATATCTGGAAATATAAAAGTTCTGTTGTATGGAAACAATATAATAGGACATTAATTTAGTTCAGCATTACATGTTACACATTATACACGACAAAGAACAAATAAACATATTTACACCTTATTTATATAGTTCAGCAGAATGTGTCAAGTTTTTATACATAATACATAAAATACTTAGGATCAGTTATACATAGATCAGCGATAGAATACCAGCATTTCAAATTTCAGCTAAAATTCAGTTGTTCCTCATACCATTTTCTATAATTCTCCTGGCATTTAAAAAAAAAAAAACCAACATCATACTTATAAACTTGTCCATCCCAATAGATGTTTATATAAAATACATACAACAATTAGGCAATAAAACTTGAACATTTGTCAGACAGAAAATTTAAGAAGGCTAACAATATATTACCTCTTCACTCACATATAGGGAAAGGTGATAGAAAGATTCGCAAACTGGAAAACAGCCTGACAGGAATCGACGCGTGAAGGCTCTTTCTGTGATGCAATGAATGCAATGAATACTATGATCTTTAAAATGTAATCAAGTATAATTGAAGATGCTAGTACTAAAAGTTTGTATGTTACATTTTGGCCCTCTGTTACATTTATGTAACAATGTGTCGTGTTCATCCAAGCGTAAAGACATACCACACAAAAATGGTACCAAAAGATGCGGGACGAGTTACTCTTTCGGAATATGTAAAATAAGTGAAGATGCTAGTACTAGACGTTCGTATGTTACATTTTTACCCACTGTTTCTCAAAACTGATTTGATGTAACATAGGAACTTCTAGTACTAGCATCTTCAATTACAAATCAAACATAAGAATAGGAGAAAGGACTCGAGAAGAAGTAGACTCACACATATAGCCTTAAATTCAGCAGAATTTCTTAAGTTTTCATACATATTACATATTCCTATAATGACATTTAACAAAAACCTATCAAAGAATTTACTTTAGATGGGCAAGTTGTATACACATTGTAAGAATGCTTTCATATTTTGGTTCAGCAGATTTTGACAGTGGTGTAAGCATTTACGGGCCACAACATAATTTTCTGGTACATGTCGTTACTTGCTATAATGCTATTTATAAATTGATCATTATATTCATATAATCAAATTCAAACATAATTTCCACTCTAAATATACAATCAAGGAGTTAGGAGAAAAGACTTACTCCACGAACAAGAACCTGTACAATAATAGCAGCAAAATGTATATACACGCCAAGCTTCAGCAGAAAAGACACATCAGTGAGATTAAACTAATTCTAACCGTAACTTATGTGTGTAATTATGTCCAAGATAGTACTAGCTCATGATCTGTTTCTTTAAAACATGTCACATGAATACATAAAGAAGTAGAATTCAAGAGAAGCTCAGCCTCTCAAGTTTATTAAGCTCTTGGCAAAGTTTGGAATGATACCTAGGCTACTGAAAATGCATGCTGGTACAAATGAAAATGATCCTCATGAATGAATAGGCTAAACAATTAGGATTTATTGGGTGGTTGCTGAATGCTCATTGGCTGGCTAGGGATTGCAAAGTTGGACTTTAAATGTACTTTGGCTGGTACAAAGTTGTAAGCCCATTGGCCGATTCCTTATTGGCGTATTAGGAATTCTGAGGTTGTTGCTGAATGCTCATTGACTAGTTAGGAATTGCTTGGTTGGATTCTGAATGCGCACTGGCTAGTACAAAGTTGTAAGCTGTTGGCCAATTCCTTATTAGCTTATTAGGAATGCTGGGGTTGTTGCTGAATGCTCCTTGGCTAGTTAGTAATTGCTTGGTTGGATTCTGAATGCACACTGGCTAGTACAAAGTTGTAAGCTGTTGGCCAATTCCTTATTAGCTTATTAGGGATTCTGCGGTGGTTGTTGAATGCTCATTGGCTGCATGACTGTTGGAGGTGGCTGGCCCGCACTTCCCGAAGGATCACCAGACGCTCCCATTGGTATACCCATGGAAGCATACAGAGTGTCTGGATCGTAGCAAGAGTATCGGGGTGCATACTTGATGCTACCAAAGGCACCCTCCTTGCCTGCAATCTCCTGTGGTCCTTCTACGGCAGCTTTGTAAGTAGGAGGGGGAGGCAAACCTACAGTTGAAATGAGACAATATTTAAGTTGAATCAACAGATTGCTTCCATTCCTACTCAGACAATCAATTTTGTTATCACTCTCACTGAAATGTGTAAATTTTAAAACTTTAAAGCTGACTCAAGGTATTAACCCATCAGTAGATTTGAATCAGACTGTATGATCCAATACAATCTCATTCACAGTTCAGTCATATATGTAAGAGACTTCTCTAAGCATATTATTATTATTATTATTATTATTTTTTTTTTTTTTTTTTTTTGGGGGGGGGTGTGTGGATACTATTATGCTTTACATAGCTTCAGATCCAGAGAAGGTGTAAATATCCCATGTGCAAGAGTGACGAGGAACCAACTTGTTTTTTTTTAATGTAATCAATGTATTGTATATTTTCTCTGAAGACACAGCAACAAGTACAAAAACACTATGATTCAAACTTACCCTCCTCACCAGCTTGTCCTCCAGGTAGAGGGTACCCTGCTGGAGCAGATGCCCCAGGTGGAGGATATCCCTGTTGCCCAGGTGGTGGTGCCCCAGACTGCCCTGGCTCAGGCACTCCTGGAAGAGCATAACCCTGCTGCCCTGGTGGCGGCATCCCAGGTTGTCCAGGTTGGGGATAGCCCTGTTGTCCTGGCTGGGGTACTCCTGGTGGTGGCGCCCCAGGTTGGCCTTGCGGTGGATAGCCTTGCTGCCCTGGCCCCGGTTGAGGGAAGCCTTGTTGTCCTGGAGGAGGGTAGCCCTGTTGTCCTGGAGGAGGGTAGCCTGGTTGTCCTGTTTGGGGCACTCCAGGTTGGCCTGGTGGAGGTTGCATCACATAGGGGTTCTGAGAAGGATCCTTCACGGTGTGAGCGAAGGCTGGGATAGTGCCAATCACGACACTCATATTCGTTTCAGCATCCATAGGTGTACCAGAAACATCTGCCTCAATCTGTTTTTAAAGATAGAATGACTAGAAAATTTGCTCTGATGCAAGGACCTATCTTCTTCATTGTACTCTGGTTTAAACCATTCTAGTAGATATTCATTTATTCTAGAATTCCAGTACAGTACGAACATTAGTAAACACAACTACTTGAACAAAATGTGACCTTACTATTACACTCTTTCCATAAACTTTATCCCCATTTATCTTGTTAATCAAAAGAAGTGACATAATCTGACACTAGCAAACAGACAAGAACTGTTAACCTATTGGATACAATTTTATCTTGGTATAACACTCTTTCCATAGACTTTTCAAGTCCATGCCATTCAGGTTTCTATGCCTATCTGGGACTACAACATGCAGTTGGAATTGTGTGATAAATTCAACCCATGTTCCAACAGGGTGTCTTCGAAATTGTAATTATGGCAACTTGATCCAACACTGCCCAAGTGTCAACATGATGAAATTCTGGCTCCAAAATGTAAGAAGCTAAGTAACTATATGGTTGAGACCTGGGTCTTCTTGCATAAAACTTTGCTATCATAGTAACTTACCTGGACAAAGTACTCCACTTGAATGTTTGGGCAGTTTTCATAGCAGCATGGAGGAATAGGGGGAATCAGCATTCTCATCCTGTCATAGTTCAATGACCCCATGGCTTCACATCCATCAAGCTTTAGTTCAGCCACCGTCTTAGTAGACTGCCTGGTGTGGGTCCGCCCAGTGCCACGGCGTTGAGCACTGAAATGGCCTTTCTGGAATGGGGATGAAAAGGACAGAATATACATGTAGCAATATACTTTAAAATACAGGCCTCTCCTTTTATAAGAAGGTGCTCTGGACCAAGTCAATTACCTCATAAATGAAATCTGGTAATACTGAGCAAGTACAAATGTACCAGTGTTTACACATGTATATTTGATATTGGAACTTTGAGAATTGCCTCATAATGAAATCCCCTGTGCACTACCAAAGTGGTGACTTATATATTAAAAATACATTACATGATCGCTACAGAGCACTTTACAATGATACTGTTAAGATAAGAATTTACAAAAGTGTTCACTGATCAGGGAGGTGTTACAGCAGAAGGTAATATACATATGGTGTAATTTGAGTAATTTCAATGGGGTATTTCATAAACAAGATTTTCTCTGATTTCAATTGCAAATTTTCTCAAGACTTATACCTTCTACGCTTCCATTGAAGCAAACACATGTTTTAATCCATTCACTATTAGACCAACTACAGTGTACACGTATGGAGTCCCTCCAGAAAATCAGATTTTTATCAAGGTCATTTAGTGAAGTTATTGACCAGTAGTAAATGTATTTTACACCGTAACGTTTAATTGGGAGCTTCTTCTTCTTCGTCTTGAGTCCTTTCTCTCATTTTTCTGTTTGATTGTATCATTATATCTGTTTAAATTTGAAAGGTCATAATTTATATTTATGTTTCTTCGAGGAAAGAATCTGAAACTGAGTCTAAATCTGAATAGTCTCTACCCATTAAGCACTGAATGCAGATGATGCCATTAGGTGAAAGAGTAGAAGGATTAGCTTGGAAGCATAATGAAAGTACAGCTCACTGTTTAACCCTTTAGCACCTAGAGACTGCGTGAAAAGTATCGATTTACTCACTAGCGCAAAAAGTTATGCTGTGTTTCAATCAGGTTTTTTCAATAAGAATTGCTCCTAAAACATACTTTTTTTGTGCAGAATCGGACAGCACACATCCAGTGGGTAATCAAGAACAAGTATGGGTATGTTTCATCACATATTTTTTTATACTATCTTGACTATAGCGTGCTTAAGACAGGGGCGGTTTGGGGCGGTTTAGTGAGTAAAGTGAGGGGCGGTCTCCAGCGGTTTAGGTGCCAATGGGTTAATATTTTTTAAACTTACTTGTTGCAGCCTGACAGTGATGCCTATGATCTTCCTGGAACTGTTGTTATGAAGATCCATGGAAACAAAGATGTATTCTCCAGGTACGTAGCCTCTCTTGTCAATGAATCCCTTCAGAACAATAGGTCCAGATGCACAGCAAAGGCAACATACTGTCTTTTCAACCTGGTGACTTTGAGGAGCCTGTAAACAACATACATGTAATTAAAACAAAATTATAATAACTAAAAGTGGATGTATAATTCTGAAGAGCGATGGATCCAAAATATATAATATTGACATAAAAAATAAAAAAATGAGTCACAACATTTATAACACCAGTGGGAATAGCATTAAGGAAAAGTGATCATGCAATAAGCTTCATGATTCATTGATTATGATACAAATTTGGAATAACAACTGTGCATGATAATTTGTTATTACCTCTACACTTCCTAGTCCATTGCAAACATATTTTGTATGTAAACTTACACTTTGTTTTCGTGCTGGTCCTTTATTATGTACATGTATAGTTCTGAAGTGGAAAATAATATATTTCTAAATGCCCAGTGACGTAAAATTAATTTTCTGTTGTAAAATCAAATCAATAAAAGCAACATTGGAAATAGAAAACAAGATTCCTACAAACAATTTCTGAATATTGTTAAGATTTTAGCAATGTATTACACGTTCAAATTTTACAATATCACACAAAACTGAATCTGCAGGAATGTTTCAAACCAAGCAATAATTGGTCAATATCTAAAATGCATAATGTTTACTTCAATAACTTCCTTACACATTATTTGCAAATGAAATATTTAAAAGCAATACAATTAGGACAAAATTGTTAATCCCTTTTCGAATTGCTTTCCCATTACATGATTAAATGCCTCTGAATTGCACCAATTAATAAGCCAACAAATAAACATTCTGGATCCAGAGTATTTGGAAGCTTGGGACTCATTTTGAACTCATTTGCTTTTAACCTTAAACAAATATTCCAATATTCAATATCTGAAAAATCAGTCCTAAGAGTATGTGATAGGAAGCAAACTTAAGTTATAAAGGCAAAGAAAATGGGATTCCTTTTATGGTTGTAATATCTACAACTTGTAGGAATTTCTTGTCCTTTGCACTGTCATAAAAATAAGATTCCTAACATTTTTGTAAAAATTATTATTAAAAAAAATGATGTACAAGATCTACAGCGTACACTATAGTTTGTGAATATCATTCAAACAGTTACTCGAACTTTCAAGATTATCATTGCTTGCATTATCAGTACAATAAACTTACACGGGTCAATGTGATCTATTTCAAAGCTTTCTAATTTGATTAGAGAACATTTTAAGCAAATATGATTACTGTCATTTCCTATAGAAAACCACCCGAGTGGCACTGAATAAACAGGAAGAAGAATCAACTTATTAAAATCATAAGAAAACCAAGTTTTTGTAATACAAGATGCTTCTACTTTTGACAAGGATTTCCCTATTTACCTATTTACCTGGGTCCATGATCCAACACCCTGCCCCAATATATTTATGAAGAAAAAAAAAGCCTACATGTTCCCTGCCCTACTGAGTGTTTGTGGAGTTTCAAAAATTATATTTAAGAAAGCTAAATATAGACAGCTTGTAAATGTCTGCATAAAAATCATAATTGCTTTGCACTGCAAACATGACTCATATTTGAACAAACTTCAATAAAGAAATATGTTCTGTTCAAATACATACATGTACATGGATGGGTCAAAGTTTATGTCGTCTATCGGGAACTCCAATAATAACACCAGTACCCTGTTACATAAAGAGTAATGATCAATTGCAAATTTGACACACCTGCTCTGATTGGTTCATATGGAGATTTTGCAATTGACTGTATTTCTTTATGTTACATAGAGGGCCAAATGGCTTACAATAACATTTGTATCATAACTTTGGATCGTAAGGTCAGGGGTAGGTATATTTTTACATGTAGGTCTGAGCCCATATTCCATAAACGACTTAAGCATGAAATGTAAGCATTTTTGCTTATCTTTTGGCTAAGACAAATTCTTAGCCAAAATGCGCAATCCATAAACCCAAAATGGCTAAGATTTTTTTCTTAACTTAAGACTTAAGAATTTTGACAGTTTGACAGAAAGCATAAATTCTTAGATTTTGGCTAAGCCAAAAGTCTTAAATCAAGATGCGCCTTCAAATGCGCACATAAAAATGAAAAATTTTATCTTAACTTTAAGCCTACTACATAGTGGCTTAACTTATATGCTGCTTATACGGCAAGCTCATTTTAAACCACAAACTAAACATAACAACTTTCATCAAATTCTTTTGAAATAATCAGATACATTTTAGACATAATCTGCAATGTGAAGCATCTTAAACTTTTAGACAGTTTAATTCTATTCGTGAGATATACGGTAAACTAAATAGTAACGACATCCATAAAATGTTACAAATTTATTTCAAAACAGAAAAATGAAACTTTTATAAGCGTATTTTATACAGATTGTGTAGGGCATAAGGCCCTTTGTTGCGCGCAACTATTTTTGTCATTTTGCTTCTGCACGACCTTTGTGACTTCATAACAAGTTATGACTTTTGCTTATTTTTTTTTAACGTAGACAAAGAGCCCATCGTGTTTGGAATACGGCTAAGGCGTTTTTCTTCTCTTAGACAAAATCTTAGAAAAAATACTTACCGGTAAGACTTAAGACAAATGCTTAAGTCGTTTATTGAATACGGGCCCTGGGGACAAAATTTGGAATTCATTCAATGTATAAAACTTACTACATATTACACTAATCCGTCAAACATGTACAATAAAACTACATGTAAGCTTGGACCAAACTTAGGATAACTACGGACACCTTGACTTTGAAGATGCTAAATAGCCTCTAAGTAATGGTACTATTGTTTGTGCTGTTGGGCACATACATGTACAACATGCCTACAAAATGTAAATGGTCAACTTACCAATACATTGTATTCATAGTTGAGATCCTTGACCGTGAAGATGCTGAATAGCCTCTGCGTATGATGGTCAAACTTCCAGGGTCGGTCGATGGTAATCTTGACATAGTACCTCACATACCCATAGGAATTCTCATAAGGAGGAGGGAGGGGGATATTTGGGATCTGAAACTGGAATGGAAATCGATGTTCCCCAGCGGTCAGGCTGATGCGGTCTGCAGTTTTGTTACCCTTACCTGCAGGAACAAAGGATAGTTATAAATATTAACCGGTCAATAGTGATCTTGGAGTATTACCTATACATGTACCCATGTCGGAAACTTGAGGAGGCAGGGGAACATGCATGTTTGGGATCTGAAACTGGAATGGAAATCGATGTTCCCCAGCAGTCAGGCTGATGCGGTCTGCAGTTTTGTTACCCTTACCTGCAGGAACAAAGGATAGTTATAAATATTAACCGGCCAATAGTGATCTTTGAATATTACCTCATATATATGTACCCATGTTGGAAACTTGAGGAGGCAGGGGTACATGCATGTTTGGGATCTGAAACTGGAAAGGAAAGTGATGTTACCCCGCAGTCAGGCTGATGCAGAAGTATTATCCTTACACAGAGGATACATGTAGTTATAAATATTAACTGGTCAAAAGTGATTTAGGACTATTACCTCATATACCAATGTAGGAGGCTTCATATTAAAGGAGGAGGCAGGGGAGTGTTTGGGATCTGAAACTGAAAAGAAAATCAATTTTCCTAAGCAGTCTGTCTGATGCAGGCAGCAGTACCAGTTACCCTTTCCTGCAAAAACAAGAGGTTTAGCAGGCCAGCAAATTCAGATAGCAAAAATTGGAACAATTTGCATTTTCTGTAAATCTAACTAGCTCCTGCAGGAAGTGTTTTTGAAGATCATGAACCTATTTTCCTGTCAAATCACTGAGAATAAAAAGGACATTGTAATGATCTACATCTACATATGTAGTTGAAAGAAAAATTTGTAAAAGGATGAAGTATTTTCATATTTTAATTTCAATATCACTAAAGATTTCATGTCCATTGGTCGTATCTATGCAAAGTTATAATAGCGCAAAGATAAAAAGCTCAAAATTTTATACCGATAGTCCAAAACAAAGGTGTAGAAATTCTTTTTGCCAAATCTATTGTGGGCCCAGCAGCCAGTGAGCAGATGAAGTTGCTCTGCTCCTTTCTTTGAATGCCAAACAGGGTAGCAGCAGCTCCATTCTTTTAATGTCTTTTGATACATGCATGACGCGGCCAGGGATTGAACCCACGACCTCCAAATAATTGTGAGGCCGGACGCTCTATCTACATGTACTTAGCCAACTATGAAAGAGGATCAGGCTCATGAATATAGGTAGGCAGCTAGCCGGCTTTAGAGTAGATGAACGACGTACCAGCAGCTGAGTATTGGAAAACATGAGAAAGAACCCCACATTTACCAAACTAAACATCTGGCAGTGCATCTCTGCTGCATAAGGTCCCTACAGCCGGGGCCGCCCAAAATGAGTGCCCATTTTACAAAATATTCTATATTGAAGAAAAATAGCAGAATTCATTTTCTAAACACACTAAATTTGTTGTCAAAATAAAGAGTATTAATAGGGATGGCCAAACAAAAGCAAAAAGCCACTAGAACGGTTTCCCATTCACTGTATGGATGTAGTCACCCATGCATTTACAATGCAAACAATAACCCATGCACTCCCTAATCAATAATACACAGGCAGAGAAACAGCACAATTTTCAATAAAAACAGCTTTTGAAATTTGGCCAGTGGTAAATATCAATCATTTTTATTCCTAATTGGTCAGTTTCTTCCTTAGAAAATACCTCAGCAGAAGATCAACTTTTCCTGTTGGGTCATTCCATGCCAATTCACCCGATGGGTTACACCCTACCGTCTCAGAATTTGCTCAAATTTGGTACACTTAAAGTTTAACATTACCTTCCCATGAAATAAAAAAAAATAGCGTAAACGGTCCATCGGTTTTCGAGCTATGGCCCGCCCTTTGTGATTCGTTTTGGCAAAAATGGGTGTGACCTTCCATTTCAACGGCACAATGCGCCTGAACTGGTTGACCAATTTTTGTGTAGAAATGCACTACATTCAAAATGGGAAATTTCAAAGAGGAATTCAAAAATGGTATCAAAAATATTATTGGAGCAATTTAAAGTGCTATGACATTTGACCTTTCCTTAACCTTTGATTGTTGACCCCAGACGAATAATATTTTTACTTGATTTTTATGTATATTAATTGTCAGTATAATATTAACATAACATGTAAATATCTAGGATGATATTTTGTTTCTTCACCTTTAAAAACTCTTTTAAATGTAATTTACAAAGTTAATGTTACCCCCACATAGTGATATTGTGTTGGTAATTTGTGTACAAGCTCCCATTATAGGCATTATAGGCTTACTTGAATACTTCCAAACTGAAGTTAAATTACATTCAATTAAAACAGGAAACTAAACATTTCAGGTAATAAAGGAAACATTAAACAAATGATATGTATACATGTACGTAGACTCGATTTGCTTATGAATAGAGACATTTGTTAGCCTTTTGATTGGGTGCAATAGGTATACATACAAATCATCAGAAATCTGCGGTTTGACAGAAACAAAATGCTTCCTACTGTAGTCAGCTCTACTGTCCCAAACTGGATACATCCCCGAGATGTTTGAAGATCAGCAACAGATATGGAATACATTATGGTATTTGATTATATGTTACTTCAGTTTTGAAAGTATTCATGTATAATGGAGTCTTGTACACAAATTCCAACAAAATATCAGTAATGTGGGGGTAACAGTAACTTTGTAAATTACATTTAAAAAGAGTTTTTAAAAGGTGAAGAAATAAATATCATCCTAGATATTTACATGTTATGTTATATTATACTGAAAATTAACATACATAAAAAATCAAATAAAATATTATTCGTCTGGGGTCAAAATCAAGGTTAAAGGAAAGGTCAAAGGTCATAGCACTTAAATTGCTCCAAATAATATTTTTGATACCATTTTTGATTCCTCTTTGAATTTCCTTTGAAATGGTTACCAGTTTCACAAAAATTGGTCAACCAGTTCAGGCGCATTGTGCCGTTGAAATGGAAGGTCACACCCATTTTTGCCAAAACGAATCAAATAGGGGGGGGGGCCATAGCTCGGAAACCGACGGACCATTTACGCTAATTTTTTTTGTTTCATGGGAAGGTAATGTTAAACTTTATGTGTACCAAATTTGAGCAAATTCTGAGACGGAAGGGTGCAAAATTGCACTTTCATTGGGTGAATTGGCATGGAATGACCCTGTTGGAAAAATTGATATTAAAAAAACTACAGCATGTTCAAAGTGATGCTACTGTGTGATGTGTGTTATGACTGGAATTTCTCATGATTGGAATAGATTCAGATAAGGAAAAGTAGATATTTATAAAATTTCACTATTTTTGAACAAAAAATGTTTTGGGGTGAAAAACAAAGAACAATGTTTACCACTGGCCATTTAAGTTTTAAAATTACTCTACCCTGTCTAACACTCAGCTCTGAGCCACACCACCATAAAATAGCCCATTGTCTAGGGTGTTCCTATTGAAACATGCCCTATAGATGGAGTATTTTTCCACGGTGGTCATATTGGATCACATACGGTACATACATGTCAAACCATCAGTTTTGTACTGCCATAAATTGTATTTTGTATAATCTACTCAAGTGTGTTACTATAATCTCATTTCATGTTGATACACAAATGTTTGGTATGATTTGGTTTAATAAATCAAAGACAAAAGAACCATAAACTTGAGCTTTATTGCATTTTCTGGCTTTGTCTGAAACTTGTAAAAGTGTTCTAGCAGCTCATTGGTAATCTGAGACACTCTTTGGGTCATATCTTTGAAACGGAACATCCAATTGTGATAATTCAAGTACCAAAATGTTTCTTTTAAAATGCTTTATCAAATAAGTCTAGCAAAAACAACTTAAAAATAACTTAAAATTTTAGTGGACATCCCTAGTATTAAATTGTCTTTAAAGTTTGTGCGATTTTCAAATCAGACTGAAATAGAAAATAGTGAGGATTTTGATGAAGAAATGTTTTTTCTCTTTTTTTTAACAAAATATTTTTTGTTCCTTTTTTCAATAATTTTTAATAAATAGTTTTAAAATACATTGATGATTGTTACTTTTCTACAAACTACCTACATGCTTGTGAATGATGGTGTAAAAAGAAGGGAGTAACATCATATCCCAATAAAGAATTATGATTCCCAAAAGTTGGAATGCAATATAGACAAAAATCAACAATTTGCCCTGTAACGGAGAAGAACCATATACCTGCACGTGTATTACGAAAGACCGATGACATTTCGATGGCTTTTAGCTGACAAACCAAATAGCGAAAATTTGTCTGTCATCAGGACAAGGATGTGCCTCGTTTTCCGCTGATTTTGTTTGCCTGCTTACAGCCATTACATACAAACAGCTTTTCATAATACACGTGCAGGTATGGGTTCTACGGCGGTCACGGGCAGATTTTTTATTTTGGTCTATATTGCGTTCCTAACTTTAGAGAATCATAATTCTTTATCGGGATAAGATATTACTCCCTTCTTTTTACACCATCATTCACAAGCATGTAGAACCTGTAGTTTTTAGAAAAGTTATAATCATCAAATTTATTTAAAACTATTTATCAAAAATTATTGAAAAAAGGAAAAAAAAAGTTTTTGTAAAAAAAAAGAGAAACAAACATTTCTTCATCAAAACCTTCACTGTTTTCGATTTCAGTCTGATTTCAAAATAGCAAATGACAATGACAGCAAATTTAGTGTGTTTAGAAAAAGAATTCTGCTATTTTTATTCAAAATAGAATTTTTTGTAAAATGGGCACTCATTTTGGACGCCCCCGGCTGTAGGGACCTTATGCAGCAGAGATGCACTGCCAGATGTTTAGTTTGGTAAATGTGGGGTTCTTTCTCATGTTTTCCAATAGTCAGCTGCTGGTACATCGTTCATCTACTCTAAACCCGGCTAGCTGCCTACCTAATACCACTTGTATAAAAGTACAGTAAAATGATAAATTTACATTGAAGTTTGATGTGAATGTAAATATTAGCTTCACCAGAATTCACTATCAGAACGTCCCCTTTCATTTCTTTAAAGTAAAAATGTAGTGAAAGGTACATGTATGTACATATAGCCAGAGTTACATGTTCATCATACGTTTTGTGGTTACTGGTATTATTGACTCATAAATTGACTGTTTTACCAATTTATTGTTAGCACTCAATCAAATAAGTGAAAGTCATTACCTCACAAAAGGTACGGTTTGAACTACGTCCTGCCACTTTTTTTATAGGTCACTTAGGCATCAATTTCCTTACCCAGTGTACCAAAGTACACAGTAGAATTATTAATGCACTGGTAATTCTTGCTGTCCAAAGCTAAGCCGGGGGTAAAAGCTCTCTGGAAACTTACAGCACGAGCAAAAATTATCAGACCAAACTCTTTTTCTCTTCTTGGACAATAGTGCTATTTACATTTTTAACAAACGGTTTACACTCATATGCCAATGATATATAGTTGCTGAAGACTGTATTCAAGTTGAGATAGTTTGTGTTTAAATTATGTTTTCTTATCACACAAAGAAAGATACACACACATTGAAACCCTGATGAAAAAAGTGCTTGGTCTAATAGTTTTTCCTGAGCTATAATATAATTCTATTCACTTTATTCACAGATATATCATATTTCATTTGATGTATTTTCAAGAACAATTATCCTTGCCACTCACCTGCACCTCTAAGTGTAATCTCCTGGTTAAAGTATTGATGATCAGTCCAATAGCTCACTGAATGTCTATTGTCTCCACTCCCCTCAGACTCTGTCCAATGTGTGTATGCCTTACCAACACATTTGATTTGAATGCCTAATCAAAATAGAAAATGGATGATTATCATTCCTTTAATTTAAAAGGGGGCAAATTGCAAAACATACAGAATCGATTACACATTTCAATTAGTTGCCATTAGATCTATATCAACTTTTAAAAAAAAGAATACAGTTTAATGAGAAAAAAAACGTATATCTACAATATAGGCTACATTGTACACGTGAATATGTAAAAAAAAATTCATGTGAGGAGCATGGAAGTTGACAAGGTACAATGAGGGTTAAACAGCTAGATAACTAAGGGAAATGTCTAAAAACAACCATTTTTAATCTACATGTAGATCCAGATGAAAAAGGTTCAATTCATACATGTATGACCATTAAAGGAAATAGTTTGATTAAGTTCAAATAAAATCTCTTCCACAGCAGCACAGTTGAGCTCTCTAGTCCTGGTGTAGACCGGGGCTGGTCTGTCTTCATCGTGTACCTCTGAAGACAGAGAGCTACCATTGCACGAGCTGTTCAAACTGCAGTGTACATAGCCGAGTGTGTTTGTCGGTGATTATATTTGATTGAACCAAGATTTGCTACAACATGAAAGTTATTCCACTTACCGCATCTGGAAATAGATTTTCTCTAGATCTACATGTATCTGTTTCTTGTCCTTGATGCCCAACTGTCTTGTTGAATTTGTTTTTTTTTGGTTTTCCGTAAGTTTTTCCCATGAAATATGGGGAAATTTAACAGAGAATCTTGCACTGCAGTTTGAACAGCTCGCGCAATAGTAGCCCTCTGTCTTCAGATAGGTAAGCCCTACGATGAAGACAGAGCAGCCTCGGTGTAGTCCTGGTGAATTATCATCATGCGTACTTCAACGATTATATTAACTACAAAAATGTATATTTTTCAGCCGTTAATGACAAATGAAACCATACAAGAAGTTATATAGATGTACATGCACATTAAGAGAACTTTTGAAACCTTGACCATCACATGTTGCGGTATGTAGAGGGGTTCGTAAACAATTCAAATGATGGGAATTCTATCAACAATTGTTAAAGAAACAAAAACAGATATAGATCTAGATCTATAGGTTTTGAACATGTTTTAAACCCATCGGAGACCAGTCCTAGACAGTTCAAATTTTGGTGGCTGCTATGTAGTAACCGGGCTACACCATTGTACACTCAATTGGATAACTTGTTTATCACAGGGCGACATCATGTCATCCCACATCAGTCATCATCATGTCATCATGATGATGTCGAACAATTTTCTATTGAATAGATCCTAAATCTGGATAAAACAACCAGCTCGAGGTTTATTAAGTGCTTCTCCTATAGAATATCACTAATTATTAGGAATAAAAAAATAATTTCGTGCTCTTTTTCAGGTCAATTAGGGTCGCTACGTTGTAGACATAGGCCTGTGCTGTAGGCGTATGTTTCTATGATCACCAGTCGGTATGCGATATGACCCTACCACTGGAGTGCAGCTCCGCCGGAGTCTCTGGCTAGCAAACCCCCATCGTCACCCTATTTCCCCCTCCTTATCACTACACTTACCACGAATATCTCCCTTTTCCTCCGATACAACTATCCTTGCTTCTCCCTGCACTACATCTCCTGGTTTGTAGACCTCTTGGTTTCCTGCTAATAGAACTTCAAAGACCTGAAGTTTCCCCATCTTGATAAAGGCAAAGAGCTTTACCCAACAATAATCAATAATGGAATAAACATCTCGGGCGGTATTATTAGCAATATCATAATCGTAAGACGTTTCCACCGACGCACGCAGCTGTTGCTAATAATAGACGTGATGGTGGTATAGTCTTTACGATGCAGACTCTATTTGACTCCAAAGTGTATACAGTATACAGTAAAACGTGCCACTTCGTTGTCAAATAATTATAAAGACTGCATCGTAAAGGCTATACAAAGTGACAAAATTGACATTTCCTGTAATTTAGTGTAAAACAGGAAAATATTCTGTCATGTTTACACTGACGTCAAGGCAAATACCTTGCCCAATTATTATATGATTTTTATTTTTAAATGTGATGTAAAGATAGTACAGGCCTAATGATTATTACAAAAAAAAAATGCATAACAAGATTAAAACCAAGCCTATATTCAAACAATATTAATATTCAATATGTTTCTAGGATACCTCCCCTGGAGCTCAACTCCCGCCTGACAAGTCCCCCGGAGATGGGACGATTCCCCCAAGGACAACTCCCAGTAACTTGAAAAGAGGGAAGTGTATTGTATATGTTCCGACCCCCAAGTCATTATTATTATCATGTAAGTTCAGTTGAGATAATCTTGTAAAGTGTAAAAGACTTCAATTTTATCATTCCCTATTCATTATTGTGTTCATGTATCCGTTAAAACCAATGTGGATCAGTGACAACGCTTGGTCACTTCCAGTAGCAAACTGGTAATAGACCAAATATACATTTTGGGCAACTATACTTTGGCACCTAGGACCAGGCGCGATCCAGGGGGGGGGCGCAGCCCCCCCCCCCCCAGCAAAAAAAAAAAGAAAAGAAAAGAAAGAAAAGAAAGAAAATAAGGGAAGAAGGGGAAATGGACGACCGGCCCGATCTACCAACTGAACCTTACCCTATGGCCGATACTTGGTGACCTTTATGATGGGCACGAAAGACCGGAAAAACTTAACACTTACCCACCCCCCCCACACCGCCCCCGTCCGCCTTATCGCATGACCAGGCGTAACGTTTTGCTCGCCCAGTGTGACGGGAAAAAATTTGGCGTACAAAATCTGAAATTCCATTTTGGTCCTCCCTCCCCCCCCCTCTCATCAAATCCTGGATCCGCCACTATAGACCAAAATGCAATAAGACAATTTCATTTTCAGACGAATTGGCAATTCGACCCAGTGGCCATTACACAGTGAGAATTAGACCAAGTTTGTTAGAGCAAAGGAAAACGAAATGTACGTAGTAAAAGTAAGACCAAGTGCCGGTTTAGCCCCTGTGGTATTAGAACAACATAGAACTGAACAACTGCGGATATAAACTCATACAATTTGGTCTACTATGTCTAATGACCAGTTTCTCTAATCGCCAGTCTAATAGCCCCTCCCCCCACCCCCCCCAAAAAAAATATATAAAAAAAATCCTCTCGGACAAGCACGACCAAAGGACAAGCAGCCCTAAGACATCACCTTTATGACGATCATTCCCTAGGACCATCGGTCTCAAGGATAATTACCCAGTCAACCACCCATATAGGCAACCACTCTCTATAGGACAATTACCCTGCACATTAACCCCCACAAGTACACCCTAGCCAACTACCCGGTCCTGGTGAAATACCACAACAAGTACCCCGCGACATTTAGCCAACCGAGCACTCCCTGAATAAACATCTCCCATTCAAGTACAACTACCTCCCCCCCCTCCCATTCGTTGGGAACTTATCTTCGAGAATGGGGAGGAGTGTACTTATAGTATAGGACATTGCCATATGATGTAGTTTACAGTAGGGTTGACTTGTCATAGTAGTTTGGTTGGGGTCACGCTGGTTGGGGTACTAGTATTTGTTCTGGGATACTATAAATTTTTTTGACAACCTACCCCCCCCCCCTTTTATCAGTCGGCCTGCGTGGTTAAACAAATTAATTTACCTTTTTACTCGCCCAGGGTGACGAAAAATTGCGAGAAAAAATTGAATGAAATTCCATTTGCCCCTCCCCACCCATGAATCATGGGTCCGCACTGAAAATAGTATGCTTATCATTCTCGACTGATGAACAAGCCTTAGTGCTGACCGGTTCTGATCTGTGACCTGTATAGCAGATTGAACAGAATCAAGAGTTATTCATATATATTTATTGTTTTGTTTAAAGGGAAATCAGTAACTTTCAAAAACAAGAGGCAATTAGATCAAGATGAATAAATTATAATTGCTCTAATAGTAAAAAACACATACTTGAAATTTCAGATCAAATGGAAGTCATTTTACTACCACAGCTGTAACAGCCAAAACGCGAGTGAATTTTCAACCCTTTGCAGCAAACCCTCCAGCCCGCTAGGGTCGGGAGGGAACACGACAGGAAGTGGGTGTCTTGAAAACACATGGCAATTTGTTTTCCACCACGAGATGGTTTTACTAAATTTGAGTATTGAAATCATTGATATCTTGAAAGTAAAGCAAGCAATTAAACTTTGTAACATTTTTGAAGAGATACCCAGACTGACCTATAAGTTTATAATTATGTTGACAAAATGAGCTAAATCAAGAAATTGTGATTTGAATATCATTCAATGTTACTGCATCCCTTTAAGTTTATCATGTATATTGCGAGCATGCTGCTCTTTTCAGTACGTTTATAATCGTTTTGACCCAGACTCAGCTTTAAAATTGATGGAAGTGTTGTAGAAAAAACTATATATAAGCCAGTGTTTAAATAAAGTCTGTTGTTGAATCGATTTGAATTGAAATGAATATAACAGCATATAGATATATGCCACTGGTGACAACGGGACATTTTGCCAGAGGGGCAAACAAAGATAGATAGATAGATAGAGAGAGAGAGAGAGAACATAGAAATGCAACAAAAGAATACAATGCTGTACGATATATAGCTTGTGTCCTTTCAGTCGCAGCAATATATACAAAAACATATCTTTAGACTTTACATGTCGCCACAATGCATTATGTTGATAAAATAGCAAAACGGGATTAGATCGAGGGGTCACTCTCCGCATTCGCCTTACAACTGAACACGGATCAGACACAGGTTCAAACCTCGCTAAAGGTCGGACCCATCAGACGTACCAGTGGACTCTGAGTGGACCGAACAAACAGTATAGACAGCAGAAAAGACTAAACATCTCTCCTGGGGGAAAATCATCTTCTTTCAAGTCATGAGTGAAGACGAAAATCTACAGAGCAATAACCAGAAGAGAAGGAAACTTTATAACATAGATGATTATGAAAAGTTGGCTCAAAAACTCTTCGATCCAACAGCTCGGTTATATTTTAATTGCGTCAATGAACGTGGATTGTGCTACCAGGACAGTGTGAGGGCCTTTTCAAGGTAAGATCAAGTTATTATAGTGACATGATGTCTTCAAGGTTTAAAAAAAAAAATGTTTCAATTTTTTTTTAATAACTTCTGTTTTTTAATGATTTTGGCTGCCGGGTTTCACACGAAAAAGGTGATTGAAACAATTAATTTAATCCCTTCTTAAAATGTGTATACTCCTCTCTCTATCATGTCTATCCCTGGTTTAACTGTCTGGGTGTTTTTGTTTGTTTGTTTGTTTGTTTTTTCTTTCTTTCGTTTTAGATATCGAATCCGAAGCCGAATATTGCAAGATGTGTCTGAACTGTCTCTGTCCACCACCATACTCGGGGAACACATCCCATACCCTATTGGTATTGCACCAACCGGGATGCACGTTATGGCACACCCAGATGCAGAGAGGGCCACGGCCAAAGGTATTGTGGAAGCGATTTTTTTTTTTCCCCTATTATTACTTTATTATAATCCAGATTTCTGAAACATTTTCCTAAACACGGCATTGAATAAGGCCTCCACCAGCAAAATACGAAATCATAAGATCTTGCAATGCAAATAACCTCGCTTTATTTCTGCTACTATGGATCACTGGAAATAAAGAACATAAATCTCAAGAATGATTCACTATCAAAAACCATTTTCAATTCGTGAAATGATAAATTTCTTTCTACTGAATGACATGTAGGCCTACTAAAATACCTGTTTTAAAATATATTCAACCACTTCTTTACTAAAGGGCGGGCGGTGGCTAGGGCATATGATACCAGGCTGTACGTTCAAACTGTTCCATTGCTTGAAGTTGCAGGATCCGCGTCCCCGCAGGTGCTCTCCGATGACCCAAGAATTTAATTGTTGTATTGAAGAGATCCGGCTATTCACACAAATATGTGCGAGAGCGGAGAGGGCGGGTATAAGTAGCTTGTGTCACAGTAGACTCACCGTAACAGGAATTAACACTGAAAATGATATTTCTCTCTCTATGTCAGCGAGTATAGTCAGCAATAGTTGGTTAAGTGGTATAGTCCATATTATATTCCGCTTTAAATTGATTTGGTTACAAACTGTCTTATATATTTTATATATATATATGATAATAATAGTGCTTCTATTGCGCTCAGGTTCGTCATGCATGACGCTCTGGGCTTTACAAAGATTTTTTTTTTTTTTTTTTGCACATTATCAGATTATATTATATACAGTATCAAAAAATAGTACGAAGATTAATCACGACTGATACTGTTTGGCATTTCCATAAAGCGAGAAAATCAGACTTTCTTTTTCATTTATATGTTTCAAAATCTCATTTGTGCTGTAGATCCAGAGGTATGATGAGTTTTCTACAATCAGGAAAATCCACTTTTGCGCACGACACCGTCCCATGCCTTCGTGTATGTTTCAAACTGTAAAAGACTGCGATAGAAAAAAAGTTTGGGCAATTCAATTCTATCGTCGTCGCACAAAAGTTAGCATAAACTTTTTATAAAAGCAATTATACTAATCAAAAAGTGTATCAACAAGAAAAATTAGTTCCGGAGTATAATTACAATATACTATTTACAAGAATTTGTGTAATTATGAATTTTTGTGGTTCATCGGTTTTATTTCCAAAGCTTAAAGAATTCGAAGCGGACGTGCCAACAATTTTGGGATAGCAGGGTCTATGATGACTGCAATCATTTCAATTACCTGTATGACATGCATTCATCTTTCATCATCGTGGGCTGATATCAAATGATAAAAATCAATTACATCGCTTCCTATCGTGTGCAAGGGCATTCTCACAGTATTGTACAATTTTTTAATTCAGTTTTTGGTCAATACAATTCATCATCACACTGAAAATATTTTACAAATTGCATTCGACTCATGTAAAAGTCACGGAATAGATATTGACCCATTTAAAGCCTTTGATGGATGGGGTACATGTTTCCATTTGAACTTCAAACATTTTTTTTTTTCGGAAATTGATGCTCTATGTACGATGCGCAATACAAATCAATTGCCATTACCATACATTTAATGTCTATGTATCATGTGTCATCCAACTTGTAGCTGAAGCAGCTAGATGTGCAGCAGAAGCAGGGGTTGACGGGATAATGTATCAGCTCACGGTGGAAGGCAATCAGATGTTCTCCTGCTCCGTAAGTTCAAGATTTGGAGGGCAAGGAGTAAGATGTGATAATGGTATCAGCTCACGGTGGAAGGCAATCAGATGGTTCTCCTGCTCCGGTAAGTTTTAATGGTTTAGGTCAGGAGGGAGCAAGGGTTAAGATGGATACTGGTATCGGCTCATGGTGGAGACATCAGATAGTGCTCAGGTAAGTTCACCTTAATGATCTAAGATCTGGAGAGGGAGTAATAGTCCAGCAGCAGATTGCATTTTGGGCCTAACCTTGTTTTGGCGTCTATAGTTTTTTTTTTTCAACGGATTATGATGCCTAAACATTTTATTCAAGAATCCGATTGCTGACACTTTCAGCATTGAGCATTTTGAGATATGTGACGTCATACAAAATGGCCGCCAAATTACCCAATTTCCCTCTAAATTGAGAAATAATGTTTAATATGGACATTTCAACAAAATTAGGGAGCTAAATGTCTGCATATCTTAGAACCATTGTAAATACTGTTTTGTGGTCACATGCCATACATTACATGCTAATTTGCATATTGTCCAAGCGCCCTCAATTTTTGAAGTATGTTTTCATGAAATATATGCGCTCCCGAAATGATAGGTTTCATCCCCCCCCCATTTTTTTCTGTGAAAAATATACATACCAGTCAAGAAGGGATAAGCCTGCATGAATATTTTTCATTAAAGCAGCGAGGATTGGTTAAATGGTTCAAATTTTTGTTTTAATAATAGGTTTTTTAGATGGTGTTATATAAATAAATATTCAATGTGAAACAAATTAAAACATAATTGATTCTTTTCGACATCTAAAATAGGAATGATAATTCTGGAGAATTGTACACTATCCTGTCATGAATAAAAACAAGCCTCTAAAGGTAATAATAATAATAATAATCATAATGATAATAACAAATTCTTTTATAGCGCCCTCCAATAAATTTGCTTCACATAAAACCAAAACCAAAACACAACAGTAAGAAAAAGGTGACTTGCTCTCCAGGTTAGTATAATTAGATCAGAGGGAGAACAAATGTCTTCAATTTGTTCTTAAATGTTTGAACTGTTGTACAAGAACGAATTTTAAGAGGAAGACCATTCAAAAATTTTGGGACCTGCAAAACTAATAGTTTGTTCACATTTTTTGGAATTGATCTTTGGATTTTCAAAAGAAGGGGGTCTGTTCGAGATCGTAAAGAGTAATTTGACTTGTTGAGAAATGAAAACATGTTTTGAAATGTATTGAGGAGACAAATTATGAATAGACTTAAATGCTACTTTAAACAAAATTACAGGTAACCAGTGCAAATCTCTTAGCAGATGTGTGGCATGATCAAATTTCCTTGCTTTAAAGTAATAATGCGGGCGGCACGGTTTTTGATGCGCTGAAGCCTTTTAATATCTTGATACTTGATACTTGATACTTGAACTTTATTTATCCATTCAATTAACATCATCAAAGTACATTCACATTTTTACATGCTTGATATACAGAGATGTAATATAAGGATAAAAAGGGGATCAGAAAATAGCATGACTATGCTAATCGAGTCTGATACCTGATGTTCTTACAGAATAAAATAATTAGATTTTACAATGGTTAAACAGAAGGTATTTACAATATAAGATACATGTACATGCAATGGTAAAACATTCATTATAATCATGATAAATTGTAGTCTATAGTGTACTAAATATTATATAAGTCCCTAAACTTGCAAAATTAATTTGTAACTGCAGGTGCAAAATTACCTGTTTATTCATGATTGATTTATTCTTCGAGTAAATATTCTTTCAAAAGTTTGCGAAAATAAAATCTTGATAATGTTTTCCTTAATACCAATGGTAAATCATCCCAAAAGCTCGTACCTGTATACGTTAAGAAAAATTGTCCCTGCTTTGATCTGAATTTAGGTATATGAAGTTTCTCATTTACTTTTTGTCTCGTGCTATGCCCATGTTGTATTAAAGAACAATATCTGGTAAGTGTATATGGTAGATTATTATAAACAAGGTCATGCAACAGAGACATTGATATTCACCAACAAAGAATTTGCATAATCTAATCGGCTCAACACCAAAGATCGAATATATTTATTTTAGTGACTTTTCAGATGATTTTTTTTTTTTTTACATTTTCAGGGAAGAGCTCAGTTGGAACATTTATTATGGTTTTGATCAACATGAAAAATTATGGCTAATTTTAACCTTAGCTTATTATAAATGACTTTTTCTATTTAGAAAACTTTAACTTTTGATAATGCACTGCACTCTCTGGATTCTGGGGTCACTAAATTATATTACACTATATTACACCAGATCAGTGTCGGACATATGACTTTGCTTTGGGTTAAACCCTTCCAGGTCTTCAAGGGTACATGGTAAATTAGTGGGGGCATAACAGCAGGTGTTCCATGGTTTGCTCTTCCCCCACACTCACAGTATGTCCGTCCTCGTTGTATACCCACTTTTCCAAAAAGACCTTACAGCGTCCTGTACCTGTGCCGAGATGGTTCAGGCATGATCACGTCGGCCATTATGACCTGGCGAAGGGATTCCTTTGCACTTATGAAAAGCCTGTGTGGCATTTGCTAGCGATGGTTGGCCCACAAGGTCACCCTAAGTTTGTGGGCAGAGCTATCAAGGGATACTGTAGAATGGAGGATACTATTTCTTGACTTCAGTTTTTTGTTGGTAGGATTTGTGATTGGGATGGAGACCCCCTCCTGTTTTGTCTTCAAAGGAATTTTCCTATGAGGCAATGCAGAGATCGTCAACATACAAGAAACTGTTTGGGGTGTATTGGTTGGTCATTGGTATACACATTGCAGAGCAGATAGGCAATGACAATCACTTCTGGGAGAACATTTCATCTTGCGCCATCTGCTGCGCTGGCCATCAAGGCTGTCTTTTTTTCACCATTCGTTGGTAAGTTACAAACAACTTTATAAACGACTGATCAGTCCTTGATCAGTTCTTGTGCTAAATGGTATAGCATGTGATTAGTACAGCACCAAGAACATATTATCCTGTCGCTCATAAAGTCGTTCTTAACTTTAAGGACGACATGGTGAAACCAGGTAGAACCGTCTATTTGATAGCAGGTTCATGAGTAGCTTGGTCAGCGTCACATCGTTTGCCGTCTAAAGAATTTACGGGTGAGAATCCGATGGTTTACAGTGTCATAGGCTGCTGGGAGGTCAACAAAAGCTATTCCGGTAATAAGCTCTTCCTCAAACCCATCCTCGATGTGCTCTGTGAGGTTCAGGAGTGCTAGTAAAAGTTTTCCTGGCCGGAAACCTGTCTTTTAGTGTTCAGGAATGAGGAGGTCATCATCAATGGGACAATACGATTTATAGCAAGTATGAGTCTTTCAAAGAGTTGCATGTACATGTATGACATAGTAGAGAGATGGGCATAGTCTTATATGGCTGGATCCTTGCGCGGTTTAAGCAGACAACGACTCTTGATTTCCTCCATGGCTTCGGAATGTATTGGTACTCATGCAATTCAGCATGTAAAGCAGCCACTAAGCGCAACAGGTCCAAGGTGATTGATCTGTTCGCAGAGGATGCCATCAAGGCCTGCAGCATTGTTCTTCATGGTCTTGATTATTTTCACACAGGTTTATCATACTGAAAGGTCTTGTAGGTCTGAGGGCTCTTGGAAGCATTCTTCAGCATCTTGGGAAGCTTTGCTCTCCTGGAACAGTGATCAGGGTTCCCTGACTGGTCACAAGGAGCTGGTGGGCAACTTGGTCAGCAGTGACTTGTGGTCTTGGTTGGGTTTTTGTGTAGTCATTTCCCAGAATTTTGTTTTTCCAGGCTTTCCTACTGCTGTGGGTCAAATCCGTTGACTAGATCAATTCTTGCCATTTTCTCTGTCGACTTTTCATAATGACTGTAGTAAGGTTCTCACCACATTCCACTGCGTCAACACTGAAAGGGCCACTCTACAAGCGTTTTACATACTCATAGTAAAGCACCTTTGAGTCATCGGACAAGCCTGGTGTATAGCTTGTGCTTTAGCTTCGTGGGATGATTTATCTTAGGACTTCTTGATCATCTGTACAAGGGTGTCATAGTTACATAGAATGGATGGAAGGTCTTAAATGTCATCATCCAGATCTAATGCAAACTGTTCCCACTTTGCCTTCTTAAAGTGGAAACGGCAGCGAGAAGAACTGGGTGAGGTGTGATAGCAGCGTTCACTCTAATATAGGCCCAGTTGGTTGATGCTGGGTGTGCGGAATTGGTTTCTCACATGGGTTGGCAAGTTGACACCGGTCAGGATTGTATCCGCGTCTCCATCGTTCGCTGAGGAAGGAAGAGGGAGCTTTGCATCATGAATGAGTACCTGTGACTTGCATCTGCCAGTTTTCGACGAGTTTGCCGTCTCCATTGGTTTCTTTATATTCCATGTAACATGATGGCTGTTGAAGTCTTCAATAGCCAACTGATGTGTTCTCCAGATACTTCATGGAGGAGGTTAAAAGTCTGAGTGGGAGGTTTATAGGCAGAGCTTACAGAGAGATTGAATTTGGGTGGTTAGGCACACAATCTGCCCTAAATTGGAAGAAAATGAGACTATCATTGAGTAGCACACATTTTTTTAAATTTAAAATTAGAGGGCGCTATAAACAGATATACAAATTATCTTGACATTTATGTCCTGCGATATAATAAAACAATATTTAGTAACGTTCCAGAGACATTCAGACATAATAAGCTGACTAAAAGTGTATTTTTACACATTTTTAGAGGAAAATTCTGTATTTTGGCGGCCATTTTGTATGACGTCACATATCTCAAAATGCTCAATGCTGACAGAGTGTCAGCAATCGGTTTCTTCATATTGAAGGTTTATGCAATCATAATCCGTTGAAAAAAAACTATAGACGCCAAAACAAGGTACATCGAGTTGGCGGCTAGACTATAGGGGATGAGTACCAGCTCATCATGCAAGGCGATTGGATAGTTAAACGTGTTCATAGAGCAGGGCGGATACAATCGGATTTGGTCATGCTTCGGTAAAAGTTTGGAGGATTTGGGTGGGATCTGTACACAAAAGTCATGCAGGGGCCGCGGAGCCGGGGGGGGGGCTGGGGGGGGGGCTGCAGCCCCCCCCCCCACTTTTTTCAGCCAACGTGTACAAAAATGCAAAAATGACCATACATTTGTGATTTTAGCCTGTTCAGCCCCCCACTTTCGGCTCAGCCCCTCCACTTTCAAAAACGCTCCGCGGCCCTGTCATGGATCCACGATTTAATGAGGGGGGGGGGGCTAATAATTAATTAAATTTAATTAAATAAATTTAATTTGGGAAGGCAGAAATTGCGGTCGGGAAAATGATAGGGCCGGGGTGCGTCATTTTTTTTCCCCACTTGAGTTTCGGAACTCTCGTGGGAAAAATAATTTCGCGCCGGGGTGGGGCTCCGGGATTTTACTCGAGATGGTCGTGTTAATTTTGTTGGAGGGGAGGAATGGGGAGGGGGGGGGCAGTGGCGTATCTAGGGGGGGGGGCAAAAAAAAAAAAAGGAAAGAAGAAGAAAAAGAGAAGAAGAAAAAGGAGATCGGTGATCCACAGTGAATATTGGGGTCATGTTTCCTCCCATTATTAATTTTGGCGCCCCCTACATAGCACCACTAAGTTTAACATTTTGGCGCCCCAAAGTTTCTAGTAATTTTAGTAGATTCTATTTTAGTTTCGGGTCAATTTTGCGCCCCCTGTGTAGGCCTATAAAGATCAAATCGGCGCCTTTAACTTCAATTTAGCGTCCTTTTTATAAATGTTAAGATCAATTGTGTGCCCCCGGTGTGTGCCCTCCTAATCCTAATTTTAAGACCAATTTGACATCCCCTGAGTTTCAATTTAATTTAGAGCCCCCTTTAAATAGTTTAAGATCAATCTCAAATTTCAAGATCAATTTGCCCCCCACCCCTCCCGCTTCAGATAAACATGAAGGTCCCTCTAAGTAAAAGGATTTTTTTTTTTCTGTCCATGCTTTTTCTCGCTGCCTAATTACACTCTTTTTTGTTCTTCATTGTCAATTGTCTTTGTTTCCGTATTTTATGACCATTCGGTATCAAGACCTGTTCCTTGCAAAGTTTATTCAAGTTTAGAGCTCTATAATTTTTCGCTCGCGCTTCGCGCTCGCATTATATTATATGTTTCAGAATAATTTGAGGAGGACCAACAAAAAAGGTTTAAAATTATTATTTTCCTACTAAAAAAAAATCGAATCCGATGCATAGGCCGACAACTCCCAAAACATTTTTGTGCAATAGGTCTTTTGACACCCTGAAGGTAAGGCATTTTTTTTTTATTGTACGTTCGTTGATAACGAAATCTGTATTCATGATTCTTAAATGCATGCAAGATTCGAGTAATGCAAGAACTCAAAATTTTCCGCTCGCGCTTCGCGCTCGCATTAAATTAAAATATTTGAGAGGAAATAAAAATTTATATGTATGGACAGCAAATCATCCCCAGGTCTGGGGACATAAGCCACTGGTACAATAAACTAAAACAAATCGTTGAGCAAAACTGGAGTAGACGGGGGGGGGGGGGGGGGAGGAGGCGCAAAGTCAACAATTGCCCCGGGCGCACTTGTCCCTATTAGATACGCCACTGGAGGGGGGAGGGGGTGGGTGAGGTGAGAGCAGCGGTCCATTTTGGTCATTATTTTTGCGATCCCCCCATATTAATTTTAGTTTTATTCGATCTCGGGTTGCTCTTCCTCCCCTCCTTTCATCCCTATATCAACTAAATGTGCGAGACAATCAGATGCGGTCTCGTTATCATTGATAGTTTCTGTTTTGCAGATTGGTGCTTTGGCTGAGGTAGTAGAAGCCGTCCGTGGTCGAGGGATAGAGGTGTATATGGATGGAGGAGTCAGGACAGGAACAGATATCTTCAAGGCTCTAGGGAGGGGTGCCAGAGCTGTCTTTGTAGGAAGACCCATACTTATGGGACTTGCTTGTGAGGTATTATGCTGTTACTTGTATGGTTTAATCTTTCATTCCTGTTTGAAAGGACTTTACTGCATATCCATGTGGTTTTTAATTGATCTCATGCGACCGTTAGACTAAAAAACAGCAAACAAAAACAATACAAAGAAAAAAAAAAGCGGGAAAAAAGATTCAGCTATCTGTATCATAGATAGCAACATTAGGTCAGACAGAATCGCCTAGATCCTTTGGCTAATCAGTCTTTCATTTCCGAGATATTGATGACGATATCAAATCTACATAGCGTGCGGTACACGTAAGTTAACACTGAGTTATATCGGCTAATAATTGGATTTTCCGGTGACTTGCTTTAAAAACAACTTATATTGAAGTATGAATATGTTCATTTTTTTTACCTTTTTATAAATTATGTTACACTGACACCATGGGCCATTACACTGCTCAGGAAGATTGTACCCACCAGAAATTTGACCCCACCCCCAAAAAAAAAAAAAAAAAAAAAGAATGAGAAGACAATATATTTTTAAAAAAATACACAAAAAACACAAAAATTGCACAAACCCCCCCCCCAAAAAAAAAAAAAAACACACCCCACATGCCCAACCCAACGTCACATTTTACTTTTACATGTGTAATTAGGGAGCAGAGGGTGTTACCGATGTCCTGGAGATTCTCAAGCAAGAACTTGAAACAGCTCTGACGATTGGTGGTAAGTGGTTAAGCAAAGTCTATGATAAAATGTTTAATGACAAGCATGCTGTCTCTTCCAGTGATTATACACGTATAACTTTTTAATTAATAGTAGCCTACTATTTTCTGTAAACAAGGTAACAAATTCATATCGATCATGCATGCTTCGATCTCTAAAGCACTATACGAAAATCCACGTAGAAATTAATCACCGCAAACATTTTCAACACGCCAATAAAGGCCGAAAAATTGACAAAAAACACACGTCGATAAATTTTTGATGAAAATCTGATATTGCCTATTGGATAAAATGTTCTTGTTCGGCAAATGTTTCAGCTCTTTTATACATCTTTGTTTATCGCATAATTTTTCCTCGTATATAAAAAACAATATTTTATCATACTATACCGAAATTTTCGTTATTTGGTCACATCGTAAAACTGTATCATTTATAAAAAATGACTTTGTTGGTTACGCTTATTTTTGTTCCTTTTACTTTTTGCTCAACAGGTTGTCGAAGTCCACTTGACATCCCTCCAGGAACGATAGTCCACGAATCGTATTATCATAATAATACATCTAAGAGCAAACTATAAATCTATAAAGGCAAAATAGAAGTGTTTGCTTTTCTAATTACCCGCATTATATGCAGTAAATAAACTAAAGTTCTATCACCTTCTATATAAGGTCTGTCAATTGAATTCTAAGTAATACTAGTCTACGCCCATGCAGTCATCCATTATCACCAGGTTACGTCACTGTTTTGGCCTGCAAGACAGTATGATTTTATAGTGTTGTGAAAAAAAAATTTAAAATACCACGATAACACAACCAACTTTTGACCAGTGTTTTTTGTTAAAACATCACTATGCTCTTTGTACTTCTGTTGACCATTGTCTTGGAAATGAAATACTCAGGGACCGCGGAGCGTGTTTGAAAGTGGAGGGGCTGAGCCGAAAGTAGGGAGGGGTCTGAACAGGCTAAAAATCACAAGTTTATGGTCACTTTCGCGTTTTTGTATACGTTTACTGAAAACGGCCCCCACTCCGACTAATATTTAAATTTATGTTTACGCTTTATGGCCGTAAATACACGTGTTTGGCTATTGTGGCTATTTATGCAACATATAATTGAAGATAAACATTTCTTGAATCATAGACATGGTCGATGTAACGCATAGGGTACATGCAGGTAATATGGGCCAGCAGGTAATATGGGCCACCTGAAGCAAATCATGTCGTGACCGTCGACCGGTGACCGGTGTGAGCAGTGGCGGATCTACGGGGGGTTTTGGGGTTAAAACCCCCCCCCCCTTGGGATGCAAAAAAAAAAAAAAAAAAAAAGAGGAGAAAGGGAGAAAGAAGGAAGAGGGAGAGAGAAGCAAGAGGAGAGAAAGGAAGAAAAAGAAAGAAGAGAAGGCAGTGGTGGATCTACGGGGGGGGGGTTCACCCCCCCCCTTGGCGGCTGCCTAGTAAAAAAATTATGTGCATGAGAAATGCCATCATAATGTCCGACCACATATATTCCCTAAAGAAGCTCCTGTCTCAGCACAGTATTGGACAATATATATATGGTCACACCCCCTCCAGTGCTATCCAATCATGTTCCTCATATAGTCTAGTGGATGCAGCAATCTTAACTCATAGACGTTCACAGGGATTACCGAGTAGTGTATAATCAATACCCCCCAAAAAAAATCCGGGACCATTTTTTTTTTTTTAATCTTATCTTTTTTTTACTTGTAATTATTTTATTTTATTTATGTATTTATTTATTACATTAATCATCATTATTATTATTATTCTTTTTTGGGGGGAGGAGCTAGAGAGGAGGGTGGGCGAACAAATAGAAAGACTAGAAAGTGCCTGTTTTATTAATTCCATATATCTTTTAAAACCCAATATTTCGGCTCGCGCTTCGCGCTCGCGGATACTAATAGGGCTACAAACACAATTATCTAAAAAAAATAATTAATACTAGAAAGTGCCCCTTTATTTATTCCATATACTTTTAAACCCAATATTTTCGGCTCGCGCTTCGCGCTCGCTGATACTAAATCATAATGCACAAAACTTCAATTTGAGCTCAAATTTTCAGCTCGCGCTCGCGCTCGCAGATACTTATAGTGGTCTACAAACACAATTATCTTTTGAAAAATTAATTATACTAAAAAGTGCCCTTTATTATTCCATATATCTTTTTAACCCAAATTTTCGGCTCGCGCTTCGCGCTCGCTGCCTATCATAATGCACAAATAACTCCAACTCAAAATTGTTTTAAATAATTCCTCTTTTAGGTCAGTATAGGCCTATAAATCGGGGATTGTCTAAACTCGCGCTCCGCCCGTTTGCTCGCTCGCCTCGCAAGATTTTTTTTTCATCCCTCAACCCCCCCCTGGAAAAAACCTAGATCCGCCCTGGTGAGCACCATAATGTTGTTCATTGAACTGATACAAATATACGTCGTGAGAGCATCGATGCCGAAATTTTCTGAGAAAATTGCTGAAAACCAACAAGGTAGGAAAACTTACGGCATTTTTTTACCTGATGTCATATGAAAATTTGATATTCACAGAATGTGATGGTGAAGAGTGTTTGAGGGGTAACCTCAATTATTGTATATTTAATAGTTTATAGTTCATTTTGATCATACTAGCGTGTACAGGTCAATTTGTTTAGTGAAGGGTGCAATGTGGCATGAATGCTTGCCTGACACAGCAACATTAGTGCAGGTAATATGGGACATCCAAAATGGCGGAAATGATCTGGTACTTAGTATTGGGAGACATCATCATTACTATGATTTTTGGGGTATATTCACTGTAATAATTAATATAAATAACTTATTGTAGGCCTATATTGACTTGTATAATGAAAATAATATTTAAATAATATTAAAAAATGAAATAATATACAAAATACATAACAATGAATATAGTAAAGGATTTGCTGAAGGTCTTATAATTTCAAATTATATCTAAAGTTAATGATTTTCAACATTTAAGCAATTTCCAGACATGGTAAGTCATGCGTTTAAAACATGCATTAAATACATGTACCCATATTACTGCACATGCAGGTAAATGGCACTTGGTATGACGTCAACATTTGGATATGCAGACAGGAGGTTAGTGATAATTGTTTCTTCACATAAAGTTAGAGCAGTAGTTATTGATTCATATAACAAAGATTAGACTGTGTGTCATTTCGTAATTATGCAAATTAGGCAAATGAGCTTAGGGGGCCATATTACCTGCATGTACCCTAACTGAGTAATCGCAAATATAGGTTTGCAAGTTTTAAGAAAAATGTTTGTCCATATCATTGAACATGATGGCATGCGATGATGTATGACCATGGTCACACAAGTATAGAATTCACTAAGTCTTTGTCCTTTATCATTACTAACATTTCGGTTTTTTTCTTCATATGAATCGTGTTTAACAAGCAATTAATGCTTTGTAAGGTTCCACCACAATCAGCAATATGTTGCTTGTTAAATATTTAATTGTTCTTTTGTAATGAAGTCTGAAACACGTATTTGGATTGTTGTATAATGCTTCTTATGCTATGTAAAATCCTTTGCCTTTGTGTCATGTTTTTGTTTGTTTTGTTGTGTGTTTTGGTGCTATTATTGTGGGAAATAAATGAATTAAATTAAAATGAAATTTATCTATGGGCTAATTTGTATATTCTTTGTTTAAACAATTCAAGATAATCTATAGTGCAGACGAACACAATATTATGATTACGTAACTGAATAAAAAATATTATACACGTATACAGGCCAATAATTTATGTAAATGGTACCGGTCGACGTACCTCAATTTTGAAGTCACGAGTCTATACACCAATCAAAATTCTTATTTCTGAATGTTATTTGATATAGAATAAAGACACACACAAAATTAAACAAATGATAATACCAATATTCGATAAGGTTAGTTTGCTACCTTCATGACCTTGTACCCTTTTTTTTTTGTTAACCATGTAGCCTACAATATCAATTTACCATGAGAAAGTACAGGAGACGGGATTAAATGAAACTGACACGTATAGGCGTACTCCTTAATCACGTTAGTGTGTTTTATCATTACACGCAATTAACGTCATATTTATATAAGTTAAAGTTTATCTGGATTCACTTAGTATCCATTAATGATAATATATAGTTAATTTGCTCTATTCTTCTAAGGAACATAATCAAGGAAAGGAGGGAAAACGGAAGTATTCTATGACAACTTTGCTCCGTTTTAAGCAATATCCTCTACGCATCCGAGGGTCCACTTCACGCCCCTGCATGCTTCAACTATCTCTCTCTATATCTCCCCCCCCTCTCTCTCTCTCTCTCTCCTCTCGATCTTCCCCCTCTCCAGTCTTTTTTTCTGTCTCTATCTTTTGACTCCATATTGAAATTTAATACCAATCAATTATAATGAGCTTTAAGATGGTCCATTTCTAAGGTAACCATGATAACCGCCATTATAAGGCCGCCATATTCTGACCAGGGATGAATAAAGAATCCCTGGAGCGGAGCCGTAACAATGACGGTATTGCATAACGCTTCTCTGTTACGGGGGCAGTGATTTATAATTTGAAAGGTTTTTCAAGACGTTCATCAGATATTGACAAAAGCACCGTTCAAGCACGGAGGACACAATACCGTTACGGGCTCTCGAATACGAAGAATTGTAATAAGAATGATACACAATCATGTAGACCGACTAATCTTTTTGGTGTCGGATGCGTAATGGAAATCAAACCATCCAACTGATATGCTTGGAAAGGAGGATTTTAAATCTACAAAATGTCGTTCTCAAAACCAGGGTTGTTTACATGCTGTGTTGCATTGTCAATGTGTCTCATTTATGTCACGGTAACTGAACGCGGTGATGTAGAAGTTTCGAGCAGATACCTTGCTCGGGAGAGCGATGTTACATCTACAATAACTGTGGAGGTTGTCAAAAACAACGGCACATAATGAATTGAGTAAGTATAGGGAATCCCAAGACATGAATAAGTCGTTTTGATGTGGTTACCATAGTTGACTGTAACCCCACACATAAATGAATGGTTTGATTGAGCTTGTACGGAGAATATATTCAATTATGTCTGGATGATATTTCTCTCGATTCGGGATATAGAAAAAAGTTATTAATAGCAATAATTACCTATAGCATATTAAACTGAACAGTCTTCTAATAATAATAGCCTAATGGAAATAACAGTTATTGTTACTCCATCGTATACTAATTAAGACTATATTCATGCAAAATTAGGTAGAAATCCTAATACACTGTATCATTTGTATATAAAAATATTATATATCGGTTAGCCTACATAGGACTAATGTAACACTTTCTTATAAGAGGATGAGTACGAAATAGGCATATATTGACGTAGCAAAAGACAATAAGAGGTGATGTTCAACACTTGATTTTACTCGGACAAACATTCATGTATACATGTAAAATGTAGTTACGTAACACCGTCTAGCCGTCAATAATAAGGCAATCAACCACTCTCCGTATGTGTATAAACTGCAAACTGTGTGTTACTCTAGACTGAAATTATAACAAGTAAACACTGAAAATTCAATTAGCTAGCTGTGAGTCATTGATCCACTTTCCTTTTGATTCCACTTTAAATAACAATTACTCGAATATCTGCTCCAGGAACAAACTTAAAGGATTACTCTTATGGAGTGTTTGAGATCATCATCTGATCAGTTGTTGGTAACATGTCATATAAGGATAATTTTTATACACATCATGAAAAATACTAGGATTTCATATAATAAAAATCTGAAAAGTTCGAATACAGATTGGGGAAAAAATGATTTATAATTATATCTTTAAATGATTTCTTCTCCAATCATATATATAGCCATTATGGTATATTTCTAAAATTAATAATTGAACATCCTGTGCAATTTTTCCATATATTTGGCCTACAGTGTACTTAAATTTGATAAATATATTATGAATATTATTCATTCTTTTGACTGACAAAATGTTGTTTTGGGGTTACTCATCCAATACGTCAATTTCCTTCTCTGTTTCATTTTACAGCGATGGAACGTGAAATAAACTAGGCAGCAGCATCAGCAATGCGTTATATTATCTGTATGTGGCGAAGGAAGACCCGTAGAGACATCTCTATTCATCTCTCACACCAACTCTCAATCATCTCAATCGACGACGACGAGTACGATGATGATAGCGATGATGACGATTACGAATACGACGAAGCTGACGACGACGGTCTTGACGATGATGTCGAGTCGGATGATGAATAAGTAGGAATGATGCGACAGACACGGGAGATGATGTTCTGAGGTTGACGATGGCCAAATTCGCAGGACTCTTATACCATCCCGAAGGCAAGGATGAATTTTTGGAGATTGGTGGTAGGAGGAGAGGATGATGATGGGGCTTGGAAGAATAATCTGAAAGGTGAAAAGGTGTTCCGTTATCTTTGGAATGAATGGGATCATTCTAGGATGGATGAAACTACCCCTGGCAGTTAGAAATCAAGACACGAAGGTAACCTATTGAAATATTAAAGCCAAAATTGATAGCGTTGTCATAAAGATACTTTCTACCCATCAATGTCGAAAATTTAAACGAGATCGTATTAAATAAAGTTTCGATACCCAAATTATGTTTTAGCAATAATGAAATTTTCCTGGAAAAAAACCTTCGTTAACCCTTTGGCAAATGTTGGTTGGTGGTTGAGCTTTGGTTGGCGCTCTTCAATCTGTATTGGAGCTGAAGATCGATGCCAATAATTATTTGCGCCACTTTTTTATTGCTGGTGGTTGATAATGCTGTTCCTTTGCAGGCCGCGATCCAGGATTTTCCAGAGGGGGGGGCCCAACTTAAAAAAAAACTTGCGAGCGGAGCGAGCAAACGAGCGCGAAACGCGAGTTAAATGCCCAGATATATAGGCTATACTGACTTAAACGAGGATTTAAACAATATATGTATTCTAAATTGCCAACATGAGATAAAATTTGAGGTAAAAATTTGAGTTAATTGGGCATTATATACCCTGCCTAAATTGTTATCTGCGCGCGCGAAGCGCGAGCCTAAAATTTAAGCTCAAATTTGAGTAATTGTGCATCATGATTTAGTATATGCGAGCGCGAAGCGCGAGCAGAAATTTTGATTAAAAGATATATGGAATAAATAAAGGGGCACTTTCTTCTATTAATTTTTTTTTAGATAATTGTGTATTATACTTTTTACAGACCTTATTAAAATCCGCGAGAGCGAAGCGCGAGCTGAAATTTTTAGGTAAAATTGGAGTATTTGTGCATTTATATTTAGTCAGCGAGCGCGAAGCGCGAGCCGAAAATTTGGGTTTTAAAAGATATATGGAAGATAAGGGGCACTTTCTAGTATTAAAAATCGTAGATAATGGTGCATTATTACCCTACTTGATTGTATTCTGCGAGCGCGAAGCGCGAGCCGAAAATTTGGGGTTTTAAAGACATATAGAATAAATAATGGGCACTTTCTAGCATAAAGAATTGTAGATTTAGAATCCGCGAGTGCGAAGCGCGAGCCGAAATTTCGGGTTTTAAAAGATATTGGAATAAATAAAGGGGCACTTTCTACTATTAATTTTTTTTTTTTTAGATAATTGTGTATTATAAACCTTATTTAGAATCCGCGAGCGCGAAGCGCGAGCTGAATTTTGTGGTAAAAAATTGGAGTTAATTGGTATTATATTATATACCCTACTAGATTGGTATCTGCGAGCGCGAGCGCGAGCCGAAAATTTGGGTTTTTAAGATATATAGAATAATAAAGGGGCATTCTAGCATAATGATTGCATTATGATTTAGTATCAGACATGTCAGCGAGCGCGAAGCGTGAGCCGAAATTTTGGGTTGTAAGATAAATGGAATAAAGGGGCACTTTTAGTATTAAAATTGTAGATAATTGTGTATTATAGACCCTATTTAGTTTCCGTGAGCGCGAAGCGCGAGCTGAAAATTGTGAGGTCAAATTTTGAATTAATGTGTATTATATTATATACCTACTAGATTGGTATCTGCGAAAATTTTGGGTTTTAAAGATATATAGAATAAATAAAGGGGCACTTTCTAGCATAAGAATTGTAGATAATTGTGTATATAGACCCTATTTAGTATCCCAAGTGCGAAGCGCGAGCCGAAATTTGGGGTTAATTGTGCATTATATACCCTACTTAATTCGTAGGCCTATGTACGAAAATTTGGGGTTTTTAAAGATATATAGAATAAATAAAGGGGCACTTTCTAGCATAAAGAATGTAGATAATTGTGTATTATAGACCCTATTTAGTATCCGCAAGTGCGAAGCGCGAGCCGAAAATTTGGGTTAATTGTGCATTACGATTTAGTATCCGCGAGCGAAAAAGTTGGGTTTTAAAAGAAATATGAATAAATAAAGGGGCACTTTCTAGTATCCCACGAGGCCGACTATTTCCATCGAGTCCGAGGGCCACTAGGCGATGGTCCACGAGGCCTATTTTCTTTGTGAAATTTTGAAACTTTAGTTTTAAATATTTTCTTTATTTTACTTTTCGTCAGTAATGCATTTCTTTCTTAAAAAAAAGAGAGAAAAATCGGCCTCGTGGACCCTCCCCTACATTAAAGGCCATAGTTATGGTCGTTTAGAACCCAATTAGGCCTATTTCGCGCTCTTATTGAATAAAGTTTTGCGAATTGTACAAACATCGGGATTATTCCCTTCTCTTTCTTCTTTTTCTTCTTTATCTTCTTTTCGCTCCCTTTTCCCTTCTTTCTCCTTTTTTCTTCTCCTTTTTTTTTGGGGGGGGGGGGCCCGGGCCCGTCGGCCCCCACCCCCCTGGATCCGCGCCTGCGTTGTGTTGTCAGTTTTGTTGATGATCGGTGAATTGTGGGGGTGTGGGTGGGGGAGGGGCAATGTTTCCACACCTCTTTAATGATTGAGGTTCAGAGTTAATATTAATATCTTAATGTTAACATGATCGTTCTCTCTCTCTCTTCATTTACCAGGACAGTCTGGACTTGCTATCATGTTCAACGAGTAGGAAAGTGTGGAAGTCGATCTGTACTCACTGTCCTGCAAAAACTGTCTCATGAGAATCGATTCTACTTGTGTCCTCTCTTACCTACAACAAAACAAAGTTAAGCCGAACACAAGAGGTATAATGTTAGATATTATCTCTGAGTGAGCCATTCCACAGAATGACAAACACGTTTTAACTATTAGCCGAGGAGAATTAAATCGCTTATATTTCTTTACAGCTGCTTAAATAGATTTCTTTAATAATTAATAGTTTGATAAACTATCATTTGTCATATGAATGCGTATTTTGACATCCGTATAGACAGTAGACTCCTATTATAAAAGCTTAATTCAGATTTATCGAAGGCTTGGTTGTCAATGGTTGGAAAATGATTTACATGACTGGAATGCCGATGGAATAAAAGTATATTTCCAGTGAATCTTCTTTGTAGAAAGAAAAAAAAAATCTGCCAAATGTATTCTATTGTTAGCCATTATAATCTCAAACATCGTTTCATAAAATATAGAAATGTCAAATCTATATGATATTACATTTTATCATGGATGTCACCACTGAACAAAAAGTGTAATCTGAAATGTTTGTTTTGAGAAGTAACGAGCACAAATATGAATGTTTCGGTCATTTTTTTTTTATTTTTTTTTTTAATTTAATAATTTGCCTAAAATATGAAAGTTTTTTTTTTTTTTTTTTTTTTTTTGGGGGGGGGAATGACACCTAGATATTCTCAGCTCCTGATGGCAAACCAATGTGATGAAAGAGCATAACATACTCATTTGTTTGATACCAATTTGTCATGACAGCACATAATTCATGAGATACATTACTTGATGTTTGACAAGTGTAGAATTGAATTGGAAATTCAATCAGCGGTTGACGCAAATAGTTTCTGACTCACGTCCATTTGGGAATGACTACCACAACTTAGACAAAAGAAGTAATAAAAATACTTGTCAGAGTTTGATGCATTGGTTGAAATGCAGACTTTGATAGAACGTCTGTAAAAGCCAAATAACCTTCTTTCATATTTAAACAGAAAAATATGGTCAAAGTTACCAGCATCTCAAAAGACCCAATTTGTTCAGAGACACGTACATTTCATCGACTATACAAGTAATTATACGATAGGAACAAATAACTTTAACCTTCGAATTCTTAAAGGGATTAAATGATATTCAAGTCACATTTTATTCGATTTAGCTTATTTTGCAAACATATTACACTTAGGTCAGTCGGTAGCTCTTTAAAATTGCAAGCTAATTGCTTGCTTTACCTTTGAGATATCAATGATTTCATACTCAAATTTTATAAAAAAAAAAAAAACCCGGATGGTTTACAAAACAATGTACTTTTCCACATAGCACAACATACACCCATTCCTGTTGTATAGTCCCCGTCCTACGGCTTGCTGAGCTACCAACAGAGGGAACTGGTGTTCGGCTGTATGCTTGGCATTGTTGTTTCACTGTTTTAAGGTAGTAAATGACTTCCATTTGATCTGAAAATTTCAGTAGTTTGTTTTTACTGTTGGAACAATATAATTTTTTAAATCTTGATCTAATCATGCAATTGCTCTTGTTGAAAGGTACCCAATCCCTTTAATAATTGACAAGTTAGCATGATGCTATTTACAAAATTTGTCCTGGCAGGAAACATTTAATTTCATTTGATCAAATCCACAAGCATTCTATGTAACTTATCTGAGTTCCTTATTTAATGATAATGTATCAACTTCACTTTCATGTTTCTATCCTTCGGTAATGAAGTCTTACCAATATATGAATAAGGGCAGTTCCAAGGTAACGGAGTGACATTCAGAAGCAACATTTCAGCATTCAAACAAGTTTATCATCCATACTTTAATCTTTATGTACAAAGAAATGGTTCATGACAATAGCTGACAGTACCTCTTTCAAAATGATAATTTTTTTAAAAGTGATATTCTTAATTAATGAGATATGAATATTCATAATCATGGTTACGGAGTGACGCAAAATGGACATGCATATTGAGCAGAAAACATTTTGCTTAAACTCTGTGAAATTTAAATGGCTATCACAATTTGAGTTATTGATTGGATTCTATATCATTCTAGGTATAATATGCCACCTTGCATAAAAAATTGGTTGAATTTTTGTTAATTATGACTTAAAACTTGAACCCTTGTCCGGTTACGGAGTGACGGTTACGGAGTGACATCTGGTTTCCCGGTCTTTTCGTGAGGAGAAATGCATTATACAGAAATATTAATACCAAGTTTGTTGGAGTAGACCATGACAATTACATTAGCCAAAAATTGGCAAAAAGTGACGAGATATAAAATTAGAGGCATTTAAAGCCTCATAGTCCATACGTGCAAATTTGGGTTTGATCAATTTTCAGCGCAAGAATCTGAATCGCAAATTTTTTAACTTAAATGATTGGTGTATTGTAAAGAAGCCTTTGTGGTAATTTCAGATCCTAATTTGCATTTTCAAAGGCACAGTGGCACTTTAAAATTAGCTCCATGTCCTGTTTTGCTTGGAACTGCCCTAATACAATATTGTAATGTTTAAGGAAAGAATAAATGATTTGATTTGATTATTTATGATTTTAGACAATATATCAATGAATCTCTCAATATAGACACAACTTGAAGCAACCCTGTATATCAACATATCCGTGATCCCCTGGATAGGATGGTATCTCAATATACTATGTCAGGTTCGGAGATGACCGTGGACCAGGCATTACAAGGGAAACGACCAATCAGGTTAGATCCTAATTCATTATTTTTTTATTATTATTATAATTATTTGTAGTTGTGGTTTGTTTTTTTAACGTTTAAGCTTACGAGTGACCATGGGGAATTACGGTATGAAGTTAGTTAAAAGGAACTGTTAGGCTGATAAAATGACGATGATAACAGCATTTTGTAAAGCGCTGTTTATCTGCAAAACATTCTAAATGCGAATCATGGATTCAGTCTTACAAAGGTTGAGGCATAGACTTGGGTTTCGAACCCGGGACACCCGTACAGGCGGGATCCAGGATGCCTTTTTTCTTTTGTTTTTGTTTTGTTTTGTCAGGAGAAGTCTGAGCCTGTAGCACCTGCAGCGGGCCACAAAACTCCGCCATCATGCTTATCATTGCAGGCTCACTTCTATCCCCTTTTTCTCATTTTGGGACACTTATTTGTTTAATTTTATTGTGTTTTTTTTATATTTTTTTTATTTATTTTTTTTTGTTCATGAAAGTCTGAGCCTGTAACCGCAGCAGCGGGCCACAAATAAACATTCTTCAAACTTTGGGCTTTACTTGGTCATATACTTTTCTTACTATATGAAGGGAGGTTTTCTGCTCCTTTTTATTTTTATTTTTTTTTTTAGAGGGGGCGCAGTAAAACAATACATGCACTAAACAGACTTAAACTGGCAACACTTTGGGAGTACCTTGAGCAACTAATAAGTTCTGACAAAATCCCACTGGGATCAACTTCTGATCTTTAAATGGAGTCATCTGGACTATTGATGATCCCTTTCATGTACATTGAAAAAAATGTGTTTAAATGCCTATCATTGATTTTATATGATTTTGAAATAATAATGACGTCATTTTCGGTGGTGCAAATTTTATGGACTAGATCCATTTTACAGGCCTGCGACTATATCATGCTTATCATGCATGCCACTAAATCTGTACTGTCATTCCTTTAAAACTTGAATCTTGAGGTGAAGTGT
>CALNVZ010003435.1:11367409-11396376 GCA_940671915.1 Paracentrotus lividus | reverse complement strand
CTGTTAATAAAATCACAGTACACACCGATTATCAAAACTCAAAAATAAAAAAAAAAACAAAAAAACGACCCAAATTGATCGATACATAATACTAATGAAAAATACTTAAATATTCAATAATTACCGCTATAACCAAAAACCGCTTTCTACAAATTCCTACTTTCCAATTTTGTCAATGTTAGTAAGTACCTCTTCATCCACCACGACAACAAAAACCAATTCAACAAAACTACCAACCGGTCGTGAATAGTTCAAATACATACATTCACGATCAAAACCAAAAATCTCTCACATAACAAATGACTTGAATCTCATTGAGTAAGTATATAATAAAAAAACGGGGCAAAATAAAATAGCCATACTGATTAAAAACATTAGATAAATTCAGCTTTATCATTGCATTATCTTATGTAAAAGCACATAATATTCTGATAGAATAATCCAAATTCGTTCTGCATAGTATAAATATTCAATTACCCTACTCATTCCAAAAATACAGGAGCCGAGTATTTGATCGAAAATGCTTCTTGCCTGCGACACTCACTTGCAATTTTATAACAAATCAGTAGTAGAGTGTCAAGCACCTTCGGTTCACGACTCTATCACGCATAGCTGCCACGGTGGCATTGGTTACAGGAGCCGCCTTTTCATCAGAGAATCTCAAAAATTGCTCCTCACGAAGAGATCAGTTGCGCCAAAAATCTCCCTTCAAATAATGTGCGCGCATCCAACCTGTTCCTCCCGACTTTTCCGCTCTCTTTATCTCTTGGCGCCTGTCCACTCTCTCTCAAAGTAACGAGCATCTTCTCTTCCACGGAACGTCTTCTTGTTCCTCGTTCTTCCCTTCTGTTCCATGAGATGCTTTAAAAATAAGTAAGTTAAAAAAAAAAATCTATATATATTCTCTTAACATATGCACACTACCTGGATATCAATGTTAACTACTTTTAGATGACATTATGGAAAGAACTTGAACGTGACATCTCATAAACAATATTCATGATCCACAACTTTATAACTACTGAAATGCTTGCATCTGATTGCTAAGACCAAATGCTATAAACTCCAGAAGTTTCATGAAAACCCCCCCAAAAAACCCAACTCTTAGAGCCAACTTACCAACTTATCCTATCTTCTTCCACACCACAGGCACCAACCACCAGCCCTGTCCAGCACCAATCATTGATCGTTTTCCACCAACCATAATAAGCCCATGGGGTGCATACAAACAACAATGTGCACGTTGGCGATCCTCTGATATGAGTAAAGCGAACTCGCATCAGCTCCGGCAGCTATCACCATAATGATCACGAAGAAATGCTAACAGGACCTCCGCTATGTGTCTACCAGTGTTGATTCAATCAAGGAGAGGAAACCAGTCTGTGGCACCCGGCTATTGGGGCAATTGTGGTTGAACCACAAGTGCAGAGTATTACGCAGTCGTCTCCTATCCTATCTCGTCAATCCTTTAGATAACCACTCCAGAATACAATAATCTTTAAATATTAAAAAAAAAAAAAAGCTCAGAAGCTAGTATATCTAGAATATACACTTATATCATTTCAAAGGAAACAACCATTTTATTATGAGCAGAAACCTACGGAATCAGCGAACGTAACGCCTCTCTAAGCAGCGACTAATTTTCTCTATCTACTGATTCAAGCTCATATTGTGTATCAAAATAATACAAATATCATTTTGAAAATTGCTTGTTATATCAATAATGTTAAAAGCAAATAACACATCAGATCATTTTAGTCTGAAAACTTCATAATCAACAGAAAACTGTATTCTTAAATTTAAGGTAACCCAATTATGTTGCACATCGCACTGATGACGACTGAAAGCCGCCTAACAGACATTTTTTACAATCTACTCCGGAACTCACCTTCTCGGTATCATTACCTTCTACTAGTAATCCGAGTCCGAACCATTTGCCCAATTTTTATAAGACTAGTGTAAGTCCAACAACCAGTTTTCCAGACGTTCTCCGACAATCGTAAAACGCTTCGCGTAATACTCAACTCAAAAGAGAAGTGAAACAAAACAAAGAATACATAATAATAATGAAAGAAAGAAAGAAAGATGGAAAACAAAAATACAAAAAATAAGACAGAAGAAAGATGAAAACCAAACAAAAAATTACATAAATAAAGAAAGAAGAGAAAAAAGATAAATTAACAAAAAATACATAAAATATCAATGATGAAAGAAGAAAAGAAATATAATACCCGTTGTATACTAAGCCCCAATATGCGCTAAGAAACTAAACATCCCTCATCGACGATTCTCACTCAATGTTGCATAAAATATATAAAACTTAATAATTAAATAGACAGATCTATCAACTTTCATCTTTAAATGAAAAGAATTCGCAAGCATGCTGACATCACATCATTCCTTAAAAAAATTCAGTAACAACGGGTAAAAATAAGGAAAAGAAGAGAAGAAAATAGATAAAAAAAGAAAACATAAAATAAATGATGGAAAAAAGAGAAAGCAATAAAACAAAGAAATACATCCATCGAGTCAAAACAAAAAATACACCATCCGACCATTCCAACACCTTACTAGAAACCTACCCGGAAGTTTCGAGGCGTCTGTTAAACCGATGCATCGTCTGTACCACCCATGATTATAAAGACCCTATTATTTTCTACCCTGGCTTCTCCCGACGTCCGACAAGCATCAAAAGGCGAAAAGACATCTCCTACCATTCTTTCGAGAGATTGGGTGTGGTGTTGTTTGTAGTGCTGATGGAGACAATGTTTGAGTAGACGTCATTAACTGGTATGCTATCATACGGAAGACAACTCATGGCTGTGGTCATTCCATAGATGCAGGCTGAGGATATACTGCCGCCTGATACATAACCTAGATTAATGTAGAAACATTCATTAATATGTCATGTCGATAGGAAGTATTTATATACTGTATCACAACAACAATTGACCACCATGAATCTGAAAGAAACAGGGTTATCTGAATCCCTTAACTACATATCCATAGACAATCATACGTGATCGAAACAAATATCGGAAGAACACAACATGCTATTTTGAAGCATATCTTTTGGCACTCAACTACCCATACCCTTTGACTGGAAACACATTTAATATATGCATACAAATATCCAATGATATCTTCATATACCTATACATTCAGCGATAATATACCAAGCGTTTCCAATATCCACACAAAATTAGTACAGACCCGCAATTTAGCACCAAGCAAAAGCAAGATCTATCCAAAAATCAAAAAAAAAAGACAACGTGATATTAAAATCAGACATTCGCGAATGAAATTTCTCTTCACTACTTTGTTGACATGCCTGAATACTGGTGCCATAAACGAATACATTATGTCCTCTAAGGACATCTGTGCTGTACCATGCGAAAGTCCACTTGATAATGAGGGCTAAAACCCATATCTCTTAAGTACTAACTAAACGTTTTCGTAACGTACCCGCCACTTGCCCTTAACCTGAGTCTGCCAAACTCTATGATTGCGGTTCGTCTGCGCTCTGAGATTTTATGTTTCTTTTATGGGGCAACAACATATCCAGAACTGCTGTTCCCGTTTTGTCTTCAGATAACCATGTTGCTCTTTGAATCGTAGATATATCCTCGTTAACATATATGAAAAAAATAAGGTCAATTTAACATACGTCCCATGAAAATTTAAACGATAGTTCTAAAACTAAATGTATCGACTCACAACACCGCCGACTCTACAATCCTCCGAAGGAATTCTTCCACTTCGAACATCCCTGCACAAAAAATATAAGCATGTACGCCTATGTTGCTATTTCAAACGAATAATCTCTGAGGTAAAAATAAAACTTAAATAAACAAAAAAAATAAAAATTATATAAATAGCAAGCCGCTATTGTTCCCAAGGTATTTCGACTTATACCATTTTTTGTTAGGAAAGTATACAAAGTCAATATCACCATAAATAGAAAACAATGCAACATAGTCAAAATTCATTCATCATTGACGTCACAAGCCTCATTAAAGCATGAAAAATAATAAAATCATAAAAAATCATTCAACCATTCAAAAAAGAGTTTTCAAAGTACAAACAAAAGATGTATTCTGTCATCTGCTAAACCTCGTAAAATTCATAAACCAGCACATAGCTCCATAGTTAGACTAAAATTTCAGTCTTTACATGTATTATTTTCTTTGCTATGAAACTTTTAACAAAGACTGTCTACCCTCACACCAAATAAGTAATAAAAAAATACAGAATAATTTCCTTACCGCCCTTTACCGACATATTTTTAAACACGTACCTTGCCGGAAAACTTAATTAAACGAAATTACTAACAATAAACATTTTAATGGAGATAAGACTATGCAAGTTTAATCTCTTAAATTCAATATAAACAAAGTAAAATTAAAACACCTTTCTGTCCCTTTTACCCAATATCAAAATATATAATTGATTATTCAAAATTTATATTGAACTTTACCCAAATACATAAATTGAATTTTATTAAATTCTTACCGCAAAAGCTGACTGCCCTATACCACCGTGCAAAATCGCAGTATTTTTCACGGTCGACGTCATTACCCAATTAACCACCTACCATCCCCCAAAATAAATTAACAAGTAAATGCTGGTATCTCACGTTATGACGACATGTTGTTTTTGTTCATCTCCAACTTAAATTTAGAGAAACAACCATAAAAAGTTTGATTGTTTGAAACAAAATTCAAATGACTCATTATTATAAAATTCAAAAATGAAAAACATAAACACAAAATTTCCAACTAACAGATACAAACAAATGAAAAATCACACACATCAAAGGTAACTCAAGACTGGAAAGAAAATTGACAACACACCAGTCACCAGCAGCAGCAAATCCATACCGGTCTATTTTAGAAAATATTACATGCTTATCAATATTATCATTAATGTTAAGAAAGATCAACTACTCAACGTCAAATCAAACTGATAAAAGTACATGAAAAACATAGACCACAGAAGGCAAAAAACATAACTACTTTCAAATAAAATGCAGTCGGGAACTTTTGAATGAAATAACCACAACCGATATGTATTGATTCAAAACGAAAATCACTTCTTCTGCAATTTTTCATCAATTTGCTTAATTTTGAATATACCATTCTCACAACAAGAAAATAATCGCACAACCCCATCTTTTTGCAGTTTCGAATAATCGCCATAATTCCCTCCACAAGAAAGCTTCATTTTCAATGCTCCTTCTCGCCACAAATTACAAACTTGTTTACAAAGCAAATACAAACAAAGCACATCAGACAATCTTTTATGAACCACACTACACACATATCTAAAATCACCTAAATATTTTTCCCCACTACCATTTTAAAAAAACAACTTGATACAATAAGAGACCATAATTAAAACAATGGTTGAAAACTCGTTGCTAGCTTCATCACCATTAGCCAATTCTCAAACGGCTAACTTATAAATCAACATACGTGAAAATTATTATTACACTGAAATCTGAAATTAATTAACGTCAATTTAACAAAATGAAAAAAACTTTTTTAAATATCTGGAGTCCTCTCCTATTAAATATAATCTGAAAATTATTCCAAGATAATTCATGTTCACTTAAATTTTGAACAAGACGATTTGTAAACGCATCGAAAAAAGCGAACATTGACCCGCATATTAAACACAAAAACCAGCCTAAACCTAAGAGAGTATATGTTGAAAATGGTTGAAATAAAAACCTACCTCATAGATATAATAAAAAAATCCTTAAACCCTTTTGACCAGAAACCATTCCATCATCAGTCAAGCACCACGTACACAACTTAAGAAAACAAAAGAACATAATACCAAAACAACAGCTGTTTACAGAAATTACAAATCAGCATACTATAAATTGAGACTCTCAACTTACTAAACACGTCTAATCTGCAAGATTTTGTATTATCTAATGACTATGCATTTTACTATAAGTAATTACCAAAATACCCCCCCCAAAAAAAAAATAATAAAAAAAAATAAAATAATAAAAAAAATAAAATAAATAAATAAATAAAAAAAAAAAATAAAAATAAATAAATAAAAATCAAAAATAAATAAAAAAATAACAAATAAAATTAAAAAATATAGCCCAATAAAAAAGAAATAAAAAAAATTAAAAAAACATTAAAAATAAAAATATAAAATGAGAAGTGTATCAAAACATAAAAACAACCATACAATATAAAACAAAACCCAAAACAAAACAAACAAACAAAAACACAAAAACAAAAACAAAAAACAAACAACAGCAATAAACAAACTTATTCAAGTTCGAACATATTAAAAACAGCCTGACAAGGAAATTTTTTCATAGAAAATTCATAATATCTTTCTCATAAAGTCACCAAATAAAAAATACCAGCCTTTCAACTGCTTTTAAATAATAGACGGAAATATCCCGGGTAATTAGCCCCGTCTTGAGCTATAACTTGCTCATTACACAAGACAAAAATTTTACACATGCCTATCTCAAACCTTACTATATATGAAATAAACCATTTACTCAATTCTCCTAGAAGACCCAACTCACCAACTCGTAAATGCAAGTCTGCTTTTATTGGGTATATACATAATTAAAATCATAAGAAATATATAGAAACCAGGAAACAATAGGAACAAAACAAACACACAGAAAACTTCCACCTGAAATCTATATAGACTAAAAGGATCAAATAATACTGGTAATTATGGCCAAATCATAAACAGTTAACCAAAATCGAAATTAACTGAATTATACATAATATACAGATTCATGATATATTCACATACTGCAAATTTCAAACATTCGATCTAACCAATTATGAAAATCATTTTTAAAAGATAAACAACCTAACAACATTATTATACATACATAATAATAGCATTACTCAATCAATCATGACAATAGGCCAATATACCCCAACTGGATAATTAGCCCCAATTTAACATAATGTAAATAATATGCAATAGAATCACAGGTTTAAATTCCTGTAACAATATATAGACGACGGTTGGTTTAATAAAAAAATATACTTTCAAATTTAGTAATAAAAGTAAAAAAAGGGCCTAATACCCAGTCTCCCTAAAAATATAATATATATATATCTACTAAACCCAGGAACTGAAAATACTCATTCATCATTCCCTAGCACTCTAACAAAAATCCCACCAACATAGGTAGGATAGTGCGTGTCAAATAAAAAGAAACAAAGAATCGCCTTCAAGCGCTTAAGGACTATATAATATATATAAACAAAAATTAAATATAATTAACATATGCACACCCACTCACGATGCTTCTTAAGCAAATTAGTACTCATTCATATATGCGTGCACAATGACCTTCCACACTCTTCATCGAGTGTCAATGATCGTCCCACCCAAAAACAATACATAACTCTATTATACCCTAAAACAAATCAACAGTTCAAGAATAAAAATCTTCATTCCGCACATCATTGTAAGACGATTAGTCACCACCGACAATACCATCAGGTTCCAGACAACAACTGAATTTAACAACCTTCGCAACCAATATGGGCTCGCGAGTTCATTGTTCCTACCACCAACGTCGCCGCTAAAGAACGGGACCGAAAATTACGAAACTAACTAAACTTCTGACTGCAACACCACGCACACATCCTCTGCACACAGTCACACATAGCACGAGCTTTAATCAAAACCAATCAATTTATGAATCAAATTGACACCAGATACGAAAAAGAATTAAAAATAATCTCAACCATATAGAAATGTGCACCAGTCCTCACATAACGCTTAAAGTAATCACTCTTTACTTCAGCGGTAGGGCTAGCTCCTTCGCTCACGAAACTCAAACCCATACCACATCTCAACCTCAACCACACGCTGCGTTTGATTTAGTACCAAAGAAAATATGACTAAACTAAAAATGAATAATGTCTACCTTCCGTCACCACCAGCACATTCCCTTTGAATACTTATTGAATCGACGCTTCGAATCTAAGCCTCCTCACGGATAATCCGGTTGAATCCGACATTTCTTCTCACTCATATTCAATCTAAATTAAACAATCAAAGACCCCCAAAACTAAATCTTTTGTGGTCATACATGCCCCCTAACCAACAAATACTATACCATCCCGCACATATCCCAAAACATGCATTCCACACCAGCAAACAATGGTCAGTTTACAACATTACATAGACCTGGACACCCACCCCTCCCCCTCACTAATAGCATAAGAGTACTCATTACGAAACATAGAATGTTAATTGCCCGAAGCCATAAGTGACACTCAAGACAAAATCAAGGAGCGCCAATGACAACTAATAATTAATATAATATGAATATGAAACGAGCGCTTTTCCCATGGCAATCAAATCGATCAACTCTTGGCGCCACGTCACGGTTTGGTTCAAACCCCCCCCCCCTGGTGCACAAAAAAAAAAAAAAAAAAAAGAAAAAAAAGAAGGAAAGGGAGAGAAAGCAAAGAGAGAGAAAAGAGAAAAAGAAAAAAAAGAAAGAAGCATGTGGATCTACGGGGGGTTTCACCCCCCACCCCGCTAGTAAAAAAAATTATGTGCATGAGAAAATGCCATCATAATGTCCAGACTCACATATATGTCCCTAAAGAAGCATCCTGTCTCAGCACAGTATTGGACAATATCATATATGGTCACACCCCCCCTCCAGTGCTATCCTAATCATGTTCCTCATATAGTCTAGTTGGATGCAGCAATCTTAACTCATAGACGTTCACAGGGATTACCGAGTAGTGTAGTAATCAATACCCCCCCAAAAAAAAATCCGGGGACCATTTTTTTTTTTTTTAATCTTATCTTTTTTTTTAACTTGTAATTTTATTTATTTTTATTTATGTATTTATTTTATTATCATTATCATCATCATTATTATTATTATTCTTTTTTTGGGGGGAGGAGCTAGGAGAGGAGGGTGGGCGAACAAATAGAAAGTACTAGAAAGTGCCTGTTTATTAATTCCATATATCTTTAAAACCAATATTTTCGGCTCGCGCTTCGCGCTCGCGGATACTTAATAGGGTCTACAAATACACAATTATCTAAAAAATTAATTAATACTAGAAAGTGCCCCTTATTTATTCATTATCTTTTAAAACCCAATATTTTCGGCTCGCGCTTCGCGCTCGCTGATACTAAATCATAATGCACAAATAACTTCAATTTGAGCTCAAATTTTCAGCTCGCGCTTCGCGCTCGCAGATACTTTATAGGGTCTACAATACACAATTATCTTTTGAAAAATTAATTATACTAAAAAAGTGCCCTTTATTTATTCCATATATCTTTTATAACCCAAAATTTTCGGCTCGCGCTTCGCGCTCGCTGCCTATCATAATGCACAAAATAACTCCAACTCTAAAATTGTTTAAATAATTCCTCGTTTTAGGTCAGTATAGGCCTATAAATCGGGGATTGTCTAAAACTCGCGCTCCGCGCTCGTTTGCTCGCTCCGCTCGCAAGATTTTTTTTTTCATCCCTCACCCCCCTTGGAAAAAACCTAGATCCGCCCCTGGTGAGCACCATAATGTTGTTCATATGAACTGTATACGAATATATCGTCGTGAGAGCATCCTATGCGATTTTCTCTGAGAAAATTGCTGAAAACCAACAAGGTAGGTAAAACTTACGGCATTTTTTTACCCTGATGTCATATGTAAAATTTGATATTTCACAGAATGTGATGGTGAAAGAGTGTTTGAGGGGGTAACCTCAATTATTTTGTATATTTAATAAGTTTATAGTTTCATTTTGATCATACTAGCGTGTACAGGTCAATTTGTTTTAGTGAAGGGGTGCAATGTGGCATTGAATGCTTGCCTGACACAGCAACATTAGTGCAGGTAATATGGGACATCCAAAATGGCGGAAATGATTCTGGTACTTAGTATTGGGATGAGACATCAATCATTTTACTATGATTTTTTGGGGTATATTCACTGTATATAATTAATATAAATAACTTATTGTAGGCCTATATTGACTTGTATAATGAAAATAATATTTAAATAATATTAAAAAATGAAATAATATACAAAATACATAACAATGAAATATATAGTCAAAGGATTTGCTGAAGGGTCTTATAATTTCAAATTATATCTTAAAGTTAATGATTTTCAACATTTTAAGCAATTTCCAGACATGGTAGAGTCATTGCAGTTTTTAAAACATGCATTAAATACATGTACCCATATTACCTGCACATGCAGGTAAAATGGGCACTTTGGTAATGACGTCAACATTTGGATATTGCAGACAGGGAGGTTAGTGATAATTGTTTTTCTTCACCATAAAAGTTAGAGCAGTAGTTATTGATTCATATAAACAAAGATTAGACTGTGTGTCATTTCGTAATTTTATGCAAATTAGGCAAATGAGCTTAGGGGGCCCATATTACCTGCATGTACCCTAACTGAGTAAATCGCAAATATAGGTTTTGCAAGTTTTAAGAAAATGTTTGTCCCATATCATTGAACATGATGGCATGCGATGATGTATGACCATGGTCACACAAGTATAGAATTCACTAAGTCTTTTGTCCTTTATCATTAACATAAACATTTCGGTTTTTTTTTTCTTCATATGATCTGTGATTTTAACAAGCAATTAATGCTTTGTAAGGTTTCCACCACAAATCAGCAATATGTTGCTTGTTAATATATTTAATTGTTCTTTTTGTAATGAAGTCTGAAACACGTATTTGGATTGTTGTTATAATGCTTCTTATGCTATGTAAAATCCTTTGCCTTTGTGTCATGTTTTTGTTTGTTTGTTTGTGTTTTTTTGGTGCTATTATTGTGGAAATAAATGAAATTAAATTAAATGAAATTTATCTATAGGGCTAATTTGTATATTCTTTGTTTTAAACTAATTCAAGATAATCTATAGTGCAGACGAACACAATTATTATGATTACGTAACTGAATAAAAAATATTATACACGTATACAGGCCAATAATTTATGTAAATGGTACCGGTCGACGTACCTCAATTTTGAAGTCACGAGGTCTATACACCAATCAAAATATTCTTATTTCTGAATGTTATTTGATATAGAAATAAGACACACACAAAAAAATTAACAAATGATAATACCAATAGTTCGATAAGGTTTAGTTTGCTACCTTCATGACCTTGTACCCTTTTTTTTTTGTTAACCATGTAGGCCTACAATATCAATTTACCATGAGAAATGTACAGGAGACGGGATTAAATGAAACTGACACGTATAGGCGTACTCCTTAATCACGTTAGTGTGTTTTATCATTACACGCAATTAACGTCATATTTATATAAAGTAAAGTTTATCTGGATTCACTTAGTATCCATTAATGATAATATATAGTTAATTTGCTCTATTCTTCTAAATGGAACATAAGTCAAGGAAAGGAGGGAAAACGGGAAGTATTCTATGACAACCTTTGCTCCCAGTTTTAAGCAATATCCTCTACGCATCCGAGGGTCCACTTCACGCCCCTGCATGCTTCAACTATCTCTCTCTATATCTCCCCCCCCCTCTCTCTCTCTCTCTCTCTCTCTCGATCCTTCCCCCTCTCCCAGTCTTTTTTTCTGTCTCTATCTTTTTCTGACTCCATATTGAAAATTTAATATCCAATCAACATTAATATGAGCATTTAAGATGGTCCCATTTCTAAGGTAACCATGATAACCGCCATTATAAGGCCGCCATAATTCTGACCAGGGATGAATAAAAAGAATCCCCTGGAGCGGAGCCCGTAACAATGACGGTATTGCATAACAGCTTCTCTGTTACGGGGGCAGTGATTTATAATTTGAAAAGGTTTTCAAGACGTTCAATCAGATATTGACAAAAGCACCGTTCAAGCACGGAGGACACAATACCGTTACGGGCTCTCGAATACGAAGAATTGTAATAAGAATGATACACAATCATGTAGACCGACGTATATCTTTTTGGTGTCGGATGCGTAATGGAAAATCAAACCATCCAACTGATATGCTTGGAAAGGAGGATTTTAAATCTACAAAATGTCGTTCTCAAAAACCCAGGGTTTGTTTACATGCTGTGTTGCATTGTCAATGTGTCTCATTTATGTCACGGTAACTGAACGCGGTGATGTAGAAGTTTCGAGCAGATACCTTGCTCGGGAGAGCGATGTTACATCTAACAATAACTGTGGAGGTTGTCAAAAACAACGGCAACATAATGAATTGAGTAAGTATAGGGAATGCCAAGAACATGAATAATGTCGTTTTGATGTGGTTACCATAGTGATACTGTAACCCCACACATAAAATGAATGGTTTGATTGAGCTTGTACGGAGAATATATTCAATTATGTCTGGATGATATTTCTCTCGATTCCGGGATATAGAAAAAAGTTATTAATAGCAATAATTTAGCCTATAGCATATTAAACTGAACAGTCTTCTAATAATAATAGGCCTAATGGAAATAAACAGTTATTGTTACCTCCAATCGTATACTTAATTAGACTATATTCATGCAAAAATTAGGTAGAAATCCTAATTACACTGTATCATTTGTATATAAAAATATTATATATCGGTTAGCCTACATAGGACTAATGTAACACTTTCTTATAAGAGGATGACGTACGAAATAGGCATATATTGACGTAGCAAAAGACAATAAGAGGTGATGTTCAACACTTGATTTTACTCGGACAAACATTCATGTATACATGTAAAATGTAGTTACGTAACACCGTCTAGCCTGTCAATAATAAGGCTAATCAAACCACTCTCCGTATGTGTATAAATCTGCAAACTGTGTGTTACTCTAGACTGAAATTATAACAAGTACAACACTGAAAAATTCAAATTAGCTAGCTGATGATGTCATTGATCCACTTTTCCTTTTGTATTCCACTTTATAAAATAACAATTACTCGAAAATTCTGCTCCAGGAACAAAACTTAAAGGGATTACTCTTTATGGAGTGTTTGAGATCATCATCTGATCATTGTTGTTGTAAACATGTCAATATAAGGGATATATTTTTTTTATACACATGCATGAAAAATAACTAAATAGGATTTCATATAATAAAATACATGAAAAATGTTCGAATACAATTGATTTATAATTATATCTTTAAATGATTTCTTCTCCAATCATATATATAGCCATTATGGTATATTTCTTAAAATTAAATAATTGAACCATCCTGTGCATATTTTTCCATATATTTGGGCCTACAGTGTACTTAAATTTGATAAATATATTATGAATATTATTTCATTCTTTTGACTGACAAAATGTTGTTTTGGGGTTACTCATCCCAATACGTCAAATTTCCTTTCTCTGTTTCATTTTTACAGCGATGGAACGTGAAATAAAACTAGGCAGCAGCATCAGCAATGCGTTATATAATCTGTATGTGGCGAAAGGAAGACCCGTAGAGACATCTCTATTCATCTCTCACAACCAAACTATCTCAATCATCTCAATCGACGACGACGAGTACGATGATGATAGCGATGATGACGATTACGAATACGACGAAGCTGACGACGACGGTCTTGACGATGATGTCGAGTCGGATGATGAATATAGTAGGAATGATACGACAGACACGGGAGATGATGGTTCTGAGGTTGACGATGGCCAAATGTCGCAGGACTCTTATACCAGTCCCGAAGGCAAGGATGATAATTTTGGAGGATTGGTGGTAGGAGGAGAGGATGATGATGGGGCTTGGAAGAATAATCTGAAAGGTGAAAAGGTGTTCCGTTATCTTTGGAATGAATGGGATCATCTAGGATGGATGAAACTACCCCTGGCAGTTAGAAATCAAGACACGAAGGTAACCTATTGAAATATTATCAAAGCCAAAATTTGATAGCGTTGTCAATAAAGATACTTTCTACCCATCAATGTCGAAAATTTAAACGAGATCGTATTAAAATAAGGGTTTCGATACCCAAAATTATGTTTTAGCATAAATGAAATTTTCCTGGAAAAAAAACCTTCGTTAACCCCTTTGGCAAATGTTGGTTGGTGGTTGAGCTTTGGTTGGCGCTCTTCAATCTGTATTGGAGCTGAAGATCGATGCCAATAATTATTTGCGCCACTTTTTTATTGCTGGTGGTTGATAATGCTGTTCCTTTGCAGGCGCGGATCCAGGATTTTCCAGAGGGGGGGGGGCCCAACTTTAAAAAAAAAAAACTTGCGAGCGGAGCGAGCAAACGAGCGCGAAACGCGAGTTAACATGCCCAGATATATAGGCCTATACTGACTTAAAACGAGGAATTTAAACAATATATGTATTCTAAATTGCCAACATGAGATGAAAATTTTGAGGTAAAAATTTGAGTTAATTGGGCATTATATACCCTGCTAAATTGTTATCTGCGCGCGCGAAGCGCGAGCCTAAAATTTTAAGCTCAAAATTTGAGTTATTTGTGCATCATGATTTAGTATATGCGAGCGCGAAGCGCGAGCAGAAAATTTTGGGATTTAAAAGATATATGGAATAAATAAAGGGGCACTTTCTTCTATTAATTTTTTTTTTAGATAATTGTGTATTATACTTTTTACAGACCTTATTTAAAATCCGCGAGAGCGAAGCGCGAGCTGAAAATTTTTAGGTAAAAATTGGAGTTATTTGTGCATTATTATTTAGTCAGCGAGCGCGAAGCGCGAGCCGAAAATTTGGGGTTTTAAAAGATATATGGAATGAATAAAGGGGCACTTTCTAGTATTAAAAATCGTAGATAATGGTGCATTATATACCCTACTTGATTGGTATCTGCGAGCGCGAAGCGCGAGCCGAAAATTTGGGGTTTTAAAAGACATATAGAATAAATAAATGGGCACTTTCTAGCATAAAGAATTGTAGATTTAGAATCCGCGAGTGCGAAGCGCGAGCCGAAAATTTCGGGTTTTAAAAGATATATGGAATAAATAAAGGGGCACTTTCTACTATTAATTTTTTTTTTTTTAGATAATTGTGTATTATAAACCTTATTTAGAATCCGCGAGCGCGAAGCGCGAGCTGAAAATTTTGTGGTAAAAATTGGAGTTAATTGTGTATTATATTATATACCCTACTAGATTGGTATCTGCGAGCGCGAAGCGCGAGCCGAAAATTTGGGGTTTTTAAAGATATATAGAATAAATAAAGGGGCACTTTCTAGCATAATGATTGCATTATGATTTAGTATCAGACATGTCAGCGAGCGCGAAGCGTGAGCCGAAAATTTTGGGTTGTAAAGATAAATGGAATAAAGGGGCACTTTCTAGTATTAAAAATTGTAGATAATTGTGTATTATAGACCCTATTTAGTTTCCGTGAGCGCGAAGCGCGAGCTGAAAATTGTGAGGTCAAATTTTGAATTAATTGTGTATTATATTATATACCCTACTAGATTGGTATCTGCGAAAATTTTGGGTTTTTAAAGATATATAGAATAAATAAAGGGGCACTTTCTAGCATAAAGAATTGTAGATAATTGTGTATTATAGACCCTATTTAGTATCCGCAAGTGCGAAGCGCGAGCCGAAAATTTGGGGTTAATTGTGCATTATATACCCTACTTAATTCGTAGGCCTATGTACGAAAATTTGGGGTTTTTAAAGATATATAGAATAAATAAAGGGGCACTTTCTAGCATAAAGAATTGTAGATAATTGTGTATTATAGACCCTATTTAGTATCCGCAAGTGCGAAGCGCGAGCCGAAAATTTGGGGTTAATTGTGCATTACGATTTAGTATCCGCGAGCGAAAAAGTTGGGTTTTAAAAGAAATATGGAATAAATAAAGGGGCACTTTCTAGTATTCCCACGAGGCCGACTATTTTCCATCGAGTCCGAGGGCCCACTAGGCCGATGGTCCACGAGGCCTATTTTCTTTGTGAAATTTTGAAACTTTAGTTTTAAATATTTTTTCTTTATTTTTACTTTTCGTCAGTAATGCATTTCTTTTTCTTAAAAAAAAAAGAGAGAAAAATCGGCCTCGTGGACCCTCCCCTACATTAAAGGCCATAGTTATGGTCGTTTAGAACCCAATTAGGCCTATTTCGCGCTTCTTATTGAATAAAGTTTTGCGAATATTGTACAAACATCGGGATTTATTCCCTTCTCTTTCTTTCTTTTTCTTCTTTATCTTCTTTTCGCTCCCTTTTCCCTTCTTTCTCCTTTTTTCTTCTCCTTTTTTTTTGGGGGGGGGGGGGGGAGCCCCCGGGCCCGTCGGCCCCCACCCCCCTGGATCCGCGCCTGCGTTGTGTTGTCAGTTTTGGTTGATGATCGGTGAATTGTGGGGGTGTGGGTGGGGGAGGGGCAATGTTTCCACACCTCTTTAATGATTGAGGTTCAGAGTTAATATTAATATTCTTAATGTTAACATGATCGTTCTTCTCTCTCTCTTCATTTACCAGGAACAGTCTGGACTTGCTATCATGTTCAACCGAGTAGGAAAGTGTGGAAGTCGATCTGTACTCACTGTCCTGCAAAAACTGTCTCATGAGAATCGATTCTACCTTGTGTCCTCTCTTACCTACAACAAAACAAAGTTAAGCCGAACACAAGAGGTATAATGTTAGATATTATCTCTGAGTGAGCCATTCCACAGAATGACAACACGTTTTAACTATTAGCCGAGGGAGATTAAATCGCTTATATTTCTTTACAGCTGCTTAAATAGATTTCTTTATAATTAATAGTTTGATAAACTATCATTTGTCATATGAATGCGTATTTTGACATCCGTATAGACAGTAGACTCCTATTATAAAAGCTTAATTCAGATTTATCGAAGGCTTTGGTTGTCAATGGTTGTGAAAATGATTTCACATGACTGGAATGCCGATGGAATAAAAGTATATTTCCAGTGGAATCTTCTTTGTAGAAAGAAAAAAAAAAATCTGCCAAATGTATTCTATTGTTAGCCATTATAATCTCAAACATCGTTTCATAAAAATATAGAAATGTCAAATCTATGATTGATATTACATTTTCTATCATGGTATGTCACCACTGAACAAAAAAGTGTAATCTGAAATGTTTGTTTTGAGAAGTAACGAGCACAAATATGAAATGTTTCGGTCAATTTTTTTTTTATTTTTTTTTTTAATTTTAATAATTTGCCTAAAATATGAAGTTTTTTTTTTTTTTTTTTTTTTTTTTTTTTTTGGGGGGGGGGGAATGACACCTAGATATTCTTCAGCTCCTGATGGCAAACCAATGTGATGAAAGAGCATAACATACTCATTTGTTTGATACCAAATTTGTCATGACAGCACATAATTCATGAGATACAGTTACTTGATGTTTGACAAGTGTAGAATTGAAGTTGGAAATTCAATCAGCGGTTGACGCAAATTATGTTTCTGTACTCACGTCCATTTGGGAATGACTACCACAACTTAGACAAAAGAAGTAATAAAAATACTTGTCAGAGTTTGATGCATTGGTTGAAATGCAGACTTTGATAGAACGTCTGTAAAAGCCAAATAACCTTCTTTTCATATTTTAACAGAAAAATATGGTCAAAGTTACCAGCAGTCTCAAAAGACCCAATTTGTTCCAGAGACACGTACATTTCATCGACTATACAAGGTAATTATACGATAGGAACAAATAACTTTAAACCCTTCGAATTCTTAAAGGGATTAAATGATATTCAAGTCACATTTTATTCGATTTAGCTTATTTTGCAAACATAATTACACTTAGGTCAGTCTGGTAGCTCTTTAAAATTGCAAGCTAATTGCTTGCTTTACCTTTGAGATATCAATGATTTCATACTCAAATTTTATTAAAAAAAAAAAAAACCCGGATGGTTTACAAAACAATGTACTTTTCCACATAGCACAACATACACCCATTCCTGTTGTATAGTCCCCGTCCCTAGCGGCTTGCTGAGCTACCAACAGAGGGAACTGGTGTTCGGCTGTATGCTTGGCATTGTTTGTTTCACTGTTTTAAGGTAGTAAATGACTTCCATTTGATCTGAAAATTTCAGTAGTTTGTTTTTACTGTTGGAACAATATAATTTTTTAAATCTTGATCTAATCATGCTAATTGCTCTTGTTTTTGAAAGGTACCCAATCCCTTTAATAATTGACAAGTTAGCATGATGCTATTTTCACAAAATTTGTCCTGGCAGGAAAACATTTAATTTCATTTTGATCAAATCCACAAGCATTCTATGTTATAACTTATCTGAGTTCCTTATTTAATGATAATGTATCAACTCTTCACTTTCATGTTTCTATCCTTCGGTAATGAAGTCTTACAATATATGAATAATGGGCAGTTCCAAGGTAACGGAGTGACATTCAGAAGCAACATTTCAGCATTCAAACAAGTTTATCATCCATACTTTAATCTTTATGTACAAAGAAATGGTTCATGACAATAGCTGACAGTACCCTCTTTTCAAAATGATAATTTTTTTAAAAGTGATATTCTTAATTAATGAGATATGAATATTCATAATCATGGTTACGGAGTGACGCAAAATGGACATGCATATTTGAGCAGAAAACATTTTGCTTAAACTCTGTGAAATTTAAATGGCTATCACAATTTTGAGTTATTGATTGGATTCTATATCATTCTAGGTATAATATGCCACCTTGCATAAAAAAATTGGTTGAATATTTTGTTAATTATGACTTAAAACTTGAACCCTTGTCCGGTTACGGAGTGACGGTTACGGAGTGACATCTGGTTTCCCGGTCTTTTTCGTGAGGAGAAATGCATTATACAGAAATATTAATACCAAAGTTTGTTGGAGTAGACCATGACAATTACATTAAGCCAAAAAAATTGGCAAAAAGTGACGAGATATAAGAATTAGAGGCATTTAAAGCCTCATAGTCCCATACGTGCAAATTTGGGTTTGATCAATTATTCAGCGCAAGAATACTGAATCGCAAAATTTTTTAACTTAAATGATTGGTTGTATTGTAAAGAAGCCTTTGTGGTAATTTCAGATCCTAATTTGCATTTTCAAAGGCACAGTGGCACTTTAAAATTTCAGCTCCATGTCCTGTTTTGCTTGGAACTGCCCTAATACAATTATTGTAATGTTTAAGGGAAAGAATAAATGATTTGATTTGATTTGATTTATGATTTTAGACAATATATCAATGAATCTCTCAATATAGACACAACTTGAAGCAACCCTTGTATATCAACATCATCCGTGATCCCCTGGATAGGATGGTATCTCAATATTACTATGTCAGGTTCGGAGATGACCGTGGACCAGGCCATTACAAGGGAAACGACCAATATCAGGTTAGATCCTAATTCATTATTTTTATTATTATTATTATAATTATTTTGTAGTTGTGGTTTGTTTTTTTAACGTTTAAGCTTACGAGTGACCATGGGGAATTACGGTATGAAGTTAGTTAAAAGGAACCTGTTAGGCTGATAAAAATGACGATGATAAACAGCATTTTGTAAAGCGCTGTTTATCTGCCAAAACATTCTAAAATGCGAATCATGATTCATGTCTTACCAAAGGTTTGAGTGCATAGACTTGGGTTTCGAACCCGGGACACCCCGTACAGGCGCGGATCCAGGATGCCTTTTTTTGCTTTTGTTTTTGTTTTTGTTTTTGTTCAGGAGAAGTCTGAGCCTGTAGCACCTGCAGCGGGCCACAAAAACTCCGCCATCATGCTTATCATTGCAGGCTCACTTCTTATCCCCTTTTTTCTCATTTTGGGACACTTATTTTGTTTAATTTTATTTGTGTTTTTTTTTATATTTTTTTTTATTTATTTTTTTTTTGTTCATGAGAAGTCTGAGCCTGTACCGCTAGCAGCGGGCCACAAAATAACATTCTTCAAACTTTGGGCTTTACTTGGTCATATACTTTTCTTACTATATGAAGGGAGGTTTTTCTGCTCCTTTTTTATTTTTATTTATTTTTTTTTTTAGAGGGGGCGCAGTAAAACAATACATGCACTAAACAGACTTAAACTGGCAACACTTTGGGAGTACCTTGAGCAACTAATAAAGTTCTGACAAAATCCCACTGGGATCAACTTCTGATCTTTAAATGGAGTCATCTGGACTATTGATGATCCCTTTCAATGTACAATTGAAAAAAATGTGTTTAAATGCCTATCATTGATTTTATATGATTTTTGAAATAATAATGACGTCATTTTCGGTGGTGCAAATTTTTATGGACTAGATCCATTTACAGGCCTGCGACCTATATCATGCTTATCATTGCATGCCACTTAAAATCTGTACTGTCATTCCATTTAAAACTTGAATCTTGAGGTGAAGTGTTTGAATGGTGAAAATCAGTTTGACTCGTATGCTGTAACCATTATAACATAACAAAGAAATTTATTTTGAATCAACCCCAAACTCGGCACACTTTCTTGGTTTGATACTTTGGTGTGTACAAGCTAGGATGAAAACGATTCAGACTGCAAACTATATTGGGAATATTGAAAAGCTATCAAACCTCTTTAGTTGGAAGTTGAGTTCGACTATGATAAGTTTATAAATCATTGACAATGTTCAAATGTTTGTAAATCTGTCCTTATATCACAGACCTTCGACGAATGCGTTTTGTCGGGAAGTGATGAATGTCTAGGTCCAAAATCTTTCTACATCATCCCATATTTCTGCGGGCAAGACTATAACTGCACGTAAGTATGACGTCATAGATAAAGGAAGTAAATGTTTGATTATTAAAGTGATTTTTTCTTTTCTTTTTGTTTTGGTTTACATTCTGTGAACAAGAACGAATGTATAGGAAATAACTAGAGTGTATTGCAAATATTATGGGGTTCTTCCTTTACTTCCGAGCATATACATTTCGTATAGTGTTCGTTTAATGCGAAAAGTTGCTATAGTCCGAAGGTTTGTTGTTCCGAAAATTAAATAGGGTTCGATGTACCAAAGATACTAGAGGAATGAGAGGCTCATAGTGTTATGTTATAATCATACTAATGAGCCTGATTTGATTTTTGGATCAACAACCAAAGTTTCATTTTTGGGTAAACGGACCTTATGTCACACTTGAATTAACGAAAACTCCTATCATTTCTTGAAAGTAGAACGGTATGAATAATGAATATTCGTTATAAAGACTATTTGAAGTAATCGAACCTTCGGAATAACGAAACGTAACAAAAATCATGTGATTTTTTAAAAAATAAGAAACAATAATTTTCGCTAAATGGACATGATAAACTTGACAGCTTGAATACACCGTCATTATCGCTGTTATAATTATAAGACAATTCCCTGAAAGTCTGACACCATTATAACGGAGATCAATGTTCTATTTATGACCGAACGAAAAAATTGACTCGAATCCGGGTCTTAATATAGCCAGTTTGTATAGGGGAAAAGTGTAATAATTATATAAATGTATCTGCCACAATCGGTTTCTTTCACTTGTTTCTGTGGTTACCTCTTTTAGGAAAGACAGACAATGGGCCTTCAAGAAAGCTGTGGAGAATCTTAAGAAGTATTACATAATTGTCGGGCTTCTCGAGGAGCTGGAGGACACTTTCAGGGTGTTCGAGAGAGTCCTTCCGTACTTCTTCAAGGGTGCATTGGAGATTTACCAATCAATATGTAAGATATATTGACGTTGTTTATTTGTTTACAAAAAAAAAACAAGAAAAGTTCAACCCTCAAAGAAGTTCTTTACCAAAAGCAGACTAAAAATTGAAGAACTGCATGGTAAAACACTTAGATGAGAAAATATGAGAAAAAATGTAAAATATAAAAAAAAGTCTTCTTTAAATTAAATGGCATTCGCTGATTCTTAAAGATGAATTTTAAATTTTCATTCATAGGCGTATTACATTATTATGGATTTTAATATTTAATCTATCCTAAATATTTTCATGTCTTTGCCGATTTATTTGTATTTTTTTCATGTAAATTTTTCGCACCCTATAATGGTAACCAAATAATTCTTAATAAATTCTTTTATTCTTTTTGTGTAAAGATTACTAATTGTATTGTTTGTCCTGTTCTTTCTCTGTTTCAGCTGGCGTCGACACCACTTTAAAGCATAACACCATATCAAAGTCTGTAACTAAGCACAAAATAAAACCTTCCCCAGAGGTATCGAAAATGATTAGAGAACACATGAAATTGGAATACACCTTTTATGAGTTGGTCAAACAGAGGTTTCACGAGCAAAAGAGAAGTCTTGGATTCCTGTGATGATATACTACGGAATTCTACAGAAAAAAAAATAGTTATTGACGATAGAAGAATATAATCTAAAGATTGTGATTATCCGGTTTTCAGCACCTAGATTTGGTGGGGGAGATATTGTATTCGGTGTCATCATTATAAGAGACACGGGCTGTGGAGCCGGGGGAGGGCTAGAGGGGGCTGAAGCCCCCCCCCCCCACTTTTGTCAGCAAACGTGTACAAAAACGCCAAAATTACCACACACTTGTGATTTTTAGCCTGTTCAGGCCCCCCCCCCTCACTTGCGGCTCAGCCCCTCCACTTTCAAAAACGCTCCGCGGCCCCTGAGAGAGGGACATCGTCGGCCCTGTATAGAGCATTATGTCCAAACCTGGAAACTTTTTTTTTTAATTTTTTTTTTTAATTTATTTTTTTTAAATGGTAAACGGGTAATGGATGAACTCTTCAATATGAACAGTTCCCTGCATGGTTGTGTACAACACAATATTACCCAAACAATGGCTTTGTATGTGTGTGATTTTTTTTTTTTTTTTTTTTTCTTTTGTTCTCGCGTTTAATACGCGGTTGAATATGATACATTCCAATGGATTATTATGAGAGGACTTTTCATTGTTGGCTACTTTGTATTTTCATTATTTGCTTGTATTCACAGAGAAAATGGATCCGCTTTATCTATAGGCCTATCTGGAACACCTATGGTCTATGGGCTTGGTCAAGGGTGGGGGGATGGGGTGTATAGTTTTATATTGGAATGGGACGGGACGCATATTACACTATGTAACCGACTCATTCCTATGTTGTCATCTTGATGCATTTGTATTTTCTTCGCATCTCTTTCTTTGCTATGTACGGCTTAGCAGAATCATTTTCTGCTTTTCCTGTCCTTTTTTGTTGGGGGGGGGGGGTGGGAGATATTTCTACCTGATAGATTTTTACCTGATTTATTGCTTCAATCACTTCTCATTTCTCTCATAATGAACTTAATTCCATTTACGCTTAAAAAAACTTGTCTGTTAAAAATAAGAATTGTTGCCCGAAATCGAAGTTTTAGAGACTTATTAAAATTAATGAACATGATGAACTGGGTTGATTTTTTTTATGATTATTTTTCGCTTAAAATACATGATCAGAAATTGTCGAATGTTGGTGAAAGAGTAGCAAAATATGATTTATACTATAAACTCCGTTACATTTCGATTTATTTTACGAAGCCTATCTGCTATTATGTAATTATTCTTCTCGAGGGTAGAAGATCAAAAGGGAGAACTTACTTACCAAGTGCACTTCATTGTTATTTAGAGCAAAGCAAAAGAGGTGTGTTAGAATTTTTTTTAATTGTCTGTACATAATATTCCGATTTTTTGTCTCATTCAAAACAATCGCAAATCTATTAATAAATGCTTTCCATTTTACATCTTATTTTTGATTATGTATTTTGGTGTCTCATTAGTTGCACAGTATTCATGTCTGCTCTTGATGAAAAAGTTACTTAGTGCCGGCGCGGATCCAGGGGGGCCAGCGGGCCCGGACCCCCACCCCCAAAAATTTACACCTACCCCCCCCCCCGCTTATCATGCGGCCAGCGTGACGTGAAAAAAAAATTGGTGTAATAGAAATCGGAAATTCCAATTTTGGCCCCCCTCCCTCCAATGAAATCCTGGATCCGCCACTGTAGTGTACAAATTTAATGAATTAACTAATCTGACACACACACACACACACACACATATATATATATATATATATATATATATATATATATATATATATATATATAACAGTTGATAAAGAAGAATGCCAAAAACATAAAATCATAGATTTTATAATAAGGAGCATAGCTCTCAAAATTGAAAGGCGAAGTCACACTCTTCGTCAGTGCTCATGGTGTGACAAAAAGATGTATTCAAATCCGTTTCTGAAACAGACGAAAAAACACGACTGTTCATGGCAGACGGATTGTGAAACTCACCTTTCAAAAGAAATCATCACGCTGAAGATGGAGATGGCGCGAAGAAATAACGCACAAAAGACGCGTAGTCATGACTGCAAGATGACAATGGCGGATCTCCGACTCCAAACCAGGAATATCTGAAAAGGGCCTCACCGCCGACAGTCAAGAGTAGCAGTAAAAATACCTAAAAAGAATTGAACGAAATTGTCTGCTTGGCATCTGTATAATACATGAATAACACAGTTGATAAAGAAGAATGCCAAAAACATAAAATCATAGATTTTATAATAAGGAGCATAGCTCTCAAAATTGAAAGGCGAAGTCACACTCTTCGACAGTGCTCATGGTGTGACAAAAAGATGTATTCAAAATCCGTTTCTGAAACAGACGAAAAAACACGACTGTTCATGAGCAGACGGATTGTGAAACTCACCTTTCAAAAGAAATCATCACGCTGAAGATGGAGATGGCGCGAAGAAAATACTGCATGACTGCAAGATGACAATGGCGGATCTCCGACTCCGAACCAGGAATATCTGAAAAGGGCCTCACCGCCGACAGTCAAGAGTAGCAGTAAAAATACCTAAAAAGAATTGAACAAAATTGTCTGCTTGGCATCTACTGTGTTATTCATGTATTATACACACTGTCGAAGAGTGTGACTTCGCCTTTCAATTTTGAGAGCTATGCTCCTTATTATAAAATCTATGATTTTATGTTTTTGGCATTCTTCTTTATCAACTGTGTTATTCATGTATTATACAGATGCCAAGCAGACAATTTTGTTCAATTATATATATGTATATATATATATATATATATATATATATATATATATATATATATATATATATATATACATTCTTATACTAGTAAGTCAATCAAAACGCATGAATGTAGCGGAAAAGGTTATTTAGGAGTACGCCATCACATGTTTCGAAATAAATATTGATTATGATCAACCCCTGTCACTGACCTCTGTGGCTGCCACACTCGACCCCTTCTCAGATCTTGGCCTTTTACCTTTAAACTGATTATTATGATTTTATCTCATTTTAATAACTATATTGGACCTTCATTTTGTTTATATCTAAAAGTTTGTGATAACATAAAGAGGAGGGGAAAAGTAAAGTTGATCGAATTTAATGGAAAATGAAAACCTTTAGGAAACCAGCATAAAACAGAAACATCACAGAAGCAGATCAATGAAGGTTTGCGAAAAATTAAATGAAATTCAGTGGCGGATCCAGGCGTGGGCGCAGGGGACACGTACCCCCAATAATAAAAATATCTGCCCATTAACTACATCACTCGACTGCGAGAGATAGGCCTAATTATGTTAAACAAATTCATATCTTTTAGAAAAAAAATACAATGTTTTGCTATTATCTCTTGCAGAAATTTTGTCAGCGTCCTTGCTATTACATTTAAACATTTGTATCATCAATATCATTACACGGTGTCGGTGCCAGGATTTCTCACAAAGATAAAGTCTGCAATAAAAGCCTGCAAAATCATGACATATTCTCTAATATTTTACATTCAATCGGTAGGATATCAATATTTCAAAAGTGATGCTTTAATATTCTTTAAATGTGCAAATAAATACTAATTTTGTTTGAAAAGTACTGCATTTTTCAAGTTTTGCACAAGAAAATAATTCTTTGTGAATCATATAAAATCATTCTTCGTGAATCGTGTAGATGTATGCCTATATTTCAAACTACTACCACTACTATTAAATGAATGTGCTACATTTCTCTCTATTTCATCAGGCTCCAAAGTTTGGACTTTCGCATTAATTACCAATATATTGTACTGTAAATCACTGTAATATTCTAATTGAAATTTAGGCTATAACAACTTGACTAAAGCTTCATAATTATGTCAGAAAATAATTGAACTTTTCATATTAAGAATGTACGTTCTTATTCCTTTGGAATAATGGGAGCCTATACCCTATATCATCATTCTAATTTCTAAATTTATAATTTGTCTGTATCTTTTTGAAAGTACTACTGATAAATTCCTTCTGGCAGAGGTATCTACATAATTATGAATAAAAAGGTAGCAAAAAACAACAACAATGTTGCAGTGCAGCTAATTCCTACCTACCAAAATTACTGAAACATTTTAAAATGGAAAGCTAGATTATGAGCTTGCAAATTATGAAAGAAAAACAAGAGTACCCATAGAGACTCATACAGGCCAGGCCCAGTTCCCTCAATACAGATTTATGTGTTTTCTTTTATTATAATTCTTTGACATGATAACTTGAGCTTGAACCAGGCACTGATGTCTACCTTTTAAGTAAGGTAGAAAAAAAGACCTAAGATCCCTTTTCATCACAGAAACCAGAAAATAATCATGAAGCATGAAATCAAACTATAATCAGAAGTCTTTACATTCAGAGCTACATTCAAAACTTGAGTTGATCATATAGATCCCTTTATTTCTACATGTTTGTATTTCATTTCATAATACCCCCATTGGTTTTACTGAAATGGGGAGGTATCAGGCCTGTAGTCAGGCTATAGCCTGAAAACTGGCATCCCTGTCCCATCTTTCTACCAACATGATAGCAACAAAAAAACAAAAAAATCAGCTGCACTCTATCAATATTTCATTAACTTCTATTTTTTTTTAAAGAGAAAATATTATATATTTTTTCAATATATATTTGAGGAGTGCAAAAGAGGAGATTTTAGTGATAACTCAGCTAAGCTCTACTGAAGTAGGTTAATCACATGTTTGGATAGGAGCTGACAGTCTCGATTTTGCTCTTGCCAAGATATTTTGTTATCATTAAAAATTAGGAGGGGCAAACAGGAATGCAGGTGTGTGAATATTCCACAAATCAAACCACTCTTTTCTAAAGTCATATCCCAGAATTTTGAGTTAATATTAGATGGCATGTTTTCATGATATAAGGCTAGAGCTAGGAGGAGAGATAAGGGCCAAACGCAAGCCATATCTGATCACTGAGCTCGATAAGCAACGCGGTGTACGTATCCGGTGATAATGAATGCTACGGATGAAAGATTGCAAAGTGAGGCGGATTCCATACACGCCCCGCGTATGGGAGGCGATACCACATTTTGGCTACTGAAAAAAAAATCTTTGTAGCAGTTTGATTGCGGTTTGTAATTGTTTAACACCGGGGAAAACTCACAAAGCTTCGTAATATTGCCACAAAAGAAATTATTAGATCTTTAAATATGCACAAATGTTATCTTTCATCTGCGAAATTGTTTGCAATAGAAATACTGAAATTACAAAAGTATCAACTCAAAGCAGCTATAATCGCGGTCAGCTGAGAACACCGCACCACTACCAACAAAGACAGCCGAAGCAGCCCGCTAACGTATTGGCTTTACCATGGCTCTGCGGCAAGTAACAGAATTTTCTAAATGTTTTTCAGACAGAAGAAAACGACAGAAAAACTTACATTTCAATGGTTTTGGTTGCTCTGCTTTCTTCTTGACATCGTGATTGGCATCCTCTGAAAGAAAAGAGCAATTCAAGGTCCCAAAAGACGAATTTAAGGCATTCGATGTCGTCTGCAACTACCAGTCCGTTCGTTCGTGCGTCGGTGATGTGTGTGCTATGTGCAACCTGAGATGCGTAAGCTTCCCCAGTATCAGATGGATGCAGCAACCAGTGTGCGCGTGCAAGTGCGTCGTTTGGATGTTGGAGACTGGTCGGAGCACATTTCAGCAAAGTATTAGAGGACATAAAAATTATTATGCTGTCGCTTTATCAATAATTGTCAAGTCTTTAGTTTTACTTTAAACATAAATTTACCGAGCCTTTACTGATTTAATCCCTGGTTTATGATGATAATGATATTGATTATGATACTGCTGCGTTGCTGATAATGTGACGATGATAATGTGATGAGGATGATGAGGATGATGATGACAAGGATGATGTTGATTACGATATTCATGGTGATCGAAAGTGATGATATTATGTTGTTGATGATGATGATGATGACGATGATAATGATGATGATGACGATGATGATGAGGATGATGATGACAAGGATGATGTTGATGACGATATTCATGTGATCGAAAGTGATAATTATGTTGTTGATGATGATAATGATGATGATGTTGATGAAAATTATGTTGTGTCGATGACGCATGATGCTGTTGATATTGATTCCGTTTATGATGATGGTTACGATAATTATGATATTTAATGATGCCCGCCGATACTGCATACAGTAGGCCTACTTTACACAGCTTCTGCTACTGCAGTTTGATGCTGATTTTGGCAATAATTAACATGCTCAAAATTTATAAACAAAAAGTGCCTCAAATCGGGGGAATTTGACCTCCCCCCCCCCCTCTCTCTCTCTCTCTCTCTCTCTCTCTCTTCTCTCTCTCTCTCTCTGGACCCGAAAAATAGTAAAATTGAAGGGGGGAAATGAATAGATAAAAAAAAAAATAATAATAATAATAATAAATAACATGACCAACCGAACCCTCCCCATAGATATAATCAAATGATGATGAATATATTTCACGCTTTACCCCAACCCTCACCAGTTTCGATGATTGCAACCAGGATGATCTCATGACTGCAAATGAAAGGGCAGTACTATGTGCAAAGTCATGGCCAAATATATAATTGTTAGGGTTATTATAACATGTACATATATTCATATTATACTTAATGTTGTAAATGGTGGACACGAAGAAGAAGAAGACCAGTTTCGATCGTCCGGTGACCTAAATGGGTGGGTACGAAAATCGAAAATTATCCCTCCCCCGCCCCCCCCCCCCCCCCGCCCCCCCCCCCCCCCCCCTACAT